>JANZLD010000003.1:2019132-2029407 GCA_026413575.1 Erythroxylum carthagenense | reverse complement strand
CTGATGACAATCTAGTAGATCTGATTGTTCAGCAATCATCACAGGTTGTTGAGCAACAAGTTGTACAAGCTCCTCCTCAGGAGGGCGCTAATACAATATCAAAAAGATCAACTAAAGATAGGAAATCAGCAATACCTATTGATTGCATTGTGTATTTATAAGAAACTGATTATAACATTGGAGCCAAAAATGACTCTAAAACGTTTTCACAAGCCACGAGTTGCAATGAATCTCAATTGTGGTACAATGCTATGGTAGATGAGATGAATTCTATGGCATCTAATAGAGTCTAGGATCTTGTCAATTTGCCTAATAGTGCAAAGGCCATTGGATGTAAATGGGTCTTTAAGACAAAAAAAGAACTCATTAGGCAACGTTGAAAGATATAAAGTTAGACTTGTTGCCAAAGGATTTTCTCAACAAGAAGGAATCGATTACACAGAGACATTTTCTCCTGTATCTAAAAATGAATCCTTACGAGTGATTATGACATTGGTTCCCCATTTGATGTAGTTTCATTTTGATCTGGAACTACATCAAATGGTTGTAAAAACAATGTTCCTAAATGGAGCCTAAAGGAAGAAATTTATATAAACAACTGGAAGGATTCTCCTTTAGTGATGGTGAGCATTTAGTGTGTAAGCTTAAGAAATCTATATATGGATTAAAACAAGCCTCCCGTCAATAATATTTGAAATTCCATGATATCATCTCTTCATATGGTTTTGTAGAAAATATCATAGATCAATACATATATCTGAAAGTTAATGGGAGTAAACTTTATTTTCTTGTTCTATGTGTAGATGATATTTTACTTGTCACAAATGACAAAGGTTTGCTATATGAGGTAAAACAGTTCCTTTCTAAGAATTTTGATATGAAGGATCTAAGTGAGGCATCTTATATCATTGGAATTAAGACTTATAGGGACATATCTCAATACATTTTAGGTTGACCCATAGGGACAGATCTCAATACATTTTAGGTCTATCCCAAGAAACCTATATTAGTAAGGTCCTAGAAAGATTTCGAATGAAAATTTGTTCACTGAGTATAACACCTATTGTGAAGGGTGATAGGTTCAATTTGAACCAGTGTTTGAAAAATGAGGTTGAAAGGGAACAAATGAAAAATATTTTATATGCTTCTACAGTGGGGAGCCTAATGTATACTCAGGTTTGTACAAGACCTGACATTACATTTGTTGTTGGAATATTGGGAAGATATCAGAGTAACCTAGCTATAGATCACTGGAGAGCTGCACAGCTAAGGTGATGAGGTATCTCCGAGGGACAAAAGATTACATACTTATTTATAGACGAACTGAAAATCTCGAAGTAGTTAGTACTTGGATTCGAACTTTGTTGGTTGTGTTGATTCACGAAAGTCAACATCTGGATATATATTTATTTTTGCCAGTGGAGCTATATCTTGGAGGATTTCAAAGTAGACTTTGACTGCTACTTCTACTATGATGGCTGAGTTCGTTTCTTGTTTTGAGGCTACATCACATGGTGTATGGTTGAAGAGTTTTATATCTAGGCTTAAAATTGTGAATTCTATTTCTAAGCCATTGAGAATGTACTGTGACAATTCAACTGCAATTTTCTTGGCCAAAAATAGCAAAAGTGGTGGTCGAAGTAAACACATTGACATTAAGTATTTAGCCATTAAAGAACGTGTCAACAAGAATAAAGTGATCATTCAACACGTTAACACTGAATTAATGATGTCGATCCTTTAACAAAAGGCATGCTACCAAAGAGTTTTAAAGATCATTTTGCTAGAATAGGACTTGGAACTCCATTATGTGATTTATGTATGTACTTTCACGAAACTCTTATTAATTAGTTGTTTTTTTTCATTCTGGTGCACACATTTTTATTTTGAGACTTATAACTATTATGGACCTAGAATAAACATAAAGGTTTATTCATTTAGTTAAAGTGGCATAAGAAATAAAGATGCATCGTGATAAATAGAAGAAAATACTCACATTTAAAGGACTTATCGCCATGATTCGTGCATTTGGTTTATTTAATTAAGTAGAGGTTTTATGACTTTTAGATTACATCTACGACCCAAGTGGGAGACTGCTATCCGTTGATTTCTTTTATGATGGGTCATGTTTGTTCATTTTGAAACCTCATGTCCTTCCACTACGAACCGTCATGTCCTTTTGTTGTTTTGATGGAAGATAACAAGGAATATAAGGAGATTAGTTCCCTAGGCTTAGCAAATTTTTCTGCACATACACCATCTCTGGCATTTGTTAAAAACTTAGAAGAGCCCTCTCATATTTATCCGAAATCTTTCAACATCAGGAGGTATGTAATAACATTCCGCATTTTCATCTTTCTATAATAAACATGTATATCAATTATTATCATGTCTAATATAGAATAGATGATAAATAGAATGGAATAAGTATTACTTTGTTTGGTTTATTCATAAGAATTTTTAATAATGATGTATGTCAATGTTTAGTTTGAAAACATAAGCTTGAGATGACAAAAAAATAACTAACAAAAAGATCAAAATATCTATAGTCTCTATTATTATTATTATTATTAATTTCCTTATTATTATTATTATTATTATTATTAATTTTATTACAATAATAATAAGAAGAAGAAGAAGAAGAAGAAAATAAATAAAGAAATAATAATAATAAAATAAATAATAATAAGAAGAAGAAAATTAATAATAACAACAGCAATAATAATAATGATGATGATGATGATGATGATGATAAGAAGAAGAAGAAAATTAATAATAATAAGAATAATAAAATTATCGATGATAATAATAATAATAATAATAATAATAATAAGAATAATAATAATAGAGACAAATTTTCACAGAATAGGTAAAGACACGAGGGAAGTATCTTTAGTTATTCCTAAAAATATAGGAATAACTAAACCTAAGGTTAGTTATTTTATATGTTATTTTTTAATTAAACAAAAGAATATCTATTTATTACGAATAAACCAAATACCTATTTGAGTCCACCAAGCATGACATTGGACTTGATGGAATTATCCATGAATTTTCAAGACAATTACGCAAATGTTTTCAACTTTAATGTTTGACAGTTGTGAGATTAGGACTCTTTAACTCCCACTTGCCTTGTGTCACTTTCTTGCAACTTACATGAAATGGGTCTCGGCCCAAATTCTGATCAACCCAAGCCTGATCGGTTGGCTCCCGATTAAGCCAGCCCATCTGCCATCCAATCATACAGGTAACTAGAATTCAAAGATGATTAACTTCTTGCAAGAGCAGAAAGATAGGGAAAGAAATGGAGGAATGAAGAGTGTCAATATCTATTTTGATTCATCCACAGTACAACTATGTGCAAGTTTGGTAAACAAAAATGGTGGTTAACATTAATGCAGATGAATATGAAGGAAATATAATTTATTAGCCTGAAAATTTAAGCTGTTTTCTTCACTTTCACTTTTCAATATGATGTTTCAGCTACCAGGAACCAACTCCACTTGAATGTTTAGTGCAGAAGCACAAAATTTTCGCAGGATTAGTCATCCCGAGCACCATGACCATGTCCATCAGAATAATGAATGTGATGAGGAGTTGGAGTTGTTTCATGGAAGACTGTTGGAGACTCATGTTCATCATCATCATCATCTTTATCTCCAGCATATTCAGAAGCTGAGCTAGCATCCATATCCTTTTCGGGGCACTCGAGTTGAACGCATTCAGGAGTTTCAGTCCTGTAATTATCTATTCTATTGGAGAATGGCAGATCTTCTTTCTTTACAACATTCAAAACAAATCCATTGTGAATCCTCTCGGACTGCAGAAGATCACCTTCAGAAACCGTAATGCTGGAACCATGAACACTTGCCCAATTGTAAAAATCCCTCTGCTCATAGTCACTTTCTGAATTTCTATCTGGAGTTGTCACTCTAGAGCTCTGGTTATATGAATCCCTGCCTCCTGGAGAGTAAGGATATTGCACCAGACCTTTGTTGAGTTCATCAGCATCCAGATTCTGGACAAAGTCAATAAACAGATTTGCAGAAGTAGTCCTCATCAAGGGTCCACCAGATCTTGTCCAAGAATTTACATCTATGCTTTCTGATTCACTGTCCCTTCCATCATGCACATTACGGTTGGTCCTCAAATTTCTACCGGAAACTGTCCCTCCTGCGGATCCTTGAATGGATATGGAAGTTACCTCGGCAAGGAGATCATCCTCAAGTGAGCCTGTTGAGTTCTCTCGAGCAATGCAATTCCAAGAAGGAATCCTTTTTGAAGCACTGAATTTGACAGGATTAGGGGTTGGTGCACTGGGCAGTCCGCCATGAGAAGCAGCAGCAGCAGCAGCTCTCTCAGCACTCCTCTTGAGTCTGCGCATGTGGTTGAGAACTGCAACACATTCATCAAGAGCAAGCTCAATGCCACAGTTAGCTTTAATGGCTGAAAGCTTCTCCCATGTCCCCCTTCTTCCTTGGTTAACCGCCTTTTGAAACTCCAAAGTCGTTGGATTCTGTAAGATTTTTGAGTACTGCATAGAAGAAGAAGAAAAAAAACTAGCCTTGTTTCCTTCAACATCTGAAAATGGAACTCAGTTCCCACCATGAGCAACTTGTTCGATAACTGAGCAATCAACCTGAATTTGAATGTACCTGAGCAAGTGTTGCAGGCATAACAACCGTGACATCACCCTCCCAATCTTGAGCAAAAAGCTTGGCAAGCCCCCCGAGAGGAAAGCCAAGTTCCAACACTTGATTGCACCTATGTTTTACTTCCATCTCAGTGAGGTGAGCAAGCTACAGGTAAAGGAAGTCAGCCATTAAACTATGGAAGGAGAGAGACAAGGCATAGTGAGAGTCTGAAACAAAGTATCCCTACCTTAGCAGCAAAGTTCCCTCCATAAGCTCGTACAAGATCCTTCATCCTCAACAATGGAGCAATGTGGGGATTTGCCTGACTCACAATGAAATGATTGACATTGAACAGTTCCTTCAATTGCATCATTGGTAGATCAATCTCCAAGCTGCCATCCCTCCATCGACGTGCTGATGTACTTGATCTCTCCTCAGGGTCAAGATTGAATGGAGGATGATACGGAACGATGTCTCCACTCCTGTCCTTTGCCATCAATTCTTGAGCTTCAAAGAGACCAGGAAAGGCACAGGAAGCAGTTACTGCACTCCATATAACAACATGTGGTGAAGTTAGATAATTAAGACATCGAGGGGGCTCATGCTTCCTGGGGGAGCAAACTGTGATCCCTAGAATTCGACCTGTCATGTCATAAGCTTCTTGAAATGTAAGATTGTTGGTAAGATGCCTCAGCATCCATTGCAACTGCCTGATCTCATGAACCGCTCCTCGTGTCATGACTCTCTTTACTACTGTAAAAATCCCACCCATTTGATCAAAAAACTGAAATGACTGCGTGGAATCTTCAAAGAAACTTTGTAGCTCAGGCCATGACCTAGTAGCAACAACAGAACACATAATGGACCCAACACTAGAACCAGCAATAATTCTGGGAAGCAGCTTATGCTCCACAAGGGTCTTCACCACTCCCACATGAAAGGCCCCAAGTGAAGCACCCCCGCTCAAGAGCAGAGATGTTCTCCCAAATGCGTGTCTTGTTTCATGCATGAAAGATAGCTTCTCTTCGAGTGAAAGCTCCTCTGAATCAGAGTCACAAACCATTCTAAGTTGAGTTGAGACTTCATCAATATATTCTTTAATGAGCTTTGGCACATGAAGCCTACCCTTGTGAAGCTCCGGGTTACACATATTACCCAGATTTCTTATTAGATCAGCTCTCATAAAGAAGATTATATCCCTTAAAGATCCCTCTTGCCGGCGGTGGCGGAGTTCTTGAAGCTGGTTTCTCACCAGTTCCACATCGTACAAGTCTGATTCACACATCTTTGGGGTCTCTTTGTCAAGCATTTTAGCTGCATGAGCCCACTCCTCATATGTCAAAGCAGTTCTCATCATGTTCCTCCAAAATTTCCTTCGGTAAGCCATCTCAGCCCTCATTTTCACATTGGTGTATCGTTTCAATAAGAAGGCAATAATCATCACCATGGCTAATATTCCTTGCGGGTTCCTAGGGTGCAGCCATGACAACCTTGGTCCCAAAAACTCCCTAAATCTTCTAAACCATTTTAACAAGAAGTGATAAAGTTGATGCCTCAAATGTGAGATTGACTTGCAGAACAAAACCCTGTAGGCAATTGTTCTACCAATGATTGTTGAAGGTCCAATGGAGAAAGGATCAACGTTGGCCTCATTGCTTATATCCATATTCTGATCCAATGAATTTATCGACTACCTACCTATCACAGTATTTTCCTGAAGAAGAACAAGTTCAAAACAGTCGATTTTATATAAAACATCTTCTAAACAATGTCGAAGCACAAAACCATGATATCAACTCGATTCATCTCAGTTCATGAAAAATATATATTCTTCAACTCCTCCAAAAGGGAAAAGAAACGAGGGAAGAGAAGAGGGTTTTGTAGAAGGCTTTCTTTCTCTGAATCAAATCAACAGAGAACATATAAAAATATAATGTCAGAAGATCATATAGATATACGTAACACAGCTCCAACCTTTTGATCAGTCAAGCGGGTTATCAGTCAGGTAAATATAATCTCTTTGAGAATCACCTTTCAAAAAATCCCATTGCCCAGAAGCAGAAATCGATCTAAGAACTCAAAGAACCAATCTTTCATGAAGAAAACTACGAAAACCCAGAAACGAAATCACGAATTACGAATATAGGATAATGAGGATGCAGAAGCTAGTTTCAAAAATGAAAAGGTACGTTCAAGGGAATAATGGCATCGATGAAGAGATAAACATAGCGATAGGAATGCGTGAGTTTGAATAAGCAATGAGATGGCCGCCATAACCATTTTTGGCAATTACTCGTTTTGAATAAGCTGCCATGTTCAAATTTGCACGTGAGCCATGAAGCTCTTTTGTTGGATTCTCAGGCTATGATTGCGATGCTTCTTAATAGAACAAAAGGAAAGAAAGCATTTTAGCTCATCACATAAATGTATAAAATTTTTCTTTCGGTTCTTTTGCAAACATTTTTTTTTTTTTGGACAAAACATATGGATTGATCCTTAAATTTTAGGAATGGTAATGGGCATGATCTCTCGGGTTAGTTTCTTAATAAAAATATTTTAAAAATTGAACCGAAAGTCTAGTTGGTATAATAAAAAGTCAAATGGGAGGTGAACAATCAATTATTGAAGTTCTACAAGTTGCTGATGACAATCTAGTAGATCTAATTGTTCAACAATCACTACAGGTTGTTGAGCAACAAGTTGTATAAGTTACTCTTCAGGAGGGCACTAATATAATATTAAGAAGATCAACTAAAGATAGGAAATCAGCAATACTTAGTGATTACATTGTATATTTACAAGAAGCTGACTATAACATTGGAGCCGAAAATGACCCTAAAATGTTTTCACAAGCCACGAGTTGCAATAATCTCAATTGTGGTACAATGCTATGATAGATGAGATGAATTCTATGGCATCTAATAGAGTCAGAGATGTTGTCAATTTGCCTAATGGTGCAAAGGCCATTGGATGTAAATGGGTCTTTAAGACAAAAAAAGGACTCATTAGGCAATGTTGAAAAATATAAAGTTAGACTTGTTGCCAAAAGATTTACTCAACAAGAAGGAATCGATTACACAAAGACCTTTTCTCCTGTATCTAAAAATGAATCCTTACGAGTGATTATGACATTGGTTGCCCATTTTGATATGGAACTACATCAAATGGTTGTAAGAACAATGTTTCTAAATGGAGACCTAGAGGAAGAAATTTATATAAACAACCGAAGAATTCTCTTTTAGTGATGGTAAGCATTTAGTGTGTAAGCTTAAGAAATCCATATATGGATTGAAACAAGCCTTCCGTCAATGGTATTTGAAATTCCATTATATCATCTCTTCATATGGTTTTGTAGAAAATATCATAGATCAATGCATATATCTGAAAGTTAATGAGAGTAAACTTTGTTTCCTTATTCTATATGTGGATGATATTTTACTTGGCACAAATGACAAAGGTTTGCTATATGAAGTAAGACAGTTCCTTTCTAAGAATTTTGACATGAAGAATCTAAGTGAGGCATCTGATATCATTGGCATTAAGACCCATAGGGACAGATCTCAATACATTTTAGGTCTATCCCACGAAACCTATATCAGTAAGGTCCTAGAAAGATTTCGGATAAAAATTTGTTCACCGAGTATAACACCTATTGTGAAGGATAATAGGTTCAATTTAAAACAATGCTTGAAAAATGAGGTTGAAAGGGAAAAAATGAAAAAATATTCTATATGCTTCTACAGTGGGGAGCCTAATGTATACTCAGGTTTGCACAAAACCTGACATTACACTTGTTGTTAGAATATTGGGAAGATATCATAGTAACCCAGGTATAGATCACTGGAGAGCTGCCAAAAAGATGACGAGGTACCTTCAAGGAGCAAAAGATTACATGCTTATGTATAGACGAACTGAAAATCTCGAAGTAGTTGGTACTCGGATTAGAACTTTGCTGGTTGTGTTGATTCACGAAAGTCAACATCTGGATATATATTTATTTTTGCCAGTGGAGCTATATCCTGGAGGATTTCAAAGTAAACTTTGACTGCTACTTCTACTATGGAGGCTGAGTTCGTTTCTTATTTTGAGGCTACATCACATGGTGCATGGTTGAAGAGTTTTATATCTGAGTTTAAAATTGTGGATTCTATTTCTAAACCATTGAGAATGTATTGTGACAATTTAACTATAATTTTCTTGGCCAAAAACAACAAAAGTGGCAGTCGAAGTAAACACATTGACATTAAGTATTTGACCATTAAGGTACGTGTCAACGAGAATAAAGTGATCATTCAACACATTAGCACTGAATTAATGATGTCGATCTTTTAACAAAAGGCATGTCACCAAAGAGTTTTAAGGATCATGTTGCTAGAATAGGACTTGGAACTCAATTATGTGATTTATGTATGTACTTTCATGAAACTCTTATTAATTAGTTGTTTTTCTCATTCTTGTATACACATTTTTATTTGGAGACTTATAATTATTATGGACCTAGAATAAACATAAAGGTTTATTCATTTAGTTAAAGTGGCATAAGAAATAAAGATGCATCGTGATAAATGGAAGATAATACTCACATTTAAATGACTTATCGCCATGATTCGTGCATTTGGTTTCTTTAATTAAGTAGAGGTTTTATGATTTTTAGATTACATCTACGACCCAAGTAGGAGACTGTTATCCGTTGATTTCTTTTATGATGGGTCGTGTTTGTTCATTTTGAAATATCATGTCCTTCCACTACGAACCGCCATGTCCTTTCGTTGTTTTGATGGAAGACAACAAGGAATATAAGAAGATTAGGTCCCTAGGCTTAGCAATTTTTTTTGCATACACCATCTCTTGCATTTGCTAAAAGCTTAGAAGAACCCTCTCATATTTGTCCGAAATCTCTCAACATCAATAAGTATGTAATAACATTCCGCATTTTCATCTTTCTATAATAGACATGTATATTAATTATTATCATGTCTAACATAGAATAGATGATAAATAGAATGGAATAAGTATTATTTTGTTTGATTTATTCCTAAGAATTTCTAATAATGATGTATGCCAATGTTTGGTTTGAAAACATAAATTTGAGATGACAAAAGAATAACTAACAAAAAGATCAAAGTATCTATAGTCTCTATTATTATTATTATTATTATTATTATTATTATTATTATTATTATTATTAATTTTCTTGTTATAATAATAATAATAAGAAGAAGAAGAAGAAGAAGAAAATTAATAATAATAACAACAATAATAATAAGAATAATAATAATGATGATAATAAGAAGAAGAAAAAATTAATAACAATAAGAATAATAAAATTATCGATTGATCGTTAAATTTTAGGAATGGTAATAGGCATGATCTCTCGAGCTAGTTTCTTTATAAAAATATTTTAAAAATCGAAAGTTTAACAGGTATGATAAGAAGTTTATAGTTTAAAAGTTTTAACTGGTATTAACTCGTTATAAGATTGATTAAAAATTAAAAAATTTTAAAAATGACTAAAGAATAGTATTTTTGCCTATTAAAAATTTGATATTTAATTAAAAATTGTTAGATAAAAATTAATCATTTTATTTTAATTTATAAAAATTGATGAATTTGCAAAAACTTGTTCATTAATTACTAAACT
>JANZLD010000003.1:1981663-2019032 GCA_026413575.1 Erythroxylum carthagenense | reverse complement strand
AAAAACTTGTTCATTAATTACTAAACTGATCAATTTTTAACAATAAGGATTATTGAACTAAATTGAACCGAAAAGTAAAATACTGAATTAAAAAATTGATCGGTTCAAAGTTTTAATGTTAATCCAATTCGATTTTTAAAACATGATTATTTTGTACTTTTTAAGTTCAAGGCATTTTTAATTAAAAAAAAATATTTAGTTAAGATGAGTTTTGAATTGTTATCTCAAACTTAAGTCAAACTTAAAGTTCAAACAACCTAAATTTTATTGGAAGCACATAATATTTATGATTTATAAATAAAATTTTAACTATAACAATAGATTCTATAAAAAAAATTACTATATGAATAAGTCCTTTTTATCGTATGTTAATTTTCTTTTAAAAATTATTATATTAACGTTGAGGATAATTTTATATATTTATATATTAAAAAATTTAAAATAATTTGTTAAAATTTTAATGATGAATTTCTAACTTCAGCGTTTATTTTTATTTTTTAACTGTTATTTTATGAATGATATAAATAAATTAGTAAGTGCACATAAACGTTTATACAATATGTATTTTGACTATTTATTTACTAAATTAATAATTTAAAATTAAGTGACAAATTTAATTAAAATAGTCAAATTTCGATCGACTAAACACTCAGGAAGTTCAAGCAATTAGTTTCGAAATGGGCTGAAAGATGTGATGAGAAGCAGAATTCGGTCCATTGGGCCCTGATTTAAAGATTTCAATTGATTGATTTTGAGCTTTGCTTTTTTTGCGACTTTAAAAAAGGCCAATATATATTAATTTAATTTTGTAAAACAATGCCGTTTTAATTTTAATTTTTAAATTTATAATTAAATTGGTCTCGAATTCAATTTGAAGTTCAATTAATTTAAGTGCCTGTTTGAATGAACTTTTAAGAGGTTAATAAGCACTTTTCTCTATCACAAAAGTCTTTTTTTTAATAAGTGTTTGACTGTAAAATACAAAAATATTTCTTTAATAGATGTGACTTTTTTGACAGCTAAAATATAACTCTTTAAGAAGCTCAAATTTGGAGTTTCTAAAAAAAAGTACCTTTTTAGGTAAATTTTTCATATTAATTAATGAGCCTATTTTGTAGTCCCTTTTGCCTTATGTTTTACAGATAATTTTCACAATACCCACAAACTCATCTTTACGTTTATTTTGAGATTTATATAATATTATTTGAATTTTTATATATTTTAACATTTATTTTTATACTCGTTTTACTTATGTTATATCCATATAAAAGATTTGATTATATATATATATCATTTATGTTTTATATGGTTTAAAATTATATAATAATTAATATATTGTGCTTTGTATATTGTTTAATATACTTTAAATAATTTTTATATGTATAAATAATTTTTATTACAAAATAAAATATGGTTAAAATTAAAAGTACCTTTTATTTATGTTGTCAAACAGATTATTGTATAAAACTCTTTCAAAAAAGTTCATTTTAAAATAACAATCAAATAGTCAACTAGCTTTTTAGAATAGTTTTTATCAAAAAAGATATATAGAAAAAAGCTCTACTAATAAAAGTTATAATGATATAAGCTGAGCCAAACGGAGAATCTAATTTTGAGCTAAATCAAACAAAATTTGTCTATTTTAATTAAAAAGATAAAAAATGAAGGAAATAGTTGAACACGTTAAAAAAATTAAATCAATTGTTATTTTTATAATTGAATATTTTAAAAATGTTTTTAATTTTTTAAATGATTTTTTGACTTTTTTTTAAATTTATGTACAATTATACATATCTAACTTATCATCACCAAAAATTAATTAAAATTGATAATTATATTAAATATAGTATTTTAAAATTCTAAATTATAATTATCTTGTTTTAAAGTAAGTCAAATGAAAAAGAGGTCATGTGTCTTTCTATTTTAAAATTCACAGGGTCCCACCTCAACAACTATCCACGTGAAGCGTACATCTCTAAAAGCAGATAAGGCCAAGATCACCGACAATCACTCAGCGGGAGGATTGTGTGAGTGGCCCCCACTCGCATCAACTCTACGCGGTTTTGTGTCGAGTTATAGGGTCGCACACTCAATCTGTGTCGAAATCAGGACCGTCCAATTGTAAGTGATCAAAAGGCACTTTTAGTCTGTAGTATCTGTCCAAGAAACTTCATGTTGATAGGGACAATCCCGCGTATAAGTCATTAGTCAATCTTAAATTAAAATTTTATAAAATTAAAAAAAAAACCCTTTTGAGTTGGCTAATACCAAATTAATATTCATTATTTTATGCTTTTATCAATGTTCTAAAAATCGAATTAGAAGTTAAACCGATAAGATAACAAGTTTAAAATTTAAAAGGTTCAACAAGAATTATACCATCATAACCGATTCAAAATTAATTAAAATTAAAGAAATTAAAATATGATTAAAAGAGATTGGCTTTATCTATCAAATAATTTGAAGTTAAATTAAAAAAGTGATTGTAAATCAAAGTTAATTGATTTATTTTAGTTATTTACAAAATTGATCGATTAATTAATAAATTGAATATTTTTAACAACAAAAGTTATTAAAATCGAATTGTAAAATTAAAAATTGAATCAAAAAGTTGAATGATTCAAAGTTTTTACAGTTAAGTTGGCCAGAACGGCCAAGTCTTTTAGTCATTAGTTATATTTATCAATTTTGTGTTTTTTTACATTACTTGTATAACACAATTCTATACCTATTGTAAGTCTACTTTTTTTTTCATTAAATTAACAATGCATTGGTCATTCATTAATGGTATTTTATAAAATAATAATACATTTTTCATTTTTAAGTTAGTTGATACTTATGCAATAGTCATTAGTTTCTCTTGTGTTTTTTATATTAATCATAAGACATAATTATATACAAATTGTAATTCTATTTTCTATCATTAAATTAATAACACATTGGTCATTCTTCAGTGAAAATTTTATAATATAATCAAATTGTACTTTTTTGAGTTATATGATACAACGTGTCTTTTTGTGTGACATAAATTTTGTATCTTTAAATGTATAACCAATTAATGAAATTTTATATATTCATAGATATGACTATAAATGTATGATCTTATAAGAAGAAACAAAGGAGGGAATGTTTTTAATTAATGCAAATTTGTTACAAAAACTTGGTATATACATTAGTTCGACTAGTTCATTCGTAAAAACTTTGAACCATCTAACTTTTCGGTTTGATTTTTTAACTTTCAGGTTCGATTTACTTTAATAACTCTTGTTGTAAAAAACAGTCAATTTATTAATCAATTGGTCAATTTTTGTAAAGTAATAAGTTCTTATAAATTAAAATAAATCGATTAATTTTCACTTAACATTATCTTTTTTTTAATTAAACTTCAAATTCTTTTTCAATCATATTTTAAATTCTTTAAATTTATTTAATTTTGAGCTGATTTTATGAGTGTCTAATTTTAATTAAATATTTTAAACCTTAAACCTCATATCTTAATATTTTTCTTTTTGGTATAGTTTTTGAAATATTGCTTCATAACACCCTTAATCTTTCATTAGTGCCTTAATAAGAATTATTTACTTAATAATGACAAAAAATTTAGAATAATGACAAGAGAAATTTTTAGGAATTTTCTTTACATCTTAAAATAATATGGAACTCTTCCACATGGTTTGTGATCACGAGGGACAAGTCAATGGCTCTTTTTTTGTTTCCACTAGTCAGATTCAAGCATGTCATGCTCACCAACTTCTGAATTCTAGAAAAGTCTCTTGTAATTTTCAGATTGTCTCGTGTTTGACAATCCCTAGAAACTCTAGCATTAATGAATGATTCTTTCCAAGCTTGAAAATGGTGCAGATTCTGACTGCTCCATCACGTAATCGTCATCATCGTCGTCATCGAGCTTGTCGATGACCAGTAAGTCATCTTTATCGTCGTCTTCAAGATATGATCAGGAAGCTATCAGGATCATGGTTGGAACAGATTCCCCAAAGAGGAAAGTGAAGAAGTTGAGATCAATCAGGCTTACCAGGTTGTCAAGTTTGAAGCTTGCTACTACACAAGCCAAGATTGAACATGATGACGATGATGATCATTTGTCTGCAAGCTCACTACCGACGGAAGTTTCAGATGCATCACCTAATTATATGAAGAACACTACTTCTTCTGATGCCAAAAAGGAGACTTTCCAGGTAAGTCCTCCTCCAGTTATGAACTTGGTTTCGGATTTTGGAACTCAAGCTTTGCATTTTAGTAACAAGGTTGAGTGTTTTTTTTTTTTTTTTCCTTCTGTTGCTGCAGAAATCGACAGTAACTTTAAGTAGGCAATCTGATTTTAAGTTTTCAAAGAGCTTGACGAGGTTGTCGAGTTCAAGATTCAGGAGGCCTTTGGTGAGGAGACCATCTGGAGGTACTGACTTGAAGAAGAAGCTCAAGAAATCGAGATCAATCAAGTCTGGGAACAGATTGTCTGGTTATTTGAAGAGAACAAACTATAATGAGGCAAGTGCTTGTGATTATTCTGAATCTGGTTTGAGTAGTAATGATGAGAATACTGGTAATTCGATGATTTCAGATCCAAAGTTTGATTCTTCTGGTAGTAAATATGTTAGAGATAAAAGTAGAACATCTAGTTTGAGACCTTTGAAGGTCCTGACAAAAATGGGTAGTTTGACAAACAAGAGAGCTTCAGTGAAGAAAGGTTCTGAAGTTTCGGATTCTAACATACAGAAGGTCACTTGCTCCTCTGCTCTCAAAGATCCCAAACTTCCCAAACGTCTTGAGCTTGAAGCAGGAGGAACTGAATCCGAAGGCATTTCTGTTATGAAGGTTTGTCCGTATAGTTACTGCTCGCTTCACGGACATCATCATTCCGACCAGCCCTCATTGAAACGTTTTGTGTGGATGAGACGGCGTTTGTTGAAGAACCAAAAGAACATGAAATCGGAAGGGAGTCGTTCCGGTCGTGTGAAGAAAGGAAGTCAAACTCGCCGAATGGCCTCTTGTGGAGATTCTGAAGTTCTTGAAGCAGCAAGTGAGTGTAGAGTGAGGTCTCCAAATGGGAAAATGACCGAACCAGAAGCCAATATGAATGAAGAAGGCATTCAAGTTGGAAATTTTGCAGATGTTGCTGAGACCATTGTTAATGAAGCATCATATTCTTCACTATCCAACGAAATCAGTGAGTCCCCTAAAGCAGAAAAAAGCATCAAAAGAGAAACATGTTTGACATCGAATTATGTAACCAAGATGCCTATACTTCTCAAAGACATCAGTCAATACAAGGATGAGGAAATTTCAGAAGGTGGGGAAGTCTATCAAGTGGGTAGCAGAGACAAAGTACCGAGTTTGGAGATAGTCGAGTGTGTAAGAGATTCAAAGGTAAATACTTTGACAAATCGTATCGTTTTCACTAGTTCTAGTGACGAACCAGTTGAAGAACAAATTGCAGCTTGTGAAGAAAAAAAGGAAGATTCTGTGCCAGGCTGTGAGTCACCAACTGCAGTTTCCGAGTCTGGAGGTATAGCATGTGAAACTCAAGCACAGAAACAGAAGCACATGGGTTTGTGGGGACTCATATACCGCCATATGGTATCAACTGTTGCTGTAGAAGACAAAAGCCAACTGCAAGTTGATCAATCAGAAACAGCGAAACGCCGTAAGGATGCAATTGAGTTGCCTAGAACAAATGGGAGTGAATGTTGTTCGGACTCACCAGGAATAGAGCAGGACATGTCTGTGGAAGATGAGGAAGGAAGCAGTCCCAGGATTCATCTCTACCAACATGATGCCATTAAGTTGGTACAGGAAGCATTTGATAGAATCCTCTCAGAAATTCCAGACCAATCCTGTGATGATCAATCTACTAAAGAGGAACCTGCAGAAGGTGAAGATCCAAATGTTTCAACTTTATCTGAATCAGGTAGAGCCAGCACATTACACGATTCAGAAGAGATAAGGGTCAAAGCTGACAAGGTTGGTGTCGCAGGAGAAGAGAAAGAAGAATCAAATGTGCAAAACAAGCCTAGCCAGCAAGCACCTAAGAACTGGAGTACCCTCAAAAAGATACTCATCTTCAGGAGGTTTGTTAAGGCATTGGAACAAGTGAGGAACTTCAGTCCGCAGAAGCCACGGGTTTTGCCTGTAGAGCCTGATCCTGAAGCAGAAAAGGTTCAGTTGCGTCATCAGACCATACTGGGGAGGAAAAATTCTGAGGAATGGATGCTAGACTATGCACTTCAAAAGGTTATATCTACACTAGCTCCAGCACAAAAAAGAAAGGTAGCCTTGCTCGTACAAGCATTTGAAACAGTCAGTCCTTTACCGGAAATCCATAGTCAACTGCAGTCTCTTGCATCAGAATCCCCTCAATCAACTCCATCTCAAACTAGTAGCTCGGATGGGCAAAACTCAGGAAAGGTGAAAGAAACCAAATTTGGAATATTGCTTCGTAAGGGACCATCTATTGAAAGAAGTTTCAATGAGAATCATAATGATCAAGCTGATGTATTCTGCACAGAGAAGGCAGTGTCTTGTTCAAACCCCAGAGAAATTAGTCCACCAAGTGGTTGTGTTGAGACAACAATGGGCACATCTGCTTCTGAAGCCATTGCCACAGACTCGAAGGAAGATCTTGCTGCTTTCAAATTTCATAACCTAGAAAACCATGTTGATGCTAAAGATGATCAACCTGATTTCCAAGACAATTTGGTGAAGGTTTCAGAAACTAAATCCTGTGACAAGCCATCCCCAAGTCCACTTTTTTCCCTAGGACCTGATGAAGAAGTTCCAGGTAATGGACAAGTGCTCCAAGTTTCTGCTTCAGAATTCCATGGTCATGAGCCTGGTAATCAAATCCACCTCACTAATGATCGACAAGAAGACCAGAAATATGAAATTCAAAAAGATCTCAATGGTTCAGCAGAATATGATAATATTATTTCTTCATTATCCATTTCTGAACCACAAGAAGAAACTTCTGAAGTCAAAGAGGAAAAAATCAAATCCAAAAATGAGCTAGCACAAGATTTTATTCCACTTGAAGAATCTGAGCCTATTTGCACAAATGGTATAGAACATGAAAAGCAGGAGGGAAAACAAAATCATATGAGGCTTTGGTACTTGATCTATAAGCACATGGTGTCAGGTAGTACGAGCATACTTGAGGGAGAAAACAAGGAAGAAAAAGGTCTTGACACCAACAGATTGATGGATGAGAACAATTCTAAAAGAACTGAGGATGTTTCTGCAACAAACCAGGACGTATATAAGGACAATCCTGAGGCAGGCAAACGTGATTTTGAAATTCAGCAGATAGAAGCCATAAGGTTGGTAGAAGAAGCAATTGATGAAATACCTCTTCCAGAGATTCAAGATGACTCATCTGACGATCGATCAGTCAGCAGCGATATACTTCTCCATCATAATGAGGAAAAGAAAGCTGGTGAAGGAGGGGAAGGTTTCTCCTCGACTTCAACTGATTGTACCAAACAGAGGTTTGATGAATCAAATGGAAGCAAGCTAGAGCATTCACCTGGTACAAAGGAACCACAGGTTATTTCTGATAGCACCACTGACCAACAGAACGCAAAAACAGCAGCATCAGAGCCAGAAAATAAACTCAGGCTACAGAAGCAAAATAGCTGGAGCCACCTCAAGAAAGTGATCCTCCTTAAAAGGTTTATCAAAGCATTGGAAAAAGTGAAGAAATTCAACCCAAAGGAGCCACGGTTCCTGCCCTTGGATCCTGAGATGGAAGCAGAAACAGTTCATTTACGGCACCAAGACACTGGAGACAGGAAAGGTTCTGATGAATGGATGCTTGACCACACACTTCAACAGGTCGTATCCAAGTTAAGTCCAGTTCGTAAGAGAAAAGTTGCTTTGCTCGTAGAAGCTTTCGAGAGTGTCATTCCTACTGTCAGGAGCTGAAAATTGTGTAAAGGTCATCCAGCCTGAACTCAACCCGTAAGGTAAGCTCATATCTGCTATACTTTCCTTCTATTGGCACTTAAAAAGTTCACAACTTGAGAATGACCCTTATTATGCATACAATAGAAACTAAGAAGTTACTGACAGATAATGGTCAAATCACTGAAATTCCCTATTTCCCTTCTTCTGCAACTATCATAAAGGCAAGTTTTCGTGTCCAGCAGAATTTTGCCAATGGTAGACTAGGATAAGACTTGATTTATTGTACGTAGTGGTGAGATGTCATTGAAGATCTAAACCAATCATTTATTTTCCTATATGCAGATACCAAGCCATGGTGCTCAGCGTTTGAATGTATTGTTTAGCAAGGGCATCAGTAACAACAGGAGAATACATATAGCCTCTTGAGTGGAATTTTCGGACATCAAATTACTAGCTACCTACATCATAAGTTGCATAGGCTAATAAGCACCAACATCTGTTGAGATTTTTAGGAACTCAGAAAGTAAAATACATAGTACAGAGAAGCATCTTTTGTGTAATTTTGTTTCTAGGAGTCATCTATTGAGCATGGAGTGTAATCATATATGTTTCAACGTCGATACAGGGTTGTGAAAAGTGATTACATGCTATTCCTGTTTACGCTACTCAGTTGTCTGCTACATATCAATTTTTCCTAGCTCAACCATCTGAAAATGGAGATATCGGAGTCCAACAACTTTCTGCTAAACGAATACCAAAGAATGGCCTGAAACCATGGCCCTTCTCTTTCTTATGAAGGCAGATTCTGAAATCTGCAGGCAAAGCATTATACATGTAGATATTGTCATTTGCAGACAGATAACTACATATAACATTAACTGATGAAAGTAAAAAAGGACAAGAAAAAGGTACATGAAGGTGTAATGTCAGAACATGAATCTGTGATGTCACCTATATGAACAATATAAAAGGATGATCATGAGCATGAATCTGTGCTGTCAGATGGTGGAAAATCAGAAATCAAAACTCGGAAGTAACAATTAACTTGCGCGCAGTACTTGGTATGAAGTGATATCAGATCACCTAAATCAACACGGAACAGTACGAAAAGATGCTCCTAGTATGAATTCCTGGGACATAGATTGATCAAAACAGCGGATTATTGAGAGAGAGAGATACAGAGTTGAAATTTCTGTTCTAAAGTTCAATCAAACATTGTTTTTTGTAAACTATATAGAGGCACCAATAGTTCTAAGGCAAATGAAACTAGTAAACTACTATTATGTCACACATGTGAACATCAGAACTGGTAAAGTCATGTCGAGTTAAGAGTCTCAAGACAAAGCAGGTGCACCTGTCACACCGTTTGTACCAACTACCAAAGATTGCATCTTCCCATTGACATCTGTCAGAAAACCGGATGATACATAGTACATTACTAGTTTCCCATGTCCGTTTTTAGTTGAATAACTTATAATCTGTGTGTAATGTTTACTATGTTTCAGACAATGTCTTACATAGTATTTTCTTTTTTCTTACAGATTAACGTGTTTGCTCTTCTTTTAGGTTAAAACCTACACATATTATTACATGTTTGTTCAGCTCTTTCAAGTTGGGTTTCCCTTTGAAATACACCCTAACTTGACACTTCGTACTATTAAAGAAATAAGAATAAGAACAGAGTCGACCCACGAGCCCGTTAAGGCCGTTCAAAACCCAACTAAAACCCCAAACTTCACACAGAGCCATCTCTCTAGCAAGAGCGAACCTTGAAGACAGGCAAAAACCCACTTCGATGACTGCTGCACAATCGCTTCTGGTATGTCGATTTCTCTTATTTCAGGGGGTTTTCTGTTCATTTACCTACTTTCTTTAAATTGGGTTTCTTGTTAATCAACTCATTTGCGTTGTGAAAATCGTATCTTTTTGTTGTGCCAAGCACAGGGCATTCGTTCTTTTTATTAAGTTATGGTATGATGGCTCTCGGATGGATTAATGGAGTTGAGTGGTTTTCTGTGGTTGAAGAAACATACATGGATATTGCAAAATTCTTGGCATTTTATTCATTCAATTTCATTGTTCGTAAGCTTCATTGTGTTCTTGTTTTGAGATTTTGATGTTATTGCAGCTATAAGCAAAAGGGATTGTTATGTTTTTGAGGAGGCATAGAACCTTTACTTCATCAAAGTGATCAGTTAATCGACCAATCAATCAATGGCATACGCTCAATCTTTGATTTTGAAGAAGAATCATTTGTCATCTCCGAACTGCTTGTTACGGTTAGTATGTCGCTTTAGTTCCATAAGAGAGCCAAGTACTGGTTTTGGTTTCGATGATGAAGAAGAATATAGAGCTGGGAAAACCCAGATGCCGCCGGAGCCTATTGCAGGCAGACGTTTGAGAGGTGAGAGACTGCACAAATTCGATACTTCCCAATCAGAGTCTCATCCTAGTCGTACTCCTCCTAGTGGTCCTAGAAGAACATCCACTAGTGCCAGTTACGACATTCAAAGTCCTAAGAGCAAAAGTTTCAGTGGAGATGGAGGTACTAATCAAAGTCCAAGAAGTAGAAGTCTCGGTGGTGATGAAGGTACCAATCAAAGTGCAAGAACTAGAAGTAGTCGTCTCTCGGATGCTGCTTTTCTTGATCAGTTCAAGCTTGGTTTCCAGGAGAAGAAGGATGACCAAGATCCTGAATCTACTACCAATGATAGTGCAGCTGATTTTGCTTCTGGGGAAGAAGAGAAGTTAACATCCGAGCCCAGTCGACCTCCAGCACCTGAAGATGCCAAGGAAATCTTTAAGAAAATGAAAGAAACTGGTTTGATACCCAGTGCAGTTGCCATGCTTGATGGTCTCTGCAAAGATGGCCTTGTACAGGAAGCCATGAAGCTCTTTGGTTTGATTCGTGAGAAAGGTACCATTCCTGATGTTGTTGTTTATACAGCTGTGGTTGATGGATTTTGCAAAGCTCAAAAGTTTGATGATGCAAAGAGAGTTTTTAGGAAAATGCAGAACAATGGAATTACACCAAATGCTTTCAGTTACACAGTATTGATTCAGGGATTATATAAGTGCAACCACTTAGATGATGCTAAGGAATTTTGTATTGAAATGTTGGAGGCTGGTCATTGTCCAAATGTTGCTACTTTTGTGGGTTTGGTTGATCGGTTATGCAAAGAGAAAGGTGTGGAAGAAGCTCAGGATTTAGTAGCAGAACTGCGCAAAAAAGGACTGTTTCTTGAGGACAAAGCTGTAAGAGATTTCTTGAATATAAATGCACCAGGTCGTTCACCAGTAAGGGAAGCCATATTTGGCAACAAAACCTCACAGAGACCTTTTTGATTCAACTTGCAAGGTAGTGCTGGTATGCATATCCTATATTCAGTCCTGTGCCTATGTTTCTGTTGCTTCCTCTGATCTTACACTGCAAACTTTGTTTGGAAACATTCAACAATTTAGTGGAATGGAAATCTTGGTGTTTTATTTGTTCAAATAGTTCTGTCATGGTTATGCTTCTAAATTTGATAAAAATTTTAACTTTTGAATGATTATCCCAATGAGAAATGACTCGATGATAAACAATGTTTTATCATTACGGTTGGCAGTCAGCAATACCAGGCTGGGCTTGGGCTTTAGGAAAAAAAATTACTAGAATTCATAATCTCTTCTTTTTTAATATAAATTTCTTTTAATGTATAACAGATTAAAAATTTAACTTTGCTAGCAAATACATACATTCATCATCGTCACAATTCATCATCATCACACCCAATCCGATCCATATATATATATATATATATCCTTGAAAGTCTTAAGCCAATGACAGGGCTTACAGGGCATCTTGAAGCACTTTCATATAACAGTATCAAGATGATGATGTACTTCAAAGGTTGGCTACGATTAGAAGCAACAGCAACTCATACAAGCCAGACATAGGTTGCATGAGTTTTCTAAACATTAACAATCCGATCATCTGAAACTGAGCCTGCAGATGAAACAACATAAACAGATTTCAAGCCAACTCCACCGGTATCCATGGTACCTGCCGTTGAGCAAAGAATAATGTCGTAAGCGTATGGTTCCATCGAGGAAGATGAGTGTACTCGTTGACATGGCTAAAGAATCCGTCATCCAGTAAGTTTACTTGTAGCGAACTGTTATACATAGCAGCTATTTGCTGGTGCTAACACAACAACTGGAGTGGAGATCAGGGGTGACGCTTTCCTGATCTTGACTCATAAAATTCCTTGACAATCAGTCTCTGCCTTTCTTTTCTGTGTCACCCAATTATATTTTGTTGATTGAGATCAGCAATATCTTTCTCAAACTTCAAGTCTTTAGCTCTAGTTACAGTCCTGGGAGAACCTTAGCAACATCCATTTTGTCATCTTCAAGGAACTTCATTACAGATTTAAAAGCAGACAGATGCTTTTCATTTACTTCTTAAGTAGAGATCACCACAAGACTGCACCATTAGCCCAATAAAATTCATCATGCATTGCAGCAAGATAAAGAGAGTTAATCCAGACCATGTAAAGAAAGGTGACTGATTAACTTTTTTCCTTTATCTCTTCAATAATTCCTCCTCCCGTAAGGATGATGTTAAAAGTTTCTGAGGTAGAAATTTACCCTCAATTCCAAATATACCAGCTACATCAACACCTTCAGTTTTCATTCTACTCTTCATCCTTCCCTCTATGATATCTGCAAAAGCAGAAGCTCACACTGAATAAGGTAATTCATGACTCTGCACTGCTCAACTTCGTTCATACTAACAATCAATCTCTTCAGTCAAAAATATAATTTGCCCGAAGCTTCCTGCATGCATGCTATGTTGATAACCTTTTGAGACGTTTCAACCATTTTGATGGACAATAATATCAGAATTGCAATTTTTCTATAAATTTGATGTAGTAGCAAATAGCAACTGAAAAAAACAGCGTGTTCTCATGTTTGTGTATGTGGACTTTTCATGGACAAAATTCTTTTAGTATAGGAATATAAATGCACAGAGATTCATGTAGCAGGAACAAATGTCATGCTTAACCTCAGTTAGTCATGAAATAAAACATAAGAATGATACAACTTTTGCCACATCCGTGCTAGTTTAGAACTGATACTCAGGTACTTTTAGAACCATTGAACTACCACATCAAATGATGTTTGACCCATATCTGTCCACACAGGAAACTTTAACTGTGCGGTCATCAGAAGTCAATTCATTGTTTTAGGAGCAAAACTCGCGGATATATGGACACAACAAAACTCAGAAGCATCCATCAATAGTGCTCCATGGCTAACTTAGTGCCTCCAGCACAAGAATACCGAATAATGACAATAGAATAAACAAAAGATTCATAACCATGTAAGGAAAAGTAAAGTGAAACTTGAAATTGAAAAACAAACATCAAGCAAACACTTGAATAATGCATATAACAGGAAGGACCATCCTAAACATCTCATAGCCGCAAGACAATTCACAATCATTTTTTATTGTAATTATGCTTCATGGACAATCAAAATGTTACCAGTTCATATATGTTTGCTCCTTGAACTTTTGAGTCGTCATGATTTTGACGTCATCCAACTCATCTTGCAGTTAACACTTTAAGAACTATGCTATCTAGAATAATATATCCAAAAAAGAAAAAAACTGCACACACTCACTCTATCAAGCTCAATAAATTGGTTCACAAGTCAATAAAAACGACTTCGGACAAAGAAACCAACTAGGTAGTTAAAGTATGAGAGAAGTTAAATCGTGTCATACCTTAGTTTCCTCCAAGATGATATCTTTTCCTGCAATTTTCTCAGACAACCTCATAAGCCCGCAACCCTATTCCATTAAAGTATAACAAGCACCAACAAAAGCAAATCAAGAGTCAAGACAACAGAAGCTATATGTATATATACTAGTACAACTTTACCTGGATAAAGTTGGACAACAGAATTAAGGATGTTAAACTGAGCAACGAACCCCGCAAAAGGAACCCTAAGGCGGTAGTGATCTACCTTGAAATACACGACAAATCAAATCCCAAATATCATCATACTCACTAGCCTTGGGAATCCCATAACCAATAACAAGAAGAAGCAATCCTCTGGAGCTGATTTCGCTTGCTCTATGCAGACCATCCCCAGTCACAAGCCTCATTTTCCAACTGACTCGCAGCCTACTCGGCCTCACTCCTCACAGTATGCTCCACGTTATTAATTAAAAGCAAAAGTTCCAATACCAAAACACAAGCTTCTCTACCTGTAACCACAGGAGAGTCCTTGCTGGCATAGGCTTTAACTTCCCAACACACTTCAGAACTAATTCTGCTGGATAGCATTTTAAAGCCACAAAATTCTTCACGAAGCTTATGAACATCAGATAAACGAGCAGTTACATATCTCCCAAACCTTTTTTCTACACATGACTTCGTAGAGATTCATAAGCTCGGACTCTGTCCGGCTTGTCATTGTCGGGGTGTCTGCTCCTGTCGGGTTTTCGGCTGTTCATGTTGTTGTGAATAGCCCCGCAAGCCAGTTTCTTGTAGCCCCCGTCGATGGCGGTCTGAATGAAATCGAGGTGGTTCTGCAATTCATCGAAGTTCCTCTTGAAAGTGTTAATGGCAGCACAGAGATTGCCCAGTTCGTGAATCTATCCCAACAGCTGAGACGGGTCATTTTGTTGTGGCTGAGATTGAGCAATAAGCGGAAGGTCAGGTGGCGGGCTTATGGTAGTGTTCCATCAGATAAAAACCCTAATCTTAACTAGATTTTTGCTGGACAGCAGGAGTCCCAAGCATGTTTGGTCTAACTGAAGTAGGAGACCTGCTTGTAAAGGTGGCAAATTTACAAAACGAGCGCCAAAAATATTGAGCAATGACTCTCATTCTTTTGGATTACAAGAGGAATGGAGTAATGCCCAAAAACGAGAAATCAAAATATAAGCTATCCAATCATAATTCCCTACCAAACGTTACTTTTCATTCTATACCCATTCCTTTTTCGTCATACCCACTAAACAAGCACACCATAAGAACTAAGATTTACCCGAAGAAAAATACTCTGGTACAGCAGAAGTCTTGAAGCTAATACAAGCAGGTAATGGAAATTTATGCCATCCTAAGAAAAAAAATTCTGAACTTTCATGACTATTCTTCTGCATCTTTATCCTTTTTTTTTTTTCTTCTTCTTTTTGCTCTTTTCGGCCTCTCCATTATTCTTTTCGTCTACAATGGTTGCGGCCTCTTCATTCTCTTTCCCTTTTTTTTTTATGCTTCTTCTCTGATTTCTCTTTTTTTCCTCCTATTTCTGCTTCACCATCATCTTTATTCTTCTTTTTCTTCTTTTTTCTCACTTCCCTCAACATCTTCCTTCTTCAATGAACCTTCTAAATTTTCCTCCCCACTCTCTTTACTGTTCTTCTTCTTCTTCTTTTTCTTGCTTTCGTCCACACCATCTGCCTTATCCTTCTCCAGACTAATGGTTGCGGCCTTTTTGCCATCTTCAGCTTTAGCTTTCTTCGTGGGAACCTGAGAAGCAGGGCTAGCAGCAGTTTCATCAACTCTGCGCTTGCGTCCCTCCTTATCTTCAATATCCCCACTCTTCTTCTTCTTCTCCGCCTCAGCAGTCTCCTTTGCTTCTACAGCTGATGCAGAGCCAGTAGCAAGGCTAGCAACCAGAGAATCTTGCCTGTAGTCAAAACCACATTCCTCACCCATTCTTTTGGGGTATTCTCGTTAGGCTTCCCATGCTTGTCCAATTTTCCCTCTGCAATCAACTTCTTCTTCATTGAAGCCTTAGGCGCCAACCCCCATTTCCTCGGATAAGTATCCCTATCCATCACGACCCTTTTAATCTTTGCCACAACACCATGATCACAGGTAGCCATCACTGCAGTGGTCATATCTTCAATCCCCAAAGCAATGGCCTCACCTTTTGTAGTCATCAGCACAACTTCTTCACCAACTTCAATATCATTCTCAAACCTCAACAATCCCGGAATCATCAACTTCGACCCGTAACAAATCGCATTCACAGCTGAATCCTTCACAACCAATCTCTTATAACTAGTTAAAAGAACTTCGAGTGGCATCACCACCCTCCTCAAATAAGTGTCATCCCTATAATTATCATACACCCATTGAGCATCAAGAACATCATGCATAGTCACCATGTTGTCCTTCTCCCCCAGAATGCCGGACCTCACTCTCCTCAACTCCTGCATATGCCCACCAACCCCAAGAATCAAACCCAAATGAACACATATAGTCCTCACATTAGTACCCGCCTCACACGAAATCCAGAACACAACCAAATGCCTATCAGCATCATACTCTAACGACTTAGTCTCATAAATAGTCCTTATCCTAAGCTGCCTTTTAACAGCTGATATCAATCCCAGTAAGTCTCCAAAGCTCTGGTCACTTTGGCAACATCAGGCACTTTACTATGCAACCTAGCAACACACACATACTCTTTAACAGCCCCTTGTTGGGACTTCACAAGACGGGTCGCTCTATCAATGCATACAATCAAATTACCAGTAACTTTCGGGTCCAGAGTCCCACTATGCCCCGTTTTCTCGACCCGTAAAATCCGCTCGATCCACGCAACAACCTCGTGCGAAGAGGGGTTCGCGGGTTTATCGAGATTCATCACACCGTACTTTATGTACTCTGCCAGAGGCCATTTGAGAGGAGAGTGACCGGAGAGCAACGGAGTGTAGTGACCCGTACGGACATTGAGGCGGTCGTAATTCTTCAATAAGATTGGCCACTAGGAGGTGTCAATCGCCGGAGTGACATTCTGGGGCTTGATCATGAAGTCGCCGAAGCCGTCGACGGCGGCCGCGGGTTTCGCGTCGGAGTCATTTTGATGGGTTTTCTTCTTGTGCTTTTTCTTCTCTGAACGAGAAACGTCCATTTCGGACATGGTTGTGTGTAAAGTCAGTGTCTTAAGGGGTTTAGAGGTAGGAGACGACTTGAACACAAAGATGGGCTTTCATTGGAGAAGGGCAAATGGGAACTTTAATTTTATTCATAGGGTTAGGGTTTATTGGGGGGTTTTGGGTGAGATAGGTTGAGAAGGAAGAGTGTAGATATCAAGCTTGGTTCTGGGCTTTGAGCCTAACATATTATTAACATAGGAAGACTAATATCTTGACCTAATTCAATTGATTTTTTAATTTTAATTTGAGTTTATTTGATAAAATATTATTTTAATATAAAATATTTATAAATTAAAATTATATTTTTCATTAATTACATTTTATATTATTTTATTAATTTAATTTAAATAAATCTTCACATTTGAATCATATTAGATGAATTTTCGAAACTAAATAATAATCATATTATCAATTTAAACAAAATTTAATTATGTAAAAAATTAATTTTAATACTTAAAAATGTTGAAAATTTAAAAAAATATATATTTAAATATTTGAACTAAGTAACTTTGCATATGAAATTTTCTTAAAACTTATTAAAATAATATTATTCATTTATAGGGGAAAATAAGCCTAAATTTTATTTTAAAAATAAAACTATTTATTATTTAAAATAGTTTTTATTTTTAGATAAAGTTGCTTTCACCGGAAAATTTAAGTACTTAAAAAAAGAGAGAATTTATAACTTAAAATTATTTTTGGTCGTCATCGTCATATCCAGTCCGAAGTTTCGTAATAAAGCAGAGTCTGGAGAGCTCTGATAGTACGCAGTCTTGCCTATAACTTAGAGCTATTTTTGGTAAAAATAAAATTAGAATTTATTACTATATTAACATAATTACCATATTTGTATATTACTTGTATAAATAAATATTTTGTCACTTTGATTAATTCCATAAATAAATGTATACTCAAATTTAGGAAATTAATAAAATAAATAATTCTCCTTTTAAATAAAGATTATGAGATATTCAAATTTTAAATTTATAAAATTAACATAAAATATACTTATTAAATTATTAAATAATCAATTTTTTTATAGCTAAAAGAATATTCAATTTTTTAAATTTAAAAAAAGGCACAATTTATATTCCAAAATAATGCCTTGTTTGTAACTCCAAGATTACAGGAAACCCCAAACCTTCCTCTATAAATAGACCCTAAAACTAAACCAAGTTCCTTCTAAGACCAGCCTAGCAACACACAAACACCTTCTTTAGATCACCAAGTGTTTGTGTTAGAAGTCCCTGAGGCCTTGACCTTCCATCCATGGCTGGCCTTCAGTACAACTTCTTCCCCACCGATATCTTGTACCCTCGTCCGCAACCCGCCGGAGTCGACACTTCCCAGAAAGCCAACGTCCTCTCCATGCCGGTGCAGAAGTTCGACGCTGCGGACGATCGTAAACACTTCCCGACAAGCGTGGCAGTTCTCAAGAATAAGCAACTTGGCAACACGACGACCGGTGCTGTTATGGTCGAAAAGGGGAAGATTTAATGTTGCGGTTGGAGACATGATCATACCGACGGAAGATGACATCAAGTTTCTTTTTTGGCCAAAACCCAGTTGTTGTTTTTGGCTTTGGAGGCTTAGTTTCTGATGTAGTTCTTCAATGGTGTTTGGATCACTCATCTGCTGGTGGATGATCATATTACATAAATAAGGTGTAAGCAGTTGCATGATGGTGTATTTTATTATGTTTTTAGGTCTTCTTCTTCTGCCATGTACCATAGTTTTTCTTAAGAAAAATAATCAAACCCTTTAAAGTTTTTGATTAAACTCATCAGCTTGATTTGTGGTAGGTGATGTTGAAGCTCTGTATAATTAGGGATTATAATGTAATTACTGCAAAAAATACAGCGAAATTGTAATTAATGATAATTGCTTTTATCTCTCTTTAAGTTTAATATAACTATTAAAGTTTTGACCTTTATGTTTAGTATTTTAACAACCCAATCAATACTCTGTTTAATGTCAAAAATTTTGAATTTGTTATTTTTTATTTAATTTAATTTAATAATTTTTATTATTAAAATAATCAATTTATTAATTAATCAATCAAATAATCTCGTATCAGTTAAACCATAAACTTCTCATGTTCGATTTTCTAAGCATTATAACTCTTTTAACTTTTGATACATGTAAACTATGGCATATTCTATGAATGTTCATAATTTTAATCTTACAATTTAAAGATTCTTTTTTAGCAAATCTTATTTTAAAAAAACATATTCCTAACCGCCATTTTAGAATCTTAACAATAATGTGTTCAAATTCCTCATGTTCTAGTTTAAATTAAAGCAGCCAAACTGGGAATTGATTTACATGTTGCTTATAGTTTGTGTGTGGTCACCACAAGTTGTCTATGTCAAAAGAAAAGAAAGCCAATAGTTAGATCTCCCCATCTTTCAAGTCATTACAATATGACGTAGACCAAAATAATTACATATTCATTAAAAATTGTAGATTTTTAATTTATAATATTTAATAATAATTTTATTTTTTAACATTGATAAAACCTTTAAACTTTACTTTTCGGATACATATAATAATACTTTTTTTCCTTTGTATTGAAATTGTACATTTTAATTTATGATGTTTAGGATTAATTTCATATTTTTTTATTAGGCCATAGTAATTTATTAAGTGATATTTTTAGTAAGAAAATATCTATAAATCATTTTGAAACATTGAAAAAAAAAAACTCAAAACATGCCTAAAAAATTGACTCTTGAGAGTATAGTCAACTAAAGCCAGCGGTAGTATTATAGTCCATAGTCAAAATCGCACTAAAGAACATCAAATCACACGAAAAACACTAATTCATCATGTTTGATTGATACCCTTTTTCTATTGAAGTGTTTTTATCCTAATTGGACTAACCATTCCACCATTTTTATTAAATTTGAAGAATTTGACGTTCGATTATTAAAAAAATATAAAAAAAGATCAGTACGTACTACGTAGTCTCTTGAGAATATTATAATAATATGTACTCTTTGGACAAGAGGCTTACCAAATCTTATTCCAAGTTTTGATGCCTTTCGTGCTAGCTGAGGTTGGTAGTTGGGAGATTTGGTTGGCTGCAGATCGTTAACTAACACAAGTAGGTGAGCACATGGCAAATTCATTCACCGTGTGGTCTGTGTTAGTGTGATTATGAACTCAAAGGTTTAAGCTTTCAAGTTCGAGTTTGAGTTCGAGTCAAGATTCTACAAACTCGAACAGGTTCGAGTTACGATTGTATGCCTCTAAACTCCAAAATTTCAGGTTCAAGTTGCATTTGTGTGCCTTTGAAGTTGAAGTTTTCATGGTCAAGCTATGATTGAGGACCTATTCCCACCTGTTGATGACTCAAAAGATAGTAGGTCGGAACTAAAAACACACTAAGCCTGTCACTTAATTTTGTACTCACCCAAAACACAAATTTGCAGATTATTGCATGTATCCGACGGTTTATTCAATGACTGTCGGATATACTCGGTGGCTATGGGTTATTTAAAAAAATGAGTGTGTGGTCCAGCAAACATAGAAGGGTCATTTTCTGATGTTACCTTTCCTGTTCCTGCCAATTACTAAGTAAATAACAGCTTCCAGATAAAGCACAAGTTGCATTCCAGTGCAGGAAAATGTAACTACTCTGCTTTCATTATATGCAAGTCTGTACAACAGAAAGCAACTGATCTTTCAAAGATTCTGACAACAAGATTTTGGACACAAAACCTTTGGATGTTAGAACACCCTTTAGTTTCACTTGGTGAATGCATACTTTGCTGACAAAGAGCCAATGCTACTGTGGAAAAACATACGTTTGTACTCACAATTACTTGCATGAAACTTACCTCTCTGAACTCCTTCAAGGCCAATTCGAGGATCAGAATGGTTCTTGAATTTTATGTTTCATTATATGAAATCCATAGTAAAAGTTTGACAGAACTATAGGCAAATATTGAACCTTTTTGCTACAGAGAAGACATAGATTGTAAGCCACGAGGAACATGTATGTTTACCTGACAACCGGTATAGTTCGCAAGGAACTATCTGAGGACCTGAACCAGTTTAATACAACTTTGAATCTTTGCATGCAAAGACCAAGGTGACAAAGCTACTGAAGTTATTATCAAACTTGCCAGACATCACATCATATACCATATTCTCTTTTTCAATATTCTGTTCCTTCTAATCTGACAAAACTTGATGATCTCACTATTGATAAACTCACTTGGAACAAATATGCAAGCATGTCACTCAGTGTTTCGGTAGTTAAATGCTTGACATCATCCATTATGTCAGAAAAAAGAAAGTAAATATTGCAGATGCAATTTTCAAGTGCAAAAGAAGAAAAAATGTATACATAATCATGGGATCGGGCCTGTTGGATTGTGCACCTCAATATCAACATGCCGAATGCCCGGTACAATCTCCTGTATCTCCTTCTCAAGTCTGTCAATTTCACATCCTAAAGCAGTGACCACTTCCTCACCTGCGAAGGGGAAACCTAGTCACCAAAAATTGCTTGTAAAATTTCAATCATCGTTGCTGTTTGTAGAAATGCATACCATAATTGGACATGATTTTGAGCAAGGCAGTATCATCCTTCTCTTTTGCAGCTTTTCGAAACTGTACGTTACACATACAAAGTCATGCACGAAATGCCGGACCATGAATTCATCATTTTTAAACAACACGAAACTATATATATATAATATAATATCCTCTCAACTAACTCTCTTCACTCTTTCTTTCTTATTCAATTGAAATTCTGACAAATATCAACCTGTCTTGCCCATTCTTCACGCCCTGTCCTAGTAAGATAATTTTGCACGACCTCAACTCCATTAAAATCTGTCGTCATAGAAATCAGTACATTAATATTGATATTCAAACAATGACAAGTGGCAGAAATGTCTGGCTTAGTACAATTCCTGAACAAATTTAGTGCTGTTCTCAATGCAATGAATGTAGATCTTTCCTCAATATGTTTAAAACCTCAGAGATGTTATTACTTACTGACTTATTTTAACTAAAAGCAAAAAAAAAGTTATGGAATTCTAAATACTGGTGGTTCAAAATCAATGTTCAGAGTCTTGGACAATCAAAACAGTAAAGGGAGTTGAACTGAGAAAGATCACCTATTTCTGCCTTGAATCTAAAGAATCCAGGTCCTATGACCTCACTTTTAGAATCATATACAGCATCTACCACCTACAACAAAAACCAACAACTTGTTAATTTCCAAAGAAAGAGCAGTAAAAATAAATAAAATAAATTTTCTTACGATAGTTATACCGGGTCACTTATTAAGAATCGGAGAACCTTCTCTGTATCATTGTCATCCATTGCTCTGCCAATCAAAGCATGCCGATTCCTTTGGATCAGAAATATTGCCACCTGCATAAAACTTCACTTCAATTGCACTTGTTCATCTCTGAAGAGAGTTACCTATGAGATGTGTAGTACATACCATCCCAAGCAAGTTGCCAACAATTATTGAACCTATAGGATCATAAATTGGATTTCCTGTGGCATTCACAGCAACTAAGGATGCTCCAGCAATAGCAAGTCCAGTAACTGCAGCACCATCCTGCATATACAACATTGCTTGTAATGGAGACAGACAACAGCGAAGTATATACAAGGATGAATTTACAGTCATACATGATGAAATTCTGCTATTTAAGTAAAATGTAGCGGAAGGATAATATAATGTTGGTAAAATTGCCTGGAATCGTTCACTATTTTTCTTAGAATCACTTCTCTCTTCCTTATAACAGCACTGATTCAATGCTTACATTTATTCAAGATTTTCAGCATTAAATAATTATCGAGGAAGATCATAACAGATTTTTTCTTGGCAGTTGGCACTAAATAAAGGATCACATAATTGGCACATTAAAATTATGGGTAATGACCTATGATTACTTCCAGCAATATAAAAAAGAAATTCACAATATACCTCTGTCATGACTGCAACAGCCGTGGGATCATGACCACGCCAAATGTAGTCTCTTAATTTCATTCCCTCTGCAGCTGCACCCTTCTTCACAGCTTGGATGGCGACAACAAGAGAAGCCCCTAAAGAGAAGACATAACTAGTCAAAGGTGAAAAGTTGAAGATTAAATGCCCAAATTGAATTCCAAATTTGTGACAATCCACTAGCCTAACAGGTAAAGCAACTGTACCTTCAATAAGAAATGAACCACCAATCACCAGAGCTGCATATTCGAGGTTCATGGGAGTCTGAAACGATCATGCAAGTTTATAAATTATGAATTCATTTGTGAAGCTATACACAATACTTGGAGGGAAGGATAGGAAGGGGAAGGTTTGAGAAGTTCTGAAAAATAATTATGCCATATTACTTTGCTACTTACATGTGAAACCCACAAGTTTTGAATTCCGTTAACAATCGTAGCCCCAGAACCAAGACAAAAGATGCCAACAGCAGATATCAATGACCAAACAAACCTTTCCTTAGAATAGCCATAACTGGGAAAGGAAATAAACTTTAGGCAAAATAATAGAGACAAGAATATGTAAATATACACATACATATGATGGGGGAAAAGCCAATAAACTGTTTGCTCTTCACAAGAAATAAGCTTTATGAAAATTATTAGATAATAAAGACAAGACAGTCCAATTTTGAGGTCTTTCCTACTGCAACCTTATTCAACAACCAACCTATTCATCTCAAATGAGACAGTATTAAAGAAACCTTAGAGACTCTATCAAGTACAAATTGTATTTCCCACAAATGCTTGAACAATGAGTATGTGAAGACTATGAAACTGAAAAGCAAATTTTGGTAAAGAAGACTCACGGATGAAGGGCATCTGGTGCACGCCTCGAGCTTGTCAGACCGTAAGCAAGAAGTGCCTACAATGCCAAAGCCAATTAGTTTCTATATGTTCCAAATTCTGAATAGTTTCATAATTTGGTTGACAAAGTATGAAAAAATAACCACCTGGTTTGCAAAATCTGCAACTGAGTGCACAACTTCAGCTAACATTACATGACTGGAGGTTGACAACCATACACCAAATTTAAGAGAAAATACAAGAAAATTGCACCAAAGCGCAGTTGTGACGGCTCTCTGACTGCAAAAATATCATAAACATTAAACGGCCAAAAAGGGACACATTAGGGATGGAATATTCTCCCAAAACATATATAAATTGAATAAATTGTTTTTGATGCACTGGGTAGCATATATATAAAAGATATGTAGACTCTCAAAGTTATGTTTATGCCCCCCAAATGCAACTCTAACCTTTTAATATTTTCTTTCGATCTATAAGCTTAAGACCTTTTTTTTGGTCAAAATCTTACTCCATCCTGGATTTTTTTAGTCAAGTAAAAAGGCTGCCTCCGTTTCTGTATCATCAAAACCACTTCTCTCACAACTTCTAGACCAAATGCACGAATAAGCAAACCTCAATTCACAGTCACAAACTTACAAATTCCTGATCATTATGCATTTCACAGGCATGGATGCCAACAAGATCCAGGCATGTCAACCATGACTGCAATAACCACTAATCTTATAAGGGGACACAGAACCATGGAGTTTTGAAGTTCAAACAATCAATTTATATACAATGCTTAATCGTGCAGCTATCAGCATAATAAAAAGTAAACCAATAGTAAATGTTTAATAACACACTAAAAGGATTCCCATTTCCCATAATCAAACATTGAAAATATGGATAAAGGAACTGAAGTAAAGTGAAGAAACCAGTGATATAGAAGTAATAAACATGCCTATGCTGATCATTGAACTCAATCCTCTTTACATGTTTAGCCCTCGTGAAAAAACCTGAAATACAATAAACAAACTCAAAAGAAGCAAAACCGCAAACAAGGAGAATCAAGTTTTGCTGCTGAACAGAAGAATACCATTCTTAAGAATCCAATTCAAATGCAAAAAGACAAATAGCATAAAATGAAATACGAAACCAGAACCTACTGCGATGGGATAAATACTGGTTCCAATTGTGTTGCTTCTGATCATTCTCCAAGGGAATCAAACCCAACAAAACAAACCGTTTCGAGGGATTAGGAAAGGAAAAGCTACGAGATTGAGAGTAAGAAGCATACTGAAAGTTGTGACTTTGTTTCCTGAAAATGGGTGCACCAGTCTTGCTGATGGTGGCACTATCAATGTCTTCCTTGATGTCTTTGTCAAGGGTCACTGAAAAGCTCAAGTCATTGTTTGGTATAGCAAAGAAAGGGGAAAAAAAGGAGGAACTGCGTTTTGGGGAGTGGGTGAGACGAGAGAGGAAACGATGATATGATGTTAGCATTAAATCAAGGTTAAAGGTAGCTTCCTCTTTTTCCCAACAGCTTACGAAACGCTTGTATTTTCATGGAAAATTTTTCAGTTGGTGGTTCAAAGAGAAACATTGAGAGGAGCCTCAGAGTAAACTTGAAAGCATATGCTTTACTTGCATAGCTGAGCTCAAATTTCCTTTGCTACTCTTTCCACAGTTGAGGTTTTGGTTGGTGAACTTGAAACTCCATAGACCAGTTTGCTTGGGCCCCCCCTGATTTAATGGGTTACAAGCTCGAAGAAGACTTCTCCTGTCTCGATTTTTCGTTCTTTGTGTTCGGTTAAGTGGAGACCAAGCCCAAACCACCAGAACGACGATCTTGTTCTCCTTACACTTAGGACAAGAGAAACCGTTGAAAGATCGAAACTTGACGCAATGAAACACTGGAACACCTTGTCACCAATACGGTGGAAGCAACTTGGAAGTAGAAGCTTGCTTTGTTCAGTCTCATCTTCATGCCAAGATTGCTCAAATCTTCGTAATTGATGGATTCAAATTCAAATTCAAATTCAAATTTAGACCAAACTACAGAAAAAATATAGCCTTTGAATAGCATACTAGACATTGGAATATTTAACCTAAACCCAACCCAAATTGACTTGATTTCATATAAACCCACTTCAGGTGTGCGATCTTACTTGGTTTGAACTTGAGTTTTAATCCCTTTTCATGTTCAATGGGTTCAATATTCTGGTTGGCCTAAATTCAAATCAGGCTCAAGCTCAGACCCGTTTAGGTTCAGGCTTTAAGGGGTCCAACCTGATCCAACTCAGCCATCGCCATGCCATCTCCATCCCGACATGCCAATGGCTGACAGTTTATGCATGTCACAGTAACGGGATTAAGCAGACACACATATACACTGGTATAGATACAGAGTAGGAAATCCTTACTGTTTCCTGTACCGCATGCCTTGATTTGCTCTGAAATGAAACGAGAAGAAGAGGAAAGATTGAAGCATACAAGACTTTCAAAAAATTATATTGCAATCTAATGGTTTTCTGCTAATCCATGAGTGGAAAACTTTTCGTGTACATAAAGTCACGAATGGTTTTCTATGTTACACAACCACTAGGGTTGTCATTGTCAGTTCTATGCTATTAAATACAACAATTCCTACAAGCCAGGAGCAGAGAAACTTCCAACTGCCTTTTATCATCCATGGCAGAATGATTCTAGAGGCCTTGAATCTAATTCAATAACTACAAGGTTTAAATCCCATGTTGTCCATCCAATTCATGCCTCAAAACCATGACAGTGGGATCAATCAAGCTCACGAATACCAAATGAAACTTATTCATCAAATTGACCTTCTTTCCTTCCCCGACTTCGACTCGTCTGCTCTTCTAATCGTCCGGAAATATCTCCATCATTGCGTGCTACAATTCGTAAAGGGTGAGCTTCAGTGTTGAAGACCCACTCGTCAAGCGAGATTACTGAAGATGGTGAAAAAAGAAGGTAGAGATACTTCAGTGTCTCTGCAAGGAAGAAGCTTTGCATCATGTTGTCTTTCACACCGGTATTGACCTGAAAAGGGCCAATATCTAACACTCAGTGGCAGCGGGCGAAAATAACAGAAGAATCACTCGCCACAATACTCTTTCACAGATCAGTTCCTTGAATGCACAAAAAAAAGGGACGCTGAATGTTATTCTGGGTAAAAATTAAGGCAGGTTGAGGTTGCCTCATATGAGATGGCAGCTGATTATGCCTGAAGTAAAAAACAAGTTATGGCTGCCATCTATGTTACTGTACCAAAGAAGATGTAAATGATATCCCAAAGATGTTGAACACCTATAAACAACACCATGCAAAGACAGTCATTCATGTGCTTCTGGTTGACAATCCTGATCTAAGATTAATAATGACACTCAAAGAAGGGGTAGGCAGAAGAAAATCGAAGATCAAATTATCCTCATACTAAATAACAGTCTCTATAAGAATCTTGATTTGAGCCATAGCATATGAGGCAAGCCCATAATTTAAGTAAGATATACACTACATGAATTATTCAAGGCGTCAAAAGAAATTGTCGACACACATACGGAGATTTTGCGGGTAAGATGTTTCCTTACATCCTTTAATCCAACATATCCTGTCTCAATTCGTGAGTGCCTTTCAAATGCTTGAAAAATATTCCAACCCCACTCCTGATATGTTTTGTTGCCCGTGAAACGCCACAGGTAAAAGAGTGATTCAATTGTTTCTGGTCTTAAGATATTCCAAGATGTACCCACAGTCATGTCCTGAAAGTAGCATGCAAAAGACACTCTTCAGATAATGGATACAGGTGTGGCTAAAAATGAGGATAAATATAAATAACCTGCCCAGAATGGAAAAAGTAATTTTCTCCAGCCAATTTTGTTGGGGTAGACTGGTAAAAGTTGTAACATGTCCAAGCAAGCTGCAAAAGGGAAGAAACATACTTCATAAGCACATTCATACATACGCCCTGAGACGTTTACAATGTTCAATATGCCAGATGAATGAGACATGCTTCGCCCACCTAGTAATTATTCCTATACAAGATAATACTATATCTAGAAGTTCCATAAACACAAAACTGAAGCACAATTCTTATCTAGAAAAAGCACAACTATGAAGCAATATGATATAACCTGTATCCCAAACTGTTACAGGCTCTTCCCTAAATGTTGAGAGAGTTGAGCAGGAATCTAAAAATTCCAACAAGGCAAGTTTGAAAGCTTCTTCTAAGCTCTTGTCCAGTCTGGGAAAACAGTTTGATATGCTAATCCTTTTAAGTATTTGACAAAAACGACATACATTTTCTATCGTTGTGAAATTATTTTGCAGGCCTACAACTTAAGATTACAATGAAAATGCATGCTGTGTTCATATAAAAACATCTCACCAAGAAAAGTTGCAATGAAAACAAACTTACCTGCTCTAGAAGCATACAAGTGTAACAATGGTATTTGTCTTGTTTGACAAATAGTTGAACAGGAAAGGAACCAAAGTTATGCATGTAAGGGTGATATATCGTAATGCTTATATCTGTACGATATTTGCCATTTTTAATCAAAAGTTTCAAACATATTAAATGAAAATTTTATATCGAAATAAAAGGAACATCCCATAGTGAGAAAATGAATATTTTTAACATCTAGCTTTGAAGACATAAAGATACCTCTTCAGCAAGTGCGAGAAATCTCTGAGAATCAGCATGTTCGTGACTAGAGGCTCCTAGGGCAATCATTCCCGGAGCAAAGCATGCTAATTCATCCATCTACGTATATGTGCGAACAAGGAATAAGCATTGAATTCCACTAAAATCTTTTTTTATTTTGATTAGTAAACTTAAATTAAACATGGCTCAACAAGAAAAGCAGCATAGTTAAGAATGTTAAAGATGAATATTACCTTGTCTGTAAGCATGTCTCCACTCTTTTCACAAATGTATGCAAAAGATGATGGTGTGCTTCTCCTCACCAAGCTAAACAAGCCCTTCATTGATTTTTCCCACATTTCCCTGCTTCCAAGAATCAAGTTCCATTAAATTTGGCTTCATGATGGAATTCATAATGAACACAGCTAATGAAATAGTACATCATAAACTCAATTCAAATAAAGGAAATAATAAGAGAGCAGATATGGCTTGAAAACATTAAAATTCACATCATTTCTCTGATCATTTTTTAATTTCTGATTTCATTTTGCTTTCCATGCTTAGAAAATCCAAGTTTGACAAAAGTACTTTGTCCTGGACAACAGAGTCAGTCAATCAACCCTATCAAATACAATCCATTGTGAGGTTATGCTAGTCACCAATTGATATATAGTAGGTACGACAATAAAATCTCACCTATAGCCGCTCACAGCAGAAGTTCTATTCCCTTGAACCCAGACCTTGAGCAAATACTCATAAAAGCTGCGAGCAAATATTCAAGCTGATCAAACTCTTTTAGAGGTTTATTTGAATCATATTAAAAGCGGTCATGATTGGAAAAATGTCTAAAGTACATGTTAGACAGTAAGTGGCTAAATCTTCCAGAGATACCTGTCACCCATGGCACCAAAAGTTATGGTGGAGTATGATCCAGTTCCGCTACGAGGATTGACGTATATTGGAAGTAGACCATCATCTGGAAAAGTCTTATTGAGCACCTCTATTACCTTCTCTGCCTGCAAGATCAAATTTCCAACAAACATATAGATTGTAAGAAACCAAATCAAGTACATAGGCAGCCATTCACTTGATTGACAAATGGAAAGAACGGCAAACAGAAAATATTTCCTCACTATGGAAAGGAAAAGAACTAATTTGAGCCATCTTTAAAAGCCCACTTATTCGTCTAACAGAAAAGGAAGATAAAGCAGAGAATCCAAAATCAGTTCAACTTTGTAACAATAAAATTAACACTGAATCTGTCAGATAAAGAATGATAAAAACAGCCACTAACGTCAGGAAGTTCCACACATGTTGTCAGTGCATCATTGCAAGAATAGCATACATATACACAATTAGACATAAAAACAAATGGAAGCCACATACTATTTGCTGATATTTTGGATCTCCGGTCCTTTGAGAAAGAGCAATAAATTCAAGCTGCTCGGTTCCAGCATCTGCAAGAATACTGTTGCCCTGGGAAAAAGAACAATAGAGAAAACAATTCTTTCATGAATACGCAACTGTTTCATACAGATATCCACTCTAGACATTTTCCCAAGTCAAGAAACACTGATTATGTACACAGAGAATAGAGTAAGAGGTGTATCCAACAGATATATTGGATAAACATCAAGACAGATAATGTAGTGAAAACAACTTACAGTAGTCCATCCAGGGTTACGTGCATTTCCATGTGCCAGGTTGATTGTGTTATATGGGATTCCAGAGGGTGTATTCCAAGCAGGGAGCAATCTGTCAGTGATATCTTTGGCCTTTTCAAGGAAAACTTTGTCTCCTGAAAGATCATATGCACTAAGCAACCCACCTACAACTCTGGATTTGGATTAAAGGGACAGAATATATTAGCAAATGTATAAAACCTCATCCTATAAGAACCAAAGATACTGCCACAAGCAGTACATTCGAAATACTGATCTTATAGTTTAGTAAAGAAAAACTAACTATACATTAAACCTGGTAACGCAACCTTATGGTTGTCTCAAAAACGCTAGCATCATAATCCTTGTTAAAATCCAATGCATTTGCAACCCACCTAAAGAAATGACAAAATAGGAAAAGGATCATACCAAAAACAGTATTCTGTACGAAGTTATTTAAATGGAAGACAATGTACTTGACAGAAATAAAATGACAGTGGAATAATTGTCAATAACTAGAAGAAGCTATCATGTAGAAACAAAAAGAATCTAATTGAACAGATTACAACATGATAAAATATTGATTCTTAACTCCACATACTCAAATTTGGCATGCTAGATGTCAAATTTAAAAGTCAACTGTCTAGTCAGTTAAAAACAGATGTCCTCCGTTTAACCAAAAAATTGTAGGTTGAAGAACTATGCATCAAAAACTATGCAAAAATACAGGACAGAAAACACAGAACTATGATGAATTTTTTTCCTTGATTTATGAACGTGTGCACATTTTTAATGCCACAACATAAAGCCATCGTCCCAACTGCTCCTCCATAGGAGAAAGATATTCTCACTCACTCTCTAGCCCGCTGGAACTGCTCCTCCAGACCCATTATATATAATGTATCCAGAGCATCAATTAGAGTTGCTCCAAGACCGCCAAAGCTATTAACACCATTCTTCGACTGAGGCTGGTAAAATACAGAGACTAGCATTAGAGACAGTATGAGTGATGAATTCTTCAAAAGGCATCGGATAGGATGAAGCAAAAATGGATCACATATAGACAAATTTATTTGGGATTAAAGCTTTCAAGTAGTGCAACCCATTCAAACAACAAATTTGAGAGATTGGCAATGAAATGCATTATTTAGAGAGCATTAAAACTAATCACATACAAGTATATGTATCGTTCTCCAAAAGGTATTTAACACACCTGAAGTTCATCGTTCCCCCAAGCATATTTCTCATATGAATTCCATGCATGAATCATAGCATCTCTTACTTTCTCTCTTCGATGAATGTCAATGGGGTCCTCAGAAATAACCTTCTTAGAAGGTCCGGTAGATCTATTATTAATCAATTTAAATGCATCACCATGAATACTCTTTAACTCTTCCAGCTGAAAAAAACCAACAGAATTAGTCAAGAAACAAACATTGCAGTCAATAAATTGACTATCTGTCAAACAAAAATATAAATGAATATGAAGAGGCAAATAAAACCACAGGCATTGCGGCAAATTGCATGGGAACAATCAGCTTAGCAGAAGCTCATTTCCACTGAATATTTTGTGGGTATAAACCACGGGGCTATTGAATTCTTAGTGTTAATTATAGAATATAACATTGACCAATCTGCATATCCAGTTGACCACCTAAAACTTTTACCCGCTACTCAAAACAATAATTTCTACCAACAGCAATCATAAAGCTCAACAGTCAAGACTCTTACCATAGCCTTTAATTGGTTCACTTCTTCATTCAACTGGGAAATTTCTACCTGCAAATTAGCATTTGATACAACAATGTATTAAGGACGAAAAAAGAAAACAGAGTAAGTCAAAGGGTATGAGCTGGAACTAGCCTTTAACAGACCTGAAACCAGTTAATTATAGTTTCTAGTCATGAGATCACAGTGCTCATAATTTATTAGCACGAGTACATATATATTATATGTTAGATTAAAAAATTTGAATCATCATGTACTTGTTGATAATATCCCCATATGCAAGACCGAAGAGAAAGCAATGCAAAGAAAAAGCGCACATCTAACAAAAGAAATTATTCCAAACTTTTGCACTATTTTCTAAACACCCTCTCATAAAAAATGCAAGATTCTAGCGAAGGGAAAAGAAAATTCAGCTAAATAACAGAAGATTACTTAAATCCCATATGATTTCCTATCTTTTCCAACACTTCTTTCTTTTCCCATCAAATGGTACAATTCCCACCAGAAATTTAAAAAACAGAAATATAATTTAACATCCCCTCAGCAACCACACAGAACAATAAAATGGAAGACTCAAAATTTAATCAAAAGATGCCAAAATGTACGACTTCTAGATGGAAATAGAGCTTTTCCTCAAATTCCAAACATATTTCATCGTCAACCCAAATGAACAAACCAATCAAAGAGTCGAACTTTGACCAAAATTATAAAAAAAAAAAAAAACACACCTCATGTTCACGAACAAGAGTCTGGCGATCCCAAACGAAGAGGGAAGCGGCAACAAAGGCAATGAAGAGCAAAGCCAAGCGCTTTGGCCTCTTGAGGTAATACGCCGGGTTAAAGTACCTCCGTTTGCTCACCGACGACGACGATCTGCTCCTTCCCATCTGGATCGATGACTCCGATCAACCACTAGTCCTGCCTGCTTGTGATCGCCGATCAAAAATAAAAAAAAAAAAAATGACTGCCCTTGAGCCAAGAAATTGGTTAGCATTCGTAGATTGAAAATGGAAATGAAAATGTCAAGAGACTGCTAACAAAAGAAGAGAACAGGAGTCCAATGGGAGAATAAAAAGGAGTGCAAGTGCAACCATTGAAATGAGTGACTTAGAGAAGATCACTGGAGTCAGATTAAAGTATTTTTAATCTTGGACTACAATTAAGAAAAGATATTATTTTTATTTTTTATATAAAAATTGACGGGACTAACTTATACATCGATCCGTTGTAAACGTATAAACGATGAATCGAGTAATTATAACTCGAGAGACAATGATAAAAAAAGAACATAATTGCCGTTTTCTTTAACTTCACACAAGATTATTACGTCGTATTAAGTAATGGCAGGTTGGAAAGCAAAGGGACAATGGGGGCTCATTGAGAAGGTAACAAGATTAAATTGACCAGATTAAGGTTCAACATAATATATTATTGTATATTATTGGAGTTCTTCAAATATGAGGCGGTCTTGCTTTCCAAAACCTTTTGAGTTTATGGTTTAATTTATAAAAATAAAATTGATTAATTAATTAATAATAAGAATAATAATAGGGTTATTAATATAAATTGAATCAGAAAAATAAAAATTTTATAATTAAATTTTCAATTTTTAAATCATTAGGGTAAAAATTTTATAATTAATTAATAGGGTTATTAATATAAATTGAGAAGTTCCATTTTGCTTCTTTTTGTCTTTTCATCTAGCCATATTAAAACAAATGAGAATGTCTCGTCTATTGGCTTCTTCTTCATTTTTGAAGAAAGAGAATAAGGTGTTGCATTTTTTACTCACTTTCTCCTCTCTTTCGTGAGCTAGTTAAAACTTGTAATGACATTGTCTCATTTTGGTTCTTTCAACTAGTTGATCATAAAAGATAAACCTTTTCAATATTTCTTTTCCTTTCCTGTCAAAGGATCTTGTTAACTAAGTTGTCCAAAGAGAATAAGTAATAGATCGGACTGGTTGAAGATACAATAACGAAGAAATGATACATTAACAAGGAGATGATATAAAAGCAAGGAGTCAAACTTGTGGCAAGGAGTCGGTATAATTTCCATCTTGTTCTTATGTTAGTTATTTTTCTAATACCGTATATTATATGGATTAAACAGGTTTTGGTTATTATGCTTTCACTGCAATTTGGTTTCTGAAAAAGTTTTTTGAAATCTACCATTAAGTCAAATCTAGTATGCTATTGTTTTTCGATCCAACAACGTGGAGGCAAAACACCGAATCGGGTATGATTTAGATAAGTTTATGAGAGAGAGAGAGGGGGGTAGAATATACCAAGGATAAGAAGATTGGCCCAAACTGGGGCGAGCCACGGGCAGATTATGGGCTGATCATGGTTGGCCCGACCGGACTACAGACTGACTATAGAATAGTCCGACTCGGTCTATGGCCTAAATATTTCTTAAAAAACAACGCTGTTTTTTATTTTTTCTTAAATATATATATATGATGGGCTGAGCCACAAGCCGATTAGCCAATGGCCCTGCCGAGCCATAGACCAACCCATCCCGACCTGCTGGGCTGTGGGCCACATAGGTTGGGGATCAGGCCGGCTCCGACCCGACCTACTGACGTCCTTATTGCTACAAAATTTAAATGATTTTACTTACGTCCTTGTCCTTGTTTTTTAAAAAATCACGTAAGTCATGTATGTTTTTAACATGACATCTAAAAAATAATTGACCGTTCAATAACAACGCATATATGACACTTTTTAATTTCCATCCAAAAAAAGCCTAAAATTAAGCATAAAAATTTATACCTTTATGGAGCAGCTTAAAAGGTTTGATCTTAAATTAATCAACTATTTCCATTTGCAAACTCATCCACACTTCAGCCGACTATTTTGGATTTACGAATTAGAAATCGTCTTATTCCAAGTTGGTTTCACCAAGCACATAAAAACAGCTAATGTTAGCAAGCAATAAATTATTTTGCCATAGTTTGGTAGGAAATTGGTCCTTCAAGAAATGAGGCTGTGCTAACTGGTACCAGTAAATCACTGGCCTTGCTAGATGGATGGTTAATGGAATTGCCCAAAACTGGTGAATAGCATGCCTATCTGTATTTACTTTCCCCCCTTACATTATAGGTGCCCTTCTCAAGCTCCATACTTGGGGGCCTTCCAAAGTTTGAATGCCACTTCATGGAGAAACCTATCTGCCGGTACTACAAGATTCCCACCACGCTGCATGAAAAAGGAAAAGAAATTATAAATATACAGGCATCCAAATGGGCTGGACTAACTGTAAACTTGGCGAAGATATTTCATCATTAGGTTTTAATTACAATGCAATGGACTGCAGGCATCAACCTACTATTCCTAAAAGCTTTCCAAAATGGTAGCCAAGGGATTGTTGCCAGATAACTTGTATCAATTACACATATACTAAACAGTCCTGGCGGTGTAACCCAAATTCCTAGTTTTAAGACATGAGGCGACCATAAAAAACAATTAGTACTCCGCATTCAAATTTGTGAAGACATCCAATGTTAGCATCCCCAGTTCCCTTATTCAATAACAAACACAATGATGATCATGAACTATATCATGGAAACCTTCTTATCAGACAACATAATGCGAAAGAAACTGATCCTTGAGCGGCAATATTCTTAGCTAATTCAATGCAATAGGGCCTTCTAATTGGCTGATACTTGAGCATAGGCAAAGTTAACAAGAACATGAAAGAAAACAAAATAAAAACCAAAAGCAGTACGAGTTCATACCTCCTTAAACTCTTTAAAAGAAAATGTCTTTGCATCATCCATGCGAGTTACACCATACTGCCACTGAGCAATTAACATTGGGGAATGGTGCCTGTAGATTTGCACAGTTGGCGGATTCTTGAATAAATGAGAAAGTAGTGCAAGAACCAACCACTTTTTACTTACCTTACATCAACTCGTGGTTTTTCTCCTTTCATTGTATAACTCTGTTTAGGAAATAGAAGTAACAGATCTTGACTCCTCTCATATTTGGAATTACAAACTGACAAATTCTCATCGATCTCTGTGACAAGCCCATAGCTCATTACAAGGGACAAGTGCAAACGGGAACCAAGATCAGAACCAGGTTGAGTTTTCTGCGTTATACTAGCAACCAATGCGTTAATATATTCTGTTCTTTTAGCAAAAGAGCAGCTCCCATGCTCATCCATCTTTTCACCAGCCCCTATATGCATAAATACTAAATCAAACTGAGTCACCTCCATTGTCATTCCCTCTTGAAGCCCAATCAACTTCAGTAATTCAGAGGTCAAAAAATCAACTGATGATGATTGATGAGAATGGTCATTTCCATTTATATCATTGAATGACAATACAGTGAAGCCAAGTCTGCCAGCAAAAGATTGTAAAGACTGATCATCTGTGATTATGGCAGCCTTCATTCCCATGAATCTGATCAAGTTCGTGCAAGGGTTAGCAGACAACTTTTAGTAATATTAATGCAGACAAAACAAAATCATTACCGCTCCGGTAGTGTTGGCACCAAGGATGTGTCCTGCGAACCCTAAAAATTGATAAAAGCATATAAATATCAATGTTAATTCTCAACAGGAGATTGAAAACTGCTAACCTTTTGATGGAGATTTTACCACAATTTTATAAGTTTCGCACGCATCCAACAGATGGGCAAACTCTCTAATTATCCTCTCATTCTCATTTTCTGCGTTGTAAGTCCAAATAAGCCCCAGGAATCACAAGAAAAAACTTCACATGAAGGCGTTAAATGGGCATACCGCATACAGTACAAGCATAAGTAACTCGCATAGATGAGACCATGAAACAAGAATTAGATAGTGAAAAGTATATCAAACTGTAGAAACTCTGTACAAGATCAGCATGAAACTTGCAACAATTAGCGAAATCATATAAGCACCAAAGCTTATACAACAATGCAAGGCCTCTAAGCCACTAACAATAGTTACTGATAAAATGGTGAGTTGGTAATGCCTGAACGTGTTTCCATCCAAAACCAAGATTGAATTGGTGAAAATTACTTTAGATTATATTATGATTGAGAGAATAAAGAATAATTCATCAAAAGCAATGGAATGGTAGAGAGCAAACCTGAGGGAGGGGCATTTGGGAGGCTCAAGAAACCACAGGCAGCTTTGGATGCAAGGGAGTGAAGGTGAGTATGTGAAGGATCGACGAAACGAGCCAACCCATCTCCGTACAAAACCAAAGCTCTGCTCGGCTTGTCTGCCATTGCTGCGGTATTACGCAACCAAGAGAGTTAAATTGAGATGCTCTAAAACAGCCTTTGGACTTTTCCTTAAAAAAAAATCTTCCACAGAGCTTTACATCGAATTCTTAAAAACTTTTCATTGAATGCTTTACATTGAATGCTTGAATTTGGTAATTATATTATTTTGAAAATAATATAATTACCAAATTCAAGCATCCAAAATATATGAAAATCATCAATCACGCAATCCATACCTAAACAACGTAAAGAAGAAACACCTACGACGCTTCCACCCAAGGGAGTAACCAAATTTAATAGTCCAACCTCCTGCAATCACAATCCTAAAAATCAAAATACCATACACAGAGAACCTAGACAATTAATTCGTATTGTATTGAATGCAAGTTTTGAAGTTAGTCACATTAACATCACAAAACAACAAAACCAATCAGGA
>JANZLD010000003.1:1958939-1981097 GCA_026413575.1 Erythroxylum carthagenense | reverse complement strand
TTAATAAGAAACTATTGTTTTTAAATTTTAATTATAATTTTAACTATTTTAATTATCTAATTTTATTTTAGTATTTAGTTGATTCCTGTATATTAAAATCTTTCAATATTTTTTTAACCAAATATTATTATTTTCAAGAATTATTATTTTCAAAATTTAAGTGTAAATTTTAATTATCTAATTGTATACAAATGTTTAACTAGCTCTTTTAAATCATAATATAATTAAAAATTTAGTGAAAATATTGTACCTCTAACAGTTTAAAAGAAACAAAGGAAATGCATTGGGTATCTGATTCTGAACTGAAGAGGAAGAATGAAGCTCTTGTGGAGATCAGCGGCTATGTTGTCTCTTGTAAGCACAAAAAGCATTCATCTTTCGTTGTTCCGAATTCAAATTTGTGTTAAAGATTACATTTTTTGCAGCTTAATCGAGCCAGAGCATCAGTTACAATGCCAATAGCTCAACTTTCTACCGATAGTACTCCAAAGACTGTGCCTTTTGTGAAGGTACTCTTAGGAAAAAAAATATGTACTTTTATCGATAATGTGCAGGACTTCGTATCAGTTTCACTTTTCTGAATCATGGGTCTGAAGCTTTGCTGAAATATTGCTCAATGAGCAGTTAACCAAGTCATCTTTCTCATTTCTTCTTTACTGAAAGCGTCTTTAGCCCTAATTCCATTTGAAATTTATTTCTCTTTTTGACCCCATGAATTTTAATAATTGCCTAAAATGTGTTTGAGAGTTTCAGTTATCTTTAATTTGATGCTGTTTATGATATATCTTAATCTTAATCGTTTGGGATTTAACTGATTTGCTTTTGTATTTCATCTTTCAAAGCTTACTGGATAAATTCTTGTAGGAACAATCTGATCATCATTCAGCTTCAAAAAGTTCAGACAAGGATGCTTTCGACAAGCAGAGACATGAAATTGGGAAGCATGTTTCTGGAAGAGCTAAGGTTGACATTCTCCTTAAAACGGTGAGTGTTGAAGTATACAAAATTTCTAACGTGTCTCACTTGCCAATTACCATCATTATTGCTTGGTTTCGTAAAAACTAAAGACACTGGATTGTTTTCTAAGTTCTGCAATAGCAATATCTTACCCTTGCTTGTAAGTTTGCATGTTTACTTGATTTGTGAGATAACTTCCATTGTGAACTTGCTGAACGAATTTAGTTTTCGATATTACTATTTTCTTTCATTAAGGATATTGAAAAGGTGGACAGGGGAAACTTGCTTTGGTAAGTTGAGAGTGCTTTATTATGCAGCTTTCCGGTCTTGATGACAGTAAAGAAGCAGTTTATGGCTCTCTTGATGCCTGGGTTGCTTGGGAGCAAAAGTTCCCTACAGTGTTGCTTAAGAATGCTTTGATAGCTCTTGAGAAGGAACATCAGTGGCATAAAATCATTCAGGTGCAAACCTCTCTCTCTCTCTCTCTGTGCGTTTGTACGAGCACGTGCAAGTCTGCATGTTATGCATGTGTACTAGTAAACTTGAGCAATCTAAGCATTTGGGGATTATCTGATAAGAACAAAAGATAGGAACTTGAGCATAAGTGTGCCTGATGCTGCAAATTGAAAAATCTTTTATCTAGATTTTCTTTATTAATTCTTTTATGATTTTCAAGACTTTACAATGATGGAAGATCAATATTGAAGTAAGAACGGTATATAATAAACATCAAAATGTGAAGAATGAAAACTGTATGAAATTTGCAATTTGATTAACTTCTGGAGTTCAAGCTTTAGATAATCTATTAGCGTCCTTAAGCTTTTACTTAACACTTGATAATATTTCTTGTTGCTATTTGTCTTTGATTGTATATTAATCTGTTTTAGGTAATTAAGTGGATGCTAAGCAAGGGGCAAGGAAACACAATGGGAACTTACGAGCAGTTAATAGTAGCTTTAGATATGGACCACAGAGCAGAAGAAGCACACATGTTCTGGGTGAAGAAGATCGGTAACGATCTCCATTCAGTCTCATGGCAGTTATGCAAGTGCATGTTGGGTATATACTACAGGAACAACATGCTAGAACATCTGATAAAGGTATCCCTTGGTTACTTTACGTAAGAGAAGTTAAAGTTGGGGATAGTGTCCTTGATTTATCAGTTAGTTGCGCAAATCGCTGTGTATGGCATGGAACTCGTACAAGTTTTAGAAGAAGGGATTCCCGATGGCCAATGCGGTTTGCACTTTTCATATCTGAAACTTAGAAATGATTTTGAATCTAAGTTGAACTCATTTCGACAATTATAGTTTAATACTTTCAAGAACACCCCTTTTGTGTTAAGGTTAGCCTATTAACTTTTGCACTTTCTAGCTTTTCAAAGGGTTGGAAGCTTTCAACCGCAATCCTCCAGAAAAACAAATAGTTCGGAAAGTTGCAAATGCATATGAGATGTTGGGCATGCTTGAAGAGAAAGATCACGTACTAGAGAAGTATAATCATCTTTTCATCTCATCTAAGAAAAAGAAGAAACCAGGTGAATATTGTTCAAGTTCACAAGTAGTTTTATTAAAATTCCTATGATGAAAGTATAGGATATGCACTATCTGGTCATCAAATGATCTTTAAGTTGGCTGGATAGAAGCTTGCGATTTCTGCCCATTACTGTGCCATGAGTTATGTACTCACCGTAGAAGTATGCATGTCAATTACCAGAACCTAACCAGAACTCCATTACTTGATTTCTTCACTATTAGTCCTGGTTTCTCATTATCTTCCTTTTACTTATTCAAAATGGTTTCTTTGCTGACCTTGGGATTGAACATGGATACTGCTTTTTATTCTTTTGACAGTAATTGTTGCTTGTCCAGGTAAATGAAACCAAAAATCAACTCCAGATGCCTCTGCTGATGCAATGGATGGCAGAAAATAACATTACGAGTGTCGAAAAGACCGCAAAAACTCTCTTCCTTGTGCTTGAGATTTCAAGATTGTCTATTTTCTTTCATGAAAGTGATCCTTATATGGCAGATAAATTCAAGTCCAGATGCCTATGCTGATGCAATGGATGGCAGAAAATAATGTTGAGAGTATCGAAAGACCACAAAAACTCTGTTCCTTGTGCTTGAGATTTCAAGATTGTCTACTTCTTTCTTGAAAGGTGATCCTTCCATCGCAGACAAAAACACTATGACCAGCCTTTTGATGAATGATTGGTAATACTGCTCTCTATGCAATTGCCTTAACAGTGCTTCAGAGAGCACACCATGTTATGCTTATCTCTTAAAAGCAATACCTTCTTTGATTCTTTGACAAATCACACTCACTGTAAAGAGATTTCCTGAATGGTGACTGAATTTGTTTTTCTACTTTTTCACTCTTTACTGATGTAACTATGAGACATCAAAGACTACTAATGTCTCCATTTTTATGAATCCCCTTTTATGTACTTTGCAAGACCTGCACTTCTCTTATCAGTCAAACAAAAAAATCAAAGTTTCAAATCCTGGAAAAAAAAAAGTGATTCTGTGGTATGGTTTCTACCTGCTCTAGAAGCCCTAAATCAAAGCTAGTTAAATGTTCCAAGTGTTACCATAAAGATTCAATCTGACTTGACATGAGGTTAAATGGGTTTGGGTTTAGATTAGATAAATTTTTAGAGAGTAGACTGATTGTGAAAAATTGGTTTCGAGATAAATTAAATTTAACAAAATTTGATAATAGAATTTAAGAACGGACTTAAAATTTTTTAGAGGTATTGATATTATCTAAGTCTATTTTGAGTCTTAGAAACATCCTAATTTAATGTTTTATAATTCGATGAATTACCACTTTGTTGACTTTAATTTTAGTTTATTGTTGTAGGTAAATAGTTATTATTATCCAATATCTTATATTAAGTAGTTAAAGTTTTTAATATTTTGTGAAGAATAAAAATTATTTTTTTTACTAACAAAATCTAGTTAATTCGTCTAATGAAAAGGTACTGTATATAATTTAAAAAATTAAAAGGATCTGAAAATAAAATTCATTTTATTTCTAGAAAATTAAAAAATAAACGAATATTTTCGACACAATACCTCTAAATTTTCTTAAATGAGTGCTTATAAGGCCATACGATATGAAAACTCATTATTATATACCAAATCTTTGTAAATATAGTTAGTAAAATGAGTATGGCATGACTTAAAGTGAATAAATTAATTAAATTTAGTATTAAAGTGGAATATAATAATTTAATTTAAATTTATTCAAATTTTAGAAAGTTACAAGGACCTTAAAGAAGAAGTGGAAAGATGAGGGACCAAATTGCAAACATTTGTATACAAGTCCACGATGGTCGCCGAAACTCTAAAACCCAATTGCTAGCCTTTTCGCTGTTTCTCATCTAGGGCTCTCACTTCGTCGTCCACCATGGTAACTCTCTGTCTAATACATAGTTTGTTTTGGTGTTTCTAAACGCTTTAGATTTGTTTGGCTCACGTGAAATTGCTCTATATGGGAAAAAAGATTGGATCTTTTGAACCTGAAAGGTCGAAAGTTGAAACTTTCTTCTGGGGTTTTGTAGAACTGTGTTCTTTTTTACTGTTTGACATTGTTGGGTCATCTTCTCTGTCTGTTTCGTAGATATTTCTGGTTATTGTTGAGAATTGTACCATGAGTTTCGTAGTTATTTTATCTTATGCTACTTCCTTAGATTGTTGACCATTTCGATTGCTCCGGACCAATGCGATCGATATAGTCATCTTCTTGAGCTTCTGGTATAGTTGTGTTGACAGTGCGTGGAGTGTATAGGGTTTTGGAAGGATAGCCCTATGATTGCAGTTGTTCAACTCTATGGAAGATCTTCCTTTGGAAGTTTATACGAGGGATTCTTCCATAGAGATTATATTTGCAGTTGTTCAACTCTATGGAAGATCTTCTTGAAACTTTTATGCTGATTGAGGGCCTCAGTTGTTCGTGTTCCTTTTCATTGCTCCATACAATTCTCTTATCAGTGGACTTTTAAAGTCAGACCTGGCCTGTAGATGATGATTGTGCATTTTGCTATTCTTTTGTCGTCTAATGACTCAAATACACCGATTTCAGGTTAACGTTCCAAAGACCAAGAAGACTTACTGCAAGAACAAGGAGTGCAGGAAGCATACCTTGCACAAGGTCACACAGTATAAGAAGGGAAAAGACAGCCTTGCTGCACAAGGAAAGCGTCGTTACGATCGGAAACAATCAGGTTATGGTGGACAGACCAAGCCCGTTTTCCACAAGAAGGTAAGAGAATTGTGTCATCTCTCACATTGATTCTTGGACATTGGCATCAGTGTAGAATCTGGTTTTTGTGTCATCTATTGAATATGAGAGTCTATAAAGTAACTGAATTTATTTATAGCTCCGACCATCTTAATCTTGTGATGTATTGTTGATTTTGCCGTTCTTTAATCACACGATGCTGCATGTTCTGCTTTGATGATGAGCTGATGATTTTTCCTAATAGGCTAAAACCACTAAGAAGATCGTGTTGAGGTTGCAATGTCAGAGTTGCAAGCATGTGTCTCAACATCCTATCAAGGTTTTGTTATTTCATCTGTTGCACCGAATCATTTTACACTGTTCCTAGGTTTTTATCCTCATGTTTTGATTCTTTTTATGGTTTATACAGAGGTGCAAGCACTTCGAGATTGGTGGAGACAAAAAGGGGAAGGGGACATCACTTTTCTAAGATCCATCTTCTTGGTCTTATTTTGTTACATTCGTGTTTGTACTAGAAACTTAATCCTGTGTTGGAGTTCTTGAAAGTTTAACGATTCATTCAGAACATCCTTGTACTCATAGATAGTTCTAAGGCTATCAAATATGGTAGGCGTTTCCACTTTATTTTGATTATTGAGGCTGTAGTTGAATTTGTTTCTTATCAGTCAAGTCCTTATTTGTCTTTTATCGAAATTCTATTTACTTAAATATTCTGTGTGCTTTTTTTTTGCCCTTTTAACTTGTATTACTATTTTTTTGTCACATCTGTATGTGGATCTATCGAAAATATCCTCTCTATTATATAAGGGTAAGGTTGAGTATTATCAGATTTTCTTATACTTTACTTCATTGCAAGACTTCATATTAGATGTGATGATGGTTCTAACAATTAACTTAAGAATCCTATGAGCTATATAGTAGAGGTATCGGGCAAAGTTAAAGGGTCGAGTTTAGGTTGATCGGAATCCAATTCGAGTTCAAGCATTTAGGCCCAATTGGTGACATGTTTACAACTTGAAATTTAAGAACTAAGTTTAATTTAATTGAGATTGAACTCAATCATTCCAGTATTTAAGTTGAATTTATATGAGATAAATCTATTGTCAATTTTGATTTTAATTGACTAATTAGCCTCTTTTGTTTTGTTCCGCTAAGAAATTAAAGGATTAAGTTTATTTTGATTTAAGATTAGACTCAAATACTTAGTTTCAATTAAATTTAAATTTGATTAACTTTTCTGTATTTGATTAATTATGACAAATTAGTTGAGATTGAATTGAATTAATTTAAAATAAACGAGTTGAATTAAATTTAATCAAACTCAACTTTATACGATTATGAAATGTTATATGTGTTTACAATTTTATTAATAATTGATTTATATTTTGCTGAGTATTTAAAATTTTACTTAATGCATTCAAAAAATATTAGTCAAAAAAATAGGGAGGAAAGTAAGATTTTAATTATAGATTGGTTTGCCATTCCCAACATATTGTGTAAGGGTTTGTATCTAATATGAAGTTTGATCAATACAAAATTTACAATATAAATCCAAGCTCAAGTTAAATGATTATTTTTAAAATTTAATTTAATACCAATGTGGTTCGAACCCTAAAAATTAAAAAAAAAGATTTATATTCGATAAACTTGTTGACTTCGGGTTAGGCCGATATGAGCCGGGCTTGGGTCATCCCTATCAATCTGCTATTATTTGGGTTGGACTTGGCTTTATATAATAACAATCCGGCCCTTATTGGTGGTCTATCCTCTCTCGTCTCCAGCCCTTAAACCTTTTTCAATCTCTGCGCCTATAAATCCTCACCTCTCATCTTGCTCAAGTTTTCCCAATCAACTCATCGACACAATTTTCCTACTGGATTTCTCATCAAGTTCCCCACGTTCAGATCATCTGCAAAATCTGAACTTTTTAACTCATAAATCACAATTTTATGTTTGATTAACAGTTTTCTATTCTACCAAACAGGTGGTACTCCGTCACATCTCTTCCAGATTAGAATACACTAAGAAGATCGGTTCTTTCTTCACTAGACGTATGTATAATTCTGGGTTTTGGTAATTTTGATGTTTCCTCCAGTTTCATTGTATCCAAACAGGATCTTTGCCGAAATGCGTGGGGTTTAATGTCTTTCTTTCCTTTCATTCATTGCATTTGGCTTATCACTTGTTTATTTGATGGCTTTGAAGCTGATTCTTTTTGAACCTTTCTTGGTATATAGATTGGATTTGATAATTTCTTTGCTTTAATGGGTGAACTTTTGAAGAGTTCATTTGATGGATGGCATTTAAAATGCGAATAAATTGAGTGTTATCTTGTTTCCTTCTCATTATCTTTGTTTGTTCCCTTTTTTTTTTGTCTGGTAGGTGAAATTGCGTTTGCTGCTAGAAGCTGGAGAAACCAAGTTACAGAGGGATAACTTTTGGGTTTTTGTTTATAATCTTCAAGTTGGGAAGAGATCATAGGAAATATGGATGGTGTACATGGAAATGATGGGAGAATGCAGATGAGTGATGCACAAAATGCCATTAATATGCATTATGAACATCACCCTCATCATCACCATCATCATGGGATGCATGGGATGAGCAATGGTGATGGGATGAATGATGTTGATGATCATGATGATGGTCATGATGATGCAATGGTGGAAGGAGAACTTGTGGCGGATCATGGGAGTCTTGCTGAAAATAATGGTATGGTGGTAACAGATCATGGAGTTGATAGTCATGCTATTGTGGTAGCAGATCATGGGGTTGATAATGGTGACCAGCTTACTCTATCATTTCAGGGCCAAGTTTATGTCTTTAATTCTGTGTCGGCTGAAAAGGTCATTTCTTGATCTTTTGTTTCTTTTGTTTGCATTGCTCTTGCTTCAATATGCATCAGACTGCTCTCTGTATGCAAAAGCATTATTGTTTTCGTTGTAATTTAGTATCTCAATCTTGAATTCTATCAGATATGCCTAGGAATACTGAACCTAAGTAGATTCTGTTTCTTGGGGTTCCTATTTTGTGGAATTTACCAGGCATTACACATGTTTTGTTAATTGCTGATTTTCTTTTGGCGTCACGATGAAATGTAGACGTTTGTAGTGATTTTCTCATGCCATTTTCAGGTTCAAGCTGTGCTTTTATTGCTGGGAGGTCGTGAAGTGCCTTCAAACTCACCTGCTCTCCCAACAGGCGCACAGCAGAATAACAGGGTATTTCACCTGCTCTGAATAAACCAATTAGTGATGCTTTTGTTCACTTTGCTAAAAGAGTCATTCCATCAGGGCTTAACTGGTGTTCCACAGAGATTTAATGCTCCTCAGAGAGTTGCCTCTCTGATTAGATTCCGTGAGAAGCGAAAAGAACGAAATTTTGACAAGAAAATTCGATATGCTGTCCGTAAAGAGGTTGCACTAAGGTATGCATATTACTATATTTGATGTAAGTAGATCATAATTTTCATGTAACATGATTTCATGGTCAGTGTCATTAGGGTACTGGGTTACCCTCCTTCGTTCGCTCTTCTTCCTGTCTTTTCCCTCACCACATTAATTGAAGTAAAATGCAAAATAAATGATTAAGCCAAATAATAGTGGGCTGTCGTTGTCACTTATAGGATTGAACTCATAATTCTGTTGTGTCTTCAAAATGCATACGTTAGTGTAGAATATATTTACTGTCACCAATCAAGAGATACTCTTCTGCTTGATGGAATTGTCACGCTTTGTTTTCTATATTAGTTATACTATTTATCACCGTACTCTTGGTATTATAGGATGCAACGAAATAAAGGACAATTCACATCCTCAAAGCCCAATCAGGATGATTCTGCATCAGCTGTAACTAGTTGGGGTTCTAATGAGAGTTTTGGCTCAGAAAGCAATGGATCACAACAGGATGCAGTGTAAGTTAACAGATCTTGTTCAGTGAATGTACTGGGATTTATAGCTTTCCTGTCACAAAGTAGTAGGATTTTTAGAATATATATATATAGATAATATGTTTGTGTGTGTGTGTATAAGCTAATTATTCAAGATTATGATTTAAGAAAATGGCTATTCCAATCATGTGCTATACAATTAGCTATATTGTATCATTGATGCTCTACTTGGATCTGTTAGTTGTCGGCACTGTGGCATCAGTGAAAAATGTACTCCAATGATGCGACGTGGACCTGAAGGGCCGAGAACCCTTTGTAATGCATGTGGGCTTATGTGGGCTAACAAGGTGAATGCTAGGGCCTTCTTGATATTTCACTTGTTGAATGTGTGGTTGGTACTACATTTTCAATTCAATAGCTTTGCTAAACAACAATGTTACTGTGTTTGCGTGTGCGGGTTTGAACTGAGTGAAGACTGCACAGATCTGCTCCTAATGCTAGACATTTCCTTTTTGGTTATCTATGGGTAGTGGGATTCCATGCTCTAGTCTTTTGTGAGTCTATAAGAAAGTGCTATTTTTGTTGGTTAACACTGTTGTTATGCTTAAGGGGCAACCTAAAATTGATTTCCAATGCATGCTACCAGCTTTCACGAGTGTACATACGTGCATTGTTTGATGCAAACGCAAGACCTATACTGATATATTAAGGAATAGCCATAAACTCGTCACTTGTTTAGCACTGTTAATTTTAGCTTCATACATGTGTTAATCTGTTAGTTTGCTTACTGAAACATCCGAAATATAGGGAACTTTGAGGGACCTCTCCAAAGCAGTGCCGCCCCAAGGTGGAGTCAGCTCATCTTCCATAAATAGGAATAATGAGGTGAGCATTCTGCAACAAGATTGCTGCACATGATAGATGATTCTTGCTGCATAAGAATATATAGATCATACGACGTCTTTAGTTCCCGGCTTAGCGTACTCGTAAAGTACTTGTTGAATGTTATGCAGGATGGAAATATTGAGGCTAACCAAAATGCTGTTGGAACTGCAAGGAACGCCAATGAATCTTCATGATCACCCTTTTCAAATTGCCGTTTATGTGGTGGGTGAAAATTGGAATGAACAGATTGAGGATATGATTAACTCGCTTCCCGGTGGTGCTCATGGGGTTTGTTTGCTCATATTTCACGAGTAGAATTCAACATGAACTTTCTGCAATTAGCCTGTAGATGCAGCAAAGGCTGAGTGATGATGGATATGGGACATCCAGAGTCCAACATTGTATGTAGTTTGCATAGTAGTGGTGTTCGTATAATTGACAAAGACCATGAAACCTGTTTCAATATAGGAATGCTTGTTACTAAAGCATGAGAATGCTGCACTTGCTTCTAGGTAATAATTTGGCATGTCAGTGAGGATTTGGTGTATTTCATGTTTGAGAAGCCAAATTTTCTGATGCAGGAAATTTTAGAGGAATTAACTTTGAAAACAAGCAGTAGTGTGCATATTCACCGATAGGCAGTAACCATAACTAATACTACAGGGGATGTACACCTCTGTCGCTCATACTCTAATTGTCCAATGAAACAAGAATAATAAAACTCTCATGTTTAAAATTTCTTGCTTTGCTATTAACATTTTAGCAGTCACACTATCACGGATTGTCAAGTAGTTGTCTTCCCACAAAGGATGAAAGCATGAACTAGGCTCTGTGCAAAACGCATTTGATCAGATGTTCCAGTTATTACAACCGCACCATCAGTAGCTCCAGGCTTTGGATCATGAACCAGTACACTTGCACCTGAGATCTGGAAGAAAATTTTAACATACAGAGATAAAATCAATGCCTGGAATAATGCAGACAAAAGTCGGTCTGCATCAGAATATCAATGTACCTGTCTGATATGACTCAAATTATTACTGTTCTCTCCGTAAACATGCCCCAAAAACATTTGAGGAATCACAATCTCGACAGGTTTACTTGGCAAATTAGCTGTCTGATTTCCACTGCTAAAACCAAAACCAAATTATTATGCTTCAGATGAAGAAAAGAACAGAAATTGCGGGTTATGTTCTACTCTTTTCACATAACAATACCTTCCAAGAGGCTCATTTCTCACGGCCATGCCTGAACCAGGATCAGTAGGAACCCTTGGATTCCCATTACTAAATGGCTGAAATAAAGGCAGAACAGAATAAATTAACCATAGCCTCAATAGATAGCAAGGACAAATATAAGCTGTTTGAATTCTATGAAAGGATCATTGTGGTTGCAATCCAGGCTTAAAATCAGACTTATGTGAGTATGAGCCACCAACCTGGGGATTCCATGATCTAGGAGAGTTTTCAAATGGAGGTCCATGACCTGGTCTCTCTCCGCCATAAGGATAGGGACCTCGGTCTGGGTTATTAGGACCCATGCGATCCATGCCATATGAAAACGCAGGCTGATGATCCCGGGAACGGTCAATGTTATGGAAAGGCCCAACTGGAGAAGGGTAAGCACCTGGAGACGGCGGATTAGGTCTTGGCCTAAAGTGCGGTGGATGCATTTCAGGAAATGGGGGTGGATAAGGTGGGGCTGTATTGCCAGCGAATGGAGGTTTTATAGGAAATATCTTCTCACGAAGTCTTCCAGTAATTTGAACTAAAGCGTCTTGTACAGAATGCAAATTCCCAACAACCTGCAGATAGGCAAAACTTTGTAACTTTCCAAAAGGCTCTATTTGGAAGATATAAGACAGGTGCTGGTAAGAAAAAATGGTGAATTGATCTCGTGTTATATCACAGAGATCTAGTGTTATATCATAGACAAACAAGACAAATGCAAATAAACATAGTTCTTAATTCATATCAAACAAACACCTTTAACTTGTGCGTAATGGCCAATTTCCATTTCTAATATGGTTGCAACATCATTGACAGCAACACATAAGTGAACTCTGCAACCCTTGCAATGATGTGAATTTGGGATGAACACATAGATACAAGAACAATGATTCATTCTGAACAGTTGCACATACTTATCAAGGGAATAACTAAGCCAACAAAATGATACCAGCCATAGGAGTTTCACAAAAGATTAGCTCATTTTCAATCACCTGCACAACTTCATCATTTTGTAAGCCATACTTGGCAGCATGTTCCTTTGGAAAAATGCATATACTAGTGCCAGTGACTTGTCTCATTTCACTTATAATTTGACCTCCTTTGCCCAGTAAACAACCGATCAGCTGTGAATGTACAAGAAGCCGAGCAACAACTGCAGTCCCACGTTCATATCCAATTTCTGCAATTCGAGACTGTACTCGAATAACTGCATCCTGTGCAGAAGAGTGCCTTTGTTCCAAATTCTGAAAAAAGCCAATAAACTTGAAGGATTAGAAAATTATGAGATGAGACTTTTACCAGTCTAAATTGCATCCTTTATGCCCAAAAATCAAGAAATGATGTCAAAAATCACTCCACATACAAAATACCAGTGTACAAACGAACTCCTTCCAATACTATGCAATAAAAGAGTATTGTAACAGCACATAATATAAATTAAAGTCTGATAGACATATTATGTTATCAAAAAGATATTTTTCATTTTCAGTGGAACTAAATTTTCCAAGAAAGGGAAACCACAAGTTAAATGATGGCACTGTTTTTGTTTCAAGAGAATATTCTGAGAGGCTATACATTCATGTGCCAGGACACAGTACATAGTTGTTCAATTTGGGCCCAATTACTGTGCATGAACAATCAAACACAAAAGGCTCCCTAATTACCAATATTCAAGATAGTGCAGCTCTCCAGAGAGTAGTAATAAACGAGTATAAGACAGATAAGTTGCCATGCCTCTCGAGCAGAAATCACAACAACCCGCTCATCAGAATCAGGAACAGGATCAGCAATTTTGATAAAAGCACCAGTTTCGTTTTCTATAGTCCGTATTACAGAGCCCCCTTTCCCTATCAAACTACCAACTTTTTCTTGCTGGCACAACAGCTTAAAGACAACCTCTTCTTCAACATTCATCCTGCCACGGGGTCCAATATTGTCAGGCCCCATATTAGGAGGATAACCCCTCGAATGATAATCTCCCGAATGCCCAGATGCATAACCTCTTTGAGGCAAGTCTACTTGTCCAGGTAATGAACTTCCTTGATAACCTAGCCCTGAAGGTTTGGCAATACCAGAATTGCCAGCTTCTCTAGGGCAATCTTGAAGATAACTTGAAAGAGCCAATAGGGATTTCTTTACGGCATAAAAATTTCCCGAAACCTAGACAGGAAAACCATACGTTAATTAAAAGGATTAAAATGCTATGAAAACAAAGGAGGAAAAAACAAAATAGATACCATCAACAGAAAGAGTGATGATAGACCAAACCTTAATACATGATCTACAGTTGGTAAAATCTTAGATTACAAATTAGACATCACATGAGCAATGCTACATGGGTAAAGTATTGAAATCCATTTAAAGAGAAAGTTAATTCCTAAAAAATCATTCAAATATTTGATCCTTTCTAGATACCTTTCTGCATCTAAAGGGAGTAATATTTCAAATACATGTATCATATGGTAAATGAACGTAATTCCCTTTGTGCAATACCCATTTCCATAACGTTCTAACTCCAACTGCATCAACTGATATAACAACATTTCCTATATGCCAAATCAAACTACGAACATGCACTAGTCAAATACCTACTTGACCTGTCACCCTTCTTATTCACCACTGACCAGCCTACCAACGCTCCTACATTTTAGTCTCAACCTCCCCTCTAGCATCTAACAATTATCGCCAGGAAACCGTGATCAACAATACCAGGTGATCACTCAAAACAGCAACCTCCAAATTTCAACCCTTTTAATTCTTAACTATCACTCTTAGCTTAACCATAACAACCATGACTATAACAATAACGGAAATTTCTGGGATTCTAAACAACAATGTCAACTATTACCCATAAAAGGCACAAAAACAATCACATAGGATTCTAAATCACCAAAAGATAACACACACAATTGGCAATTCCCACACTCAAACAGATTATTACCATGATCATTTCATCGCCAGGTAAAGCGCAAAGAGGTACTTGCTCACGATTCAAAACCCTAATTTGAGCCCCAGTATCAGCCCTAATCTTCTCCACCACTTGCCCTCCTCTCCCAAACAAACTGGCCATCTGGTTACCCGCAACCAAAATCCTAATCCCAACTATAAACCCCTCACCAAGCTCCTCTTCACTATCCCCTTTCACCACCTTCTCGAAAACCCTAACCAACGCTTTCTGCACCGTTCCCAACCCATCCTCCTCGCCACCTCCATCTGCTCCGCCGTTGCTGACGACACTGGTTGCGTCGTCGGATTTAGGATTCTGAGGATTAGGATTGGTGATGAGGATTACGCGCTCTTCGCAAGGCGGGTGGTGGGGGTCGTCAAGAAGGCGGATTTTGGCGCCTGTGAGGGACTGGATGTGCCGAACGGTGGACCCACCTTTTCCTATGACGGCGCCGGTCTTCATTGAAGGGCAGAGGATCCGGAATTGGGTCGGGTCAGCAGTGGAGCGTCGAGGAGTGAATGGAGGATCCATTTTTGGAGATTTTGCAGCTCCGAACAGAACTCTACTTAGTTCGAGTTTAATTGTAAGATCCTGAAAGGAACCCACGTGGCTTCCTCAAGCATCGGAACTGCACAAGGATCATTTGCATGAGAAATGCAAATTTGATTTTGACCAAATTTAACAAAATAAATTTAGATTAATTATATTTTAAATTAAATTTGAATGCTAAAAATTTTATCGAATTTTGATATTTTGGTCCGAGTCTTAGTTCGAATTTAAGATATTTGATTTAAATTGAACTTAAAAATATTAAAAACTTTAAAATCGAAGCAAATTTAGTTTAGGCCTACAATATAAATATAATTAAATTTGTAATCATATGTATTATATTTATATAAATTTTAAATCATATGTATTATATTTATATTGTATAATTGTTACTTTTTAAAAATGGTTTAATTATTAGAGCAATTATTTCTTGTAAAAAATTCAATCCAACTTATTCGTGTGTATGTTCATCGTCCTTATCAACACCTAGTTGAATTCTTACTAAGATGCGAGAACTAGAAAAGTCAGATAAGACGCAGTCTTACTCGTATTTAATTTAGAGGCTTACTCTTATGTATGTTATTGTCTTTAAATAATCAATTTAATTAATATAACAAATCTTTATTTTAAGGATCTCACTTTTTAATAGATTAAATATTAGAATGTAAGAAACACTACAGCTTGTTTAAATTTTTGAAAAAATTAAAAATTAAAAATGTACTAAACTTGCAAATATAATGATTAAAATTTTCAAAAATATAAATAAATTAATGAACAAATTAAAATATTTGATCTAAATTATTTATATGTATTTATCTATATTTTTGTATTGTCTATATTTTATATTATATGTGGGTATATTGGAGACAATTTCTTTGACCTTATTTAGTAAATGAATTCTGAGTAGATTGAAAGGTTTTAGATATTTGACTATATCAAGCTACTAATAATTATATTTGGTAATCAACTGATTAGGTTAACGAATTGAACTTAATCTGTTGATTTTGAAAACAGTAGAGTTTTTTTCCAACTGAGAGATTAAATGACTAAAAAATTATTATATCTAAAAGTTATTACAAATTATTCACAGGCATAGAGGTAAATAGAGATAAAGATAAAGATAATAAGTTTGCTATTTAAATTTAATAATTTTAATTTTAATTTTAATTTTTGAAGTTAAATTAATATCAATTTTGAATCATATTATACAAAGAATTATTATCTCTTAATACACGTCTTCCTTTAATTTTGAAATGATGATTTTGACTTCTTTTATTTTATTTAAATTCTTATTAGAATATTAAAAAAATGCTAAAATATAATACTCATGTTTTTATATATATTTTTGCTATATCTTTATAAGTTATTTTACATATAAATAGTTAATACTAAATTTTATCAAATATTTTTAAATAAATAATTGATATTATCTATTGATTAAATCAATAATATTTATATTAATTTACTATTAATTAATTACTGATAAAATTAATAAATAATTAATACAATTAGCTAATTATCAAACAAGCTGAGTAAGATTACGTACTTAATTTTCTCATTCCCTACATTTGTGTTGAAAATTATTGTTATCCGACCCATAAATGGATCCACTTACCACAAATTGTGGTTAGGTCCCACCAAAGAGGATTATTCTAAATGAAGCAAACAATAACAACCACCGATGTTACCACCACCGCCACCCGACCACCACTACTGCGGTACGGTGGCCGCCAGCACCTTTAATGCTTACGTGGACGTTAATGTCTTGCTTGTTATGGTACGTTGTCTTTAGTCCTCTTTGAGGTAACTCGAAGCCCAGCTTGTGGCTGTGAAATTTAACTCCATTCTTATATCTTAACGGCCCGAGGCACGCCACGTCATTCAACAGGAAACGTGGGCCGTACTTAAGATAGGCCGATCCTGTTCTGTCAAGCTTCCCATGTACTATTGTTGTCTTTCATTCTTTTAAAATTTTCAACACTTTTTCTTTTTTTCATGCATTTACCTCTGTGACCCTTGCTTATTATTTTATTACTTTTTATTAAAGTATTTTTAAAATAAAATTACAGATGAGAATTTTTATTTGGTCAAACTAAGTTTAAGTTTTAATTACTTGATTTATAATATGAAAATATCATAATAAAATGATATCAATTTGAATTAAAAAACATCATTTTGATATTAAATTTTAAAATTTAATCAAATTTAACCTGAAATAGATCAAAAAATATCACAGTTTTAATCTAGACTTAGATAAGAACTTGAAATGTTAGGCTAAATTTGAGCCTAAATAATCTTAGACTTGATGTGAGCAATTTAAATTAAAAAGTGTTTGTTTTTTAGCAATTAATAAATATTTAGTGGCTATATTTATAATAAAATTTGAATATAAATTATCGTTTTTGTATTATAAATTGTATATTATATATTTTAGATAAATTATTTTAATAATTTAAAATTAGATATTAAATTTTGATCTAAATGTCATAATAATAACCTTGAAATGGACATTTTTATAAAAATTATAATGATTACAAAATTGAACTGATTTGACTTTTTTAATCACAAAATTTTTTAATAAGCCAATTTTTATTTGAATTTGAATTTTAAGTTTTAATTTACTTCAATAACTTTTATTCTAAAAAGTGTATTTATTTATTTTTGTAAATTAATTATTTTATAAATTAAAATAATATAATTAAAATTTATTTAAAAGTATATTTTTAATTAAATTTTGACTTTTTAATGAATAAGGATAGTTTTTCAATTTTTATTTAATTTAATTTTTTAAAAATAATTTATATCAATTGAATATTTAAATTTTAAAATTTTATCTTATTTTTAAAATATTAGTCCAGGGGCAAAAAGGGTAGAAGGTGATGAAACAATCAAGTGAGGAGGGGGTGTCACTGTCTGGAAAGGACTGGTGAATGATGAAGACGTGGTCAAATGTTGACACGTGGAGGTCTTGTTGTGGGTCACCCAAAAAATTCTTGGTGGAGAATTGGGGATGTGGTTCAGTTGTTGTGTGGGTGTGGGACTCAAATCACAGCCAAAAGCACAAGATATTTTTCCCCAAGGCCAACCACACATCTTTTTTTCCCTTTTAAATATTATTATACTCTTTTATATTCTACTCAACCCCTCTAACTTCATTAATTTATGCATAGTCCTCACACCCCAAACTTTCATCATAGTTTTATTATTTTTTATTTACTCCCAATCAATTAAATAGTAATTAAAGAGATTTAAAATTAAAATTATGTTAGGACCATTTTATTAAGTCTGGTGTGCATTAAAGAAAAGGGAGGGAGAAAAAAAGAAGGAAAAGTTTCAGGGACCAAGAGTGCAAATAAGAATAAAAAAAGGGGGTTGTTCGAGGGAAACGAGGTAAAGCGATTTATGTGGACAAAATAAGCATCTTGTCCTGGTGGTGGCAGAGAGTATATAGGCGTTTATTTATTACTTTCCACAAGTTAAAAACCGACCTCTCCGCTAGCACTCCACCACCACCACATATTCAAAACATCGCCGCCATCACCACCACCACAAAACACGGCGGCGACTTATTTTGAAACTTCTCTGTGGACTTATCTCTTTTCCTTGTTCTCCTCAAATCTCTCCTCCTCAGTTTTAGTCTCTCTGTATCTCTGGAAGGTTTTTGTCACTTTTTCAAAGCCAATAGAATCTTATGGTCTTCCTTTGATCTCTCTTTTTCTCTTTTTTTGTTTCTCTTTCTGTTTGCTTTTTTTTTTTTCTTTGGTGTTCTTTCACATTCAGAGTCTCGATCTTTCTTTCTCATTTGTTTTTCCATTAACAGAAGGGCACAACAATGAAGGCTAAATCTAGGGTTTGCGAGCTCTGTGACCAAGAAGCGACTCTTTACTGCGACTCCGACGCTGCTTTTCTTTGTTCGGCATGCGACTTCAACGTTCACAATGCCAACTTCCTCGTCGCACGCCACGTCCGCCGGCTGATCTGCTCCCAGTGCGAGTCTATCACCGGATACGGCTTTTCCGGAGCGCGACCGCCCTCTGTACGACGACTCTCCTGTCGCTCCTGTTCACCGGGGAATGAAGGAGGAGGAGAAGAAGAGGCGGACTCGATCTCATGCTCTTCTACTTTGTCGCTGGCTTGCATTTCGAGTGCCGAATCACAAACTCGATCCCGGAAAGTAGTCGCTTCCCGAAAAAGGAATCTTCCGGCGAAGACGATGGTGACCGGAGACGTCCCGAGAGCGGTTGCAAAGGCCGAGGGCATCTTCGTAATTTGGTGTACAAAGCTGGGGCTGAATGGAGATTTGGTGGTTCCATCGGCCACTCGTGCGATCGGTTCGTGTTGGGCTAGATTAAGCAGGGCAGTGCCGTTGAGAGTGAGCCTAGCGGCGTCGTTTTGGCTCGGAGTAAAATTATGCGGGGACAGAACCTCGGCCACGTGGCAGAATCTGAGAAGTCTAGAGGAGGTTTCTGGGGTTCCGATCAAGTTGATCACCGCCTTAGAATCCAAGCTCGAACACTTCCTGAAGAGATCACGGCAAGATTTGAAAGAGGGATGGGCAGAGTCCTGATGCAACGCCGTTTCCGTGTGATGTGCAAATGAAATTGTTGTTACACGTTAGGTCATTTTCAATTATGATATTTTTCTAGAATTTTAAGGCATTAAAAAAAAAAAGAAGGGAACAATGTACTCTTGTGAATTGGGACCATTTTTTAATGGTCAATTTGTAGGGAGTAGAATCATTATAGAGTGTGTAGCTTCACAACTCTTGTGTGTTGCATTAAATATGAATCAATGTGTAACAATATTTAGATTACTATCATTGTTAATTAAAAAAATCAAACTATAATCATTTAAAATAACATAAATTGTCAAGTTGAGTCTAATATATTGATTTAATTAATGGGTTTTGATTTATTTTTAATTTTTAATGTTTATGACATGATATGGTATCTTATTATATAGTTTAAATAAAATGTGGGCTTACTTGTAGGCGCCTATGATTTGACACATATGCGTAAGATTGTCTAATTTCATTGGATGAGTTAAAAATATCTTTCAATCGAGAAAATGGCATGTCCATATAAATAATCTAATTTTTAGAGTTAGTTCATGTAGAGTTGTTGAAGGTTATGATTGATCAAGTGTTCTATCTTTTCATGCTTAAAAATTTAGATAATGATACCAAAAGTTGATGTCTATCATCACTAAGGATCCGTGAGGATAAATGATCATAATTGGTTTAAAAGATGCTTTAATAATTATGATATGTGGTTCTAATATATGAAAGAAAAAGTGGATAAGAATTTTATATAATACTAAAAGGTGAAATTTATAATTTTTATCTTTCAACTTATTATAAATTTAATTTCATATTATTTAAATTAGTTCATATAGTTAAAAATTGAAAACATTCTTTTAAACATGAGTCTAAGCTAAAATTTAATTCATTAATTTCAAATTAATTATATTTTATTATTCGTGTATTTATCTCTATTATTGTCATTAAAATTTTGATGTTCTAACTATATACCTATCTCTATTATTTTCATCAAAATTTTGAAGTTGGCAAAATAGTGTCATACATCATGAAAAACAAGTTTATGCTATATGTTTAATTTAGAAGCCATCTCTTGACAAATAGCTCCTCGCTCAAGATTATAGAACATGTGAACAAGTATTTAAAATATGTAGATAAGTAAGAGTGACCTAATTAGTTTCAACTTTTGTCTTAAGTTTAAGTTACCAAAAAGGAAGGGAGAGGGGAATTTTCCCTCTTGATGATCCTCTATCTCCCTTTGCATGCTCTTTGGTCGGACCAATTACGAACTTTTTGCTTCCAGTGATAGTATAAGAGTTGGAGTTACTAGGAAATCTGAGGGTGCTGAGCAAAGCCAGTAATTAATCAACAGCTGATCAATCAGTATGTGACGACTTATTGTGTGTAGAAATATATAGGCTACATAAAAACCTGAGGGATCTTGATGTTCCAAATTTACCTTCTCTAGGACTCTTAGGGTGAGGTTTTAGTGACTTATGATTAGTCTAGCAAAAACTGAGATACCATATAAAATAAAAGTATTTCAAATATGCACAAAAGTAAATGACATCATCATTAATTGGCTCAATAATTAGGGTTTGATAGTTTGTTGCATGAAAGAGATGACACCCAAGATTTGATATTAAATTCGTTAATGTGAGGACTAAATTGAGCTTGGTGAGACCTTAGGTGTATGGAGATAGGTGTTGGTGGGGTGGGAATGGTGGGGGTGGATTGAGTTTAAAGTTGTAATGAGAATCCAATGGAAAGGAAAAAAAAAAAGAAAGAGTTAGAGCTGAAGTGATGAGAAGGTAAGTGCTTAATAAAATTTCTGGTGCTTTAAGAATATTGGTAATGAATAAGTTTAAAGGTTGATCTAAAACGATAGGTTTCCTTTAAAGAAATTGCAATAATAGCTAGCTAGATACGTAATTTAAAAAAATAATAGTTAGCTATAATGAGTAAATTGGTATGCTAATCTACCATGTTCTATTTTTTAATATTAAGTACAATTTTAGAGATATATATAACTCATCAATTATAATTATTTAATAAATTACTTAATGAATTGATACTGATGAAAATAAAGTGAATAAATTTGAAATTTTAAAAATAATTTTAAACTTCAATAATTAAGTTTAAAACACTTCAATTTAAACTTTATTTAATGTGTTTACTTTAAGTTAATTTGGACCGACTAATTTATCATAACCGATCATTTTAAAAAAATTACTACTTTCAAATTTAAATCCCTCAAGTCAAACCGCATAGATACGAATACCTAAATTCAATTAAATTAAGCTTAATCATTGACTTTAAGTAAAAAACACATCAAATTCAAAGTAACTTATCATTCTTATATATCTGTGATTCAAAGTTAAACAACTAATTAAACCCAATTAATTTATAGTGAAATGTAACAAAATGAGTATCCTCACCATCTAATCTAAAGTCTTAATGAAATTAAGATTTTTTTTATTATTTAGTACATAAACACTCATTATTTTTAATTATTAATTTTTTAATAATTCTAATAGTACTACCTAACCAGTACGTGGTAGTTGGAAATATTAACTCTGTACAACCTATCCACCATAAAATCTGGCTTGCGGAGAAGAAACTCTAATGTTGACCATACAAAGTGGAGTTGGTACTTTCTCAAGTGTACAATCAGATTCCATAGCTTTTGATGTGTACGTGGCATGAATATGGTACTACTCACGTGAAGTTGAATAGTTTTGTGTTTTTTTTTTTCCCCGCTTATGAAGGGTGAATAAGCATTTGTTTATATTAAAAGTTTCTTAAAATAATTTTTTGGCTATAAAATGAAAAAAAGTACTTTTTTTTATGTATATATAACTTATTTGGCAACTAAAGTAGAGCTTTTTAAGAAACTCAAATTTGGAACTTCTAACAA
>JANZLD010000003.1:1930739-1958085 GCA_026413575.1 Erythroxylum carthagenense | reverse complement strand
GTTTAATATATTTTAAATAATATTTATATGCATAAATAATTTTTATTATAAAATAAAATATAGTTAAAATTAAAAGTGTCTTTTATTTTTATGTTATCAAACAGTTTATTGTATGAAATTAAAAAAAAACTCTTTTTAAAATGATAGTTAAACAGTCAACTGGCTTCTTAAAAAACTCTACTGATATAAGTTCATTCAAACAGACATTAAAGTCAACAGTTTAGGCTGAAATTGATTGAACCTAAGGTCGAGCTAGAGTTGCCTATGTCTGGTCCGACCATAGATTCAACAGTTAATAATAAAACGATGTCATTTTGATATGATTTTTAAAAAATAGAAAGTCGAGCCTAAGCTCAAACCGGTTAGTCCCAAGATAGGTTGGGTCTCGAGTCGAGCCTGAGCCCAACATAGCACTTTGAAAGTTTTGATTTTTTTCTCAATATTAGGTATGACATTGGAATTCAGGTTGGACTCAATCTAATTTGATTTGATCCAAAATTAATAGGTTTATTTGAGTGGATTGGATTTAAGGTCTGTTTTGTTAATATACGCTCTCCTTGGGCCTATCTAATAGCGTTTGGAGAAGTTTTCAGAGTAACAAAAACTCGAACGCAAGGCCTGCTTTGTGCTTGAAAGCTTTAGAAAAACTACGGATCACCCAGATTGAAGGAGTCTGTATTCAGATAGAATGCCTCGTTGATATGGACACACACTAAGAAACAAAAGAATCACACAATCAATATAGGGATGAACATATTACACACTTGAGATATAATCCAACTAGGTCCTTGCTCTTAGGAACATTGAACTGAATAACGATTCTGGATCCTGGAAATGACCGATTTGATTCATTCTTTTCATGTCTGATCTCTTACCCTGCATAAGAAGTCCAGATGATCCTGAAGTTGCCCTCAGTTCTCCAGGTTAAAGGTTTCAGGGAAAGCAGAACAAGTTATTGTGTTGAAAGTTAGGATCAATGTCCAAGTTCAAGTTCCTAGAGATGATGGTGTTCTTTCTATTTCTTCTTCATGTAGCTCAGGACTGCTGTAACTATGGATCACACTGATTTTCCTGTTTCCTTTCACTGTACAGTTTAGACAATGCAAGTCCAAGCTTGGTACCATAAGAACCTGGATTGAGGACGTCAATGTTTCCCCAACTTGAAGAACATGGATTCTTCTCGGCTGTTGAGCTTTCTGTATCATTTCTCATTTCATCATCCAGGCACCATTTTCCGGGGACCACTCCATTCGGTACGCGGTTTAGGACGTGCTCGTCAATCATGTCAAGCACCGGATTCCCTTCTCTGAAGGGTCTTGCAAATGCAGCTTGGCTATTAAGCATCCTGTCAAACGGTGATCCTTCCCCATCTTCTGCAGAGCTTTGTAGGATGTTGAACCTCAGGTCAGTTTTCAGTGTCGTGTTTCGGAACTCAGGAGAGTTGCAGAGGACCGTGTGGAAGTAGTAATCAATTGGAGATGCCGTGTTGCTGAAGTACATTACTAGTTTCCTGGGGAGGTTGTCCCATCCTTGTATGCAATACTCCATGAAAGATCTTGTAAGGAATACCCTGGGTGAACCTGTAAAGAACAACATTCTGAGAATTATCATATGGGTTTAATGCCTTACACGATCATGCTTCACAAGGTTCTGCAAATTTTTTGTCAGCCTTCTACCAATTCATAATACTGACCTCCATAGATCTCGAAAGCATCTGGTTCAGTTCTTGTCTCTACAGCATAGAAAAGGTGACTTTTCTTTTGAAGGTGCAAACTGGGGTCTACAACAATTTGGTTTATGTTTCTTCTCCTGCAAAAAAGATGTAGATTGACTCAAATTTAGATGATCGATTCAATTATCATAAGATAGGTAAGAGCTTGAAGAATGGATAATTCGAATAAAGCATACTCTTTCCAGTCACTGATATTAGCATAATCAATAAGGTTGAGATCCCTTGGCAAGGAGCTGATAGCATGGAGGATATCTGTTGAAAAGGCGAATTGGTTAGTTAACAATCTTTCCGCTCTGAAGAATATGTCATTGATTGTTAGCTTTAGCTTGCTCAGAACATCAGGAAAGAGTAAAACAATATAGTAACAGTTGAGCTTAGCTCAATTCATTTCTGTGATCTTACAAACAAACTAAGCTGTTATAATCTAAATTCACACAAAGTCGAAGTAGCATTTACCATCTTGAGTCACAAGTGGATAATCAGAGGCACTCAAGTTGATAAACCAATCCCAATCTGTTCTAAGCTTGAGAAGCAATGCAGCAGCATGAAGTACAGCAGATAGAGCAGATGCTCCCATCTGGTTAATGGCATAGCTTCTGCCAACAACATTAACATTGCCATATGCTCGAAACGTGCTCTCAGACTCGGCTAAAAGAACCAAATCTCCCCTTTCTTGCTCAGATGCCTCGGAATCAAGATGCAAAAGGTATTGGTTTCTTGGATGATAAATTGCTTTCAACAGCCTCAAGATCCTCTTACTATCTCCATCAGTACCAGAGATCCAATAAGCAAGAACAGGAGGGAAGCCTTGCCCTTTTGAGGGGAGAATCAACGGAGATTGTATGATCTCTATGGTAGTAGTAGTAATAGAAAACTTATCAAGAAACCATGATCTTGGTATAGCCATTAAAAGCACTAGACTCATTGCTAAAACTAGAGTCCATAAGCAATAACCTGAACTAATTAAAGAAAACTTTGATCTCATTTTTCTGCAGCACAGTACTGTCAAATATTTTGCAGCAGAACTTTTTGAACACAAACTTCTGATCTTCACCAGCTATCTGAGTACAATTCTGTCAGATCCATCTTATAAAGCCATGAAAACTACAGTGAAAGTTGACTTTACCAGCCTCCAAAACCAGAAAACAAGCATGTCCCTACAAAATTTTTGGCAAAAGATTCGAACTTTCACACTCTAAACAGAAAAAAAAGAATCCTATACAGTTAAAAGAAGTATTGAACTTGAGCTAGTTTGAAATGAACCTTAGTGATCTGGAAATTGAAAAAAGGTTTCACATTACTGAACCATACGATTGTTTGAGGAATCAAAGTGAAGTTTTAGCCAACCAACATGAGATAGTAAGTGGAAACTGATTAAGAGGTGTTGAACTACCCAACAATGCAGGAAGACAAAATTGCTTGTGTTTAAAGAAAGTTGAGGAGAAGGAGATATTTCAAAGCTAAACTATGCTTTCAACACAAGAAACCAAGATTTGCCATAATGATAGTACATTAGACCTTTTTGAAAGTGACAATGAAAAGAGAAAAAAGAAAATGAAAAGCAAATGGTTGGTCTTTAGATAGATAGTGGGTTGGAGCCAGGTACCCTCTTTTCTTGATGGCTCAATCGCTACTTTTCAACTTTGGTGTAGCTATAGGCTGCTAGGGTGGGTTCATGGAGATTGTTTTCACTATTTTTTTTTCTAAATTTTTAATAGAAAAGTTAATTACTCTTTACTAAGGATAATTATGAAAAAGTGATTAAATTTCGAATTGATTTATATTTTGATTGAATTTAAAATTAAAATTAAAATTAAAATTAAAATAAGTTTATTTTTATAAACAATTAAAAAACATTACTTTATTCAATTAATTCACTAGAATAATTATATTATATTGTTTTCTATGAAGAGTTATTTTATTCATATAATATTTTAATGCATATAAATAAATATTCAACAATTTAATTTAGAGCCATTTTAAAGTAGTAATAGTAATAATAATAATAATAATAATAATAATAATAATAAATTTTAGGTTTAATTTGTATTTAAAATAAGATAATATCTAAAAAAATTTATTTAATTGAAATTATAGTTATTAATAAAGAAATTTGAATTAAACTTTTTATAAAGGAATATGGATTTAAAATGAAAATAAATAATAAAAATATTATAATTTTAATAAATTCAAACCCTATTTTTGTAAAAGAATTTCCAATTTAAGTAAAACTTAATATAAATTCTCTATTTAATAGTTCATGTTCATTTCTTTACAACAACATTACTCAATTAACATATTTTTATTTTCAATTACATAACTTTCTTTTTAATAGTTTTATATTAAAAATAATAACATAAATTATATATTTCTTTTCTTTGTTGTCTTTTTGTTGTCTTTTTTATTATTTTATTTTTAGTTTCAAAGTCTTTTAACAAACCCTCACTAAACCTCCACTTCTAGATTGTCTGGACTCTGGAGCTCCTACGCAACATGGAGGCTGTCTGGAGCTCACTTTTCACCTCTAGATTGCCGGAAACTTGTCCAATTCTGAACATTCCCTCTTCTTCGTCTTCCTCATCTTGTTGTTCATTTTCGGTGAAACCAGTCCATAAGCTTGTTGGGTCTCTTGAATTTGCCGAAACTCCTCGTTTTACCTGCCTTCTCGTTCGTGTTCATGCTCATGGGTTGCCGAGTGGTGAGAGTGAAGATCAGAAGGAGTTCAGTAATGGGTTCGCCTTTGTTTCTCACGAGTCTCTGTCTTTGTCCCAGGTAATCACACACGGACACTCACCTTAGCTTGTAAATGAGTTGCGCAGCTTACACATTTGTTGTCTTTTGGTTCCTTCTATCTTTGTTGGATGGTGTCATAGATTAATTTTGTATTGCGAGGGAATTCATGTAGAAAAGCAGGAGGCTTGACGTTTATGTATGTACTTAGGATACTGTTGTGAAGTTTGTTAAGCAGGCATTATTGGGCGGAAGTAAAGAACTTGGAACTGGAAACGACGATTTTTTTCCTAAAAGTTTGTAACGGGTTGCTTAGATTGATGGGGGAGGACAAAAATTTGTATTTGTATGATTTTATTTTTACATTGAATTTTATATATCTTCTAGCGGATTAATGTTATGCAATTTGGGATATTTTAGACTTCAGAGTATGTATACTGAATCAATCTGAATTGTCATGATTTTACTAATGTTCTTTTTTTTCCCCCAATTTTAGTGGTCGATAGAGTGAATAAGATGCAAGTACTTTGGACATACTCCTCTGAAAGTTCTTTTGGGATCTAAAAGAAAGGGATTTTATTTAAGTTTGTAATTATCAATAATCAATCAAGCTTCTGTGACAGTTAGGTGCTTGGGAACTGCTATAGTTGATCTATCAGTTTTCATCCATTTTTGTCTTTAGATGTTGGCAAAATTATGCTGGGAGTATGTTGCTATATTTGATCAGAATAAAGTGTTTCCCTTTATGATATTTGAAATGTATCGTTTTCTATGAAATAGGAAATTAATGGATGTGACTACTCACTATTTTGGCTAGTTATTGATGATGTCTCTCATATCATGAAGGATTTCATAAAAGCTCAAAATGGTGAAAAGGATGCAGAGGAAGTCATAGAACTAGAGACACCACTTGCGGTCCCGCATGGAAGTGGAACAGGTGGTGGAACTAGAGCTGGACTTTTTAGAACTCCAATATCTGGTGGAGTGCAGAGTGCAACCACTGCTCATGGCTTACCTCCACCAGCCTTGGCCGTTCGAAATCTGATGGAGCAGGTAAAGGCTGTTCTTTGATCTGAAGTCTTCTGTTGCAGTTATTTTGAATATTCTAAATACCTATCTTTTTCCTGGAATTAAAGGCCAGATTTGCTCATCTGTGCACTGTGATGTCTCGAATGCACCATAGGCGACAAGGGTATCCATTTGGTTCCCTAGTAGATTTTGCACCTGATTCAACAGGACGTAAGTCATTGAAGTGTTTCTGCATGTTATTCACATGTGGTCCTTTATCTTCATTATAAAATTTGATGCAGATAATTGAGATAAGGAACTTCATATGTTTAGTGGGTTTCCTGGAATATGATATCCTGTAAATCTATGAATATTTCAGATGCTTTGGGCTGATTAGCTGGTGGGTTTGTTAGTGTATAACATTAGATCAGTTACCCGTGATCTCCATGTTCATGATGAAATTGATTGTTCGAATGTGTCAGCCTATAACATGATTAATTTCATTATTTTCACATGCAGATCCAATATTTTCATTTTCCCCATTGGCCATCCATACAAGAAATTTGTTAACAGACCCTAGATGCTCACTTGTTGTACAGGTTAGTTATCTTTTTGTTCATACTTCAAAATTCTTGGTTTAGTTTGCTCTGAATTTGCACTTTATGACCTGTGAGATTGGTTAGATACCTGGCTGGAGTGGATTGTCAAATGCAAGAGTAACAATCTTTGGTGATGTCTTCCCACTTCCAGAACATCAACAAGTATTACTTGTCTCGCCTTACTTTCCCTATCTCCCTATCCCTTTATTTCTCCATCTCACACTCATAAACACACACTTGCACACATATCTGTGCATGTACATACACATATACCTTATGACAGATGCTTGAAATGTGGTTTGTTGTATTCTTGGAAGTGTTAAGTATTTCAATTTCGTTTCCCCGAAAGCAAATGAATATGAGACAACACTAGTAATTCTTTGGCATTGTGTTGGAACATTTGATACATTGCCTATTTGCAATTGTTGTCTGTCAAATATGGAAGTATTACCTTTATTAAGAAAACACATTTTGCAGTTGATCCAGTTGCAAGCCTCTGCAGTCATATGGGTTTATTTCTGAAATTAATCCCAAGCTTTAGCTTGTATAATGTGCTCTCTGTTGTGTGTCATTTTGTTTCTGTAATTTTAGTCTCAGTTGCCACATTTTGACATTTTGTAATCAGGAGTGGGCTCACAAGCAGTATATATCAAAGCATCAACAAGGGCCTTCCCAACAATGGGGAAATTTCTACTATTTTAGGATGCAGAAAATAAGGTTTGTTATAGTCTGTCTAAGGCTATGGAATTTCATTGGTCTTTTGCTAAAGTTTTCATTATCTGAAACTTTTAGCTGCGTGGTTATGGGATCCATTGATATATGGAGAGAACTTAATAAAACAAATATTGAGCAGTCAGTGGCAGCACGATGTGTGCTAGAGAACTATTACTGACTGACTACTGTAAATTTCCAATTCAACCTAAAGTCCCTGAATTTTGGCGCAACTCCCATATTAGTTGTTCCTTCTGACATCAACTTTCTACAAGGCACATACAATTAAATAAACACACTTGAGTGTTTGTACTTTTTCATAACAAACTTACATTGTCAAAATAAATTAAAAATCCCATTCTTGCAATTCCATTATGATTTCAGGGACTAACATATGTCAGTGGTCAGTGACATATATTTTATAGGAGGCTTTGGCACTGTTGCTTGGATTGATGTCAAGGAATATGAGGCCCTTCAACCTGACAAGATTGCTGTTGATGGTGGAGAACCAATTCTCAAGGTTCGGTTTCAGTTTTGACCGGTTTTCATTGTTGATGGTTTTGTCTCTTGTCTTGATATTTGCTTACTTATTAAGAAAAATGTTCTGTTTTATTGGACTTCTGCTGTTCTAGGACATTTTAATGTTAGGGATTCCACAATCAAGAAAGATGTAGATACATGCTTTAATTTGTATAATTTACGCAGAAGTTGAAATTCATTCTAGCAGTCATTATTTGTTAAATCTAGAAAACTAGAATGCTTTTAAGACCTGCTTGAAAAACTGGGGCCTTGTTTGCAGAATTGATATACATGTATGTTTTTGTTCACATTCTATTCTCTCTATTTCATACATTACGAAACAGAAAGTAGCATTTTATTATGTAAAATTTGTATCGAGAAATTTGAGTTTCATTTGTTATCTTTCCTTGATTGTATGTGAATTTTGAACAAGATTGAGCTAATTATCTATTCTCTCTATTTCATACATTACGAAACAGAAAGTAACATTTTATTATGTAAAATTTATATTGAGAAATTTGAGTTTCATTTGGTATCTTTCCTTGATTGTATGTGAATTTTGAACAAGATTGAGCTAATTATGATATTTTGGAGTGGAATCAAATCTATACTGTGACCGTTTGAAGTTTGAGCATATGGAAATCCCAGCTTGTTCTAATTTACAACCTGTTAGCTGATTATATTACTCATATGATGTATATTCTTCTTATGGCTTCTGAAGCCATCTATGCCATGCTTGAAGTGCACATATGTTGACTTAGTATCTACCATGAGTTTGATTGGTTTGATAAACGTACATGTAACAGGAACTGAATACATTATATTCAAAACCCCTTAAGGAGTTATTGTCTACTGAAATGGAGGTAGATGATGCTGCTTTCATATCCATAGACAGTAAAGGAACTGATATCCGAGTCCGTCAAGGTACACAGGTAAATATCTTCATTGTTTTAGTTTCACTCCTTGCTTAGGTTTTATATCTTCTTCTATTTTCTTTTCAGTGATGATTTTCTAATTTTTTCTTATTTGTAGTTCAACATACAGAGGATATCATTTGAGGTGGGGCATTCTGTTGAAACGTTAGAAGAAGCCAAGGCTGCTGTATCAAAACTTATAAATAAAGGCCAAGTACACAGCCTTCAAAAGTAATCTTTTCACTCTCAGGAAGTTAATCAAGGTTTCATCTTTCTTAGAATCCTTAAATTGTTTCTATCGAGCACCGATTAAAAGGATGTGTGGTTGTATCTTTGATTTTCTTTTCTTTTCTTTTTCCACCATAAACTTATTAATGTGAGGATAATCAACTAACCCTTCTGTGATTTCAGCATCTGCTCTAGCATAGGTCGGTTAACATTTTGATCCTCAAGTCTCCTATTATGAGATAATCTGGATATATGAGTTTGTATTTATTGTGGCTGAAGTTGGAAAAGTCAAGGTTAATGTTCTCCATACCATGCAGACTAATGTAATGCCAAACTATGAAGTGATTAGTAACTTTCCCAGCCATACACATAAATTTGCCATGCCAAAGATCTACTCCATTATTCTGAATTATGGATCAGTATCCTAATCTGATCCTAATCTGAAAGGGATTGATCTACCATGATGTGTAAATGAAAAATGACATTGATGCGTTGTGAGGTCTCATTTTTCTTGCAATTATACAGCATAAGAGGACCCAGTTGAGTCACTTTTCTTCAAGGCAATATTGAAAATTCTATGCATCATTCCAAACATGGAACAACACTACAAAACCCTCCACATGTTTACTTAATTTTGCTAGTAGTAAGGGGGTGCCTTCATTAGTTTGTTTACGATTTTTTTGAGTAATCCTTTTTTGGGGAAGTTGCAATTAGAGTTTTTATGTTGGATTTAAACAATTCAATCTGTCTTTTAATTACTTTCTCAGGTGCGGATTTAAATTAATTAACGAGTTATGACTCAAAATAAGTTACGATTTTGATTGAATCTACCATAGATTTTGCCAACTTCGAGCTAATAGAACAGTACCTTGTACCATGTTGATCGTTTCACTAGTCAAAGAAATGACATGGGGCTATCCTAATATGCCTACAATCCAATCCATCACTTTCCAGAGGAAGAATAATTTACCATTATTTCAATCACTCAGAATAAGACAAGGCATCTAAAGATTCAATCTTTTTCCCTACCCAACGAGACAAAAGGCTCAATTTTTACCATTTCTCTGGCGGGAGCCAAGACAAAATCTTCTCTTTTTACCGTCTCTCTGGTAAGGACAACAGTTGAAACAGGTACAGATCCACAAAACAACACAAAACCCAGTTCAGAGCTCTCTTTCCTTTTGCTCAAAAAGCAATCCACATGATTTAGTAGCCATATCGAGGATATGGCCACTTCATTCATGAGTGAGACTAGCAGCAGCAGCAGCAGTAATGGATCATCACAACCAGCAATAGTTAAGTTAACTCCAGACCATCTTCTCACAATCTTGCTTCTTCTTCCTATTGAATCAATTCTCTCCTTTTCCATGACCTGTAGAAAGTTCAGGTCCTTCACAAGCTCTGATGCACTGTGGGAGTCCATATGCAGGAGGGAGTGGGGACCCACATCAGTGGCTGCCCTCAAGTCTTCTATCATCAACAACCAGCAGTTGCCATGGATGAGGCTGTACAAGCAGGTGTCTCAGCTTGACTCAGTTTCTTGTTATAAACTGTCCGACCCAGATGGTGATTTGACGTTTCCATCCCCCAGAGCTTCACACTCCCTCAACTTTGTTTCTGGTTGTTTGATTTTGTTTGGCGGTGGTTCTGAAGGAGGTCGGTCTTATCCTTTTGTTTTTAGTTTCTTTGTTATGTATAGTTATTAGTTCTCTTTCCCTTTTGAAATAAAAGAAAAAGATCTAACAAAGAGTTAAAGAGTGTATATGACAATCCAATCTCTTGTTACGAGTTCACTGATATAATAAAAACTGGTCATTCTATAGCCTCCATGGCACCTAAGACATATGCATTGAATATTTTTTTCTTGATCAGTGCATTGAGTCATCTTCTTGTTTGATAGTTTGGAGTCCAAAAACAAAATCAAGTGGTAGTGTTGGTGATATATCTCCTCATTCAGTAACTCTTGTGTACTGTTCTAAATTTAAATGTAAATGGCACCTTAGTTAAGTGTCACTATTTTGTTTTGATGCCTTGACACGTTCCTTAGTTTGACAAACAGAATACTGAAAGGTAGCAGAGTAAAATTGGCTTCCTGCTGCCACTCAGTCCTACATCAGGAAAAGTGATAAAGAACTGGAAAAAGAAAGTTCAATCCTATAGTTGAATGAACCTAGCAGCACCTGTTTTATGAAGTTTTATTAAACAGATAAAGTAGGAAATAAAGCAAAGATGTTGGTGATCACGAACAATATCCTGCAAAATGGAACTCGAATGTGGAATTATCTGTTGTTCTCTGAATTCATTGCCTACGATAACCATAGTAAATATCTGGGATGATGCTTTACAATCAGTAGCAACTTATGTATTCTGATGTATATAGGCATCTGCTTGTCTTGTTTGGTAACACCCTACATGGTTATCAACAAAGTGATCATTGTCTGTTGTGTTCAAAGTTTTAGTGCTAATAAATTGCTTGAGGCATACTTGGAAGTGGGGGTTTTTTGTTATCGTAACGACCTGATTCTATGGCTGAAGAAGATAACCTGACTACTATCGTTCAAGCCCTTCAAAGCAGTCATTGCATCATGTACGCATGTATGTATCTTTGTCATTTTGAAAATTTTCCAGATGAGATCAATTCCATGTATTTCATTATCATTCACAAACACAAAGTGTGAGCTCAAAGTGAACTGGTAATCACATGAATTTTCTTCCAACCCTTATTAATTAGAATGCTCCGAATAAGGAATGTTTAGGTTCCCAATGTTTAAGCTGTAATGCCTAGTAGCTCTGCTTGATTATGTTTCAACACTTTAATGTGTTCTTATCCTTGTAGGTCGCCATCTCGATGATACATGGGTGGCATATATTGGTAACGATCTTCCAAGGATGCTGAAATGGAAGAAAGTTCATTCAGGGATTCCGAGTGGTAGATTTGGTCATACATGTGTTGTCGTTGGTGAGTATCTTGTACTCTATGGAGGAATAAATGACTCTGGAATTCGCCAGAATGATGCTTGGGTCGGACAATTGGTATTTAGTGATAATCAGGGCATTACAATCTCATGGAGGCCATTGAATGTTGGGTCCATTGTGCCGCCGCCACGAGGGGCTCATGCAGCTTGCTGCATCAGCGAAAGGAAGATGGTGATCCAGGGAGGGATTTGGCTGAATGGCATCAGATTGAGTGACACGTGGGTTTTAGAACTTTCAGAGAATCATCATTTTGGAACCTGGAGAGAGTTGATAACTCATCCATCACCACCAGCTCGTTCAGGACATTCATTGACATGCATCAGTGGAACTGCAATGGTTTTATTTGGAGGAAGAGGATTGGGATATGATGTGCTGAATGATGCATGGCTCTTGGAAATCTCTGATGATCAAACAAAATGGATACAACTTCCATACGATCTGCAAACCATACCTGAAGGTCTGTCCCTGCCAAGAGTTGGGCACTCAGCAACACTCATCTTGGGATCTCAGTTGCTCATTTACGGAGGCGAAGATTCGTATAGACACAGGAAGGATGACTTCTGGGTGTTGGATATTAAATCGATCCCACCACAGCGGACTGCATCAAGCTCGAAAGGGTTACAGGCAAATATGTGGAAGAAGCTCAACATAGATGGTTACAAGCCAAATTCTAGGTCATTCCACAGGTCCTGTGTCGATCATTCAGGACGCTTCTTATTTGTATTTGGCGGGATGGTGGATGGCTTGCTTCAGCCTCTTGAGTCACAAGGCTTGCTGTTTGATGGTCAACTTTTTCTAGTGGAACTTGTGCATCTACCATGAAGAGGAAATCAAAGGTACCACTAATCTCTTGTTAAATACCGGAATCATCTCAACCTATGCTGAACCACTACACTGCTTCCCTATATTTTTTTCAGTTGCAAAGTACATATTTCAAAACCAGTAGTAATCAGAAGTAAGTTCCCATGACATGTCTACGTCTAGTTTGTGAAAATGAGAAGTAAATGAGCCAAAGCTAGGTTCACTTGTGTGTGTTGGATTCATGGAGTATTTCTAGAACTTTTCTAAGATATCTTCAGGATACTGCTTTGGATTCTTTTAGTAGGCGATATCAGGGAATTAGTTCACTGCTGGTGCCAAGGTCAATGGAAAAGATGGAAGTGCCAAAAGAAATGAAAAAACAGAACCAGGTGGGAGTAGAGAAGATAACATAGGAAAAAAAGGTTATATCAAGTTCATCACTTGGCTTTAAGTCAATGGGAGTATAGAGGATAACATAGGAAAAAAAGGTTATATCAAGTTCATCACTTGGCTTTGAGTCAATGACTCGGTAAATAATTTGTTTGAAACACGTCATTTGTGGACTATTGCGTAACTGCAGGTTCTACTGATATAAAAAGAGGTACATATGAATGAACCTGTGTTCAAAATGAAGCAGAACAAGGTTAGACAACAAGACCACGGCTCAATTTCTTCAAATGAGTCAAGGAAATGATTTAATCCTTGTTTTTAATCAAAACTTAACGTATGAAAGTAACTTCAGGAGATCAATTACCAATAAGTCAATCTGTAATTCCCAGGAAGCTATACGAGAACAATTGAAAGATGAATTCTTAATCTGCAGGTGATTCCAGGTGACGCAGATAACTTACAATTTCAATATCCACAATACAATATTTCCATTTCCTCTGTTCATCGGTGAGAGGAATTTACAAAGCACGCATTTTTTACTAGAAAAAGGTCTATTTGCTCGTGTTGGAGGAACTCCTTCAAGTCTGTTGATCATGTTCTTGGTTATAACTTGGAGACAGCAACTTGCAATGATACTGCTTCAGAATTTGCAAGTCCTAGAAACTTTTACAAACATATGATAAGAACACAAGTTCTAAACTCAGGCGAGAGTGAAGAAATAAGGAATTATCTTTATATATTGTATCATCAGCTAGATCAAATTCGACAATGCAACTCTGTTTTTATCTGAGAACTGAAAAATCAGATATGTTCAGGAGCTCAAACCATTGTTAGGCATTTTGTCTGATTACCATAATATCAGGAACAAGGTCAAAAGGTGACAAGTTTCAGGTTGTGTCAGGTAAAGAACAGAGTCATTAGCTTGTTAAGAACCATAAGATCCAATAGCTCACAAACATTTTCCTTTCTATTTAACATAATTGCAATCTAATCAAACATGTAAAATTCCTACAAGATATCAAGCCACCCCCTTCACAAAAAAAGCCTTCATGCCCTATGTAAAAAAAAAGAGGATAAAATGGCACAAAACAGACTATACACCAAACGAAACTGTAAAAAAGAAAACTCCACCTTCTACCTTATCATCAATCAACCCATTCAACAATACACCCACCATTACAGCTGTTACGACCATCAATATTAATAGTAAAGAGAACAGCAAAGAGAGTCTACCAGTGCAATATTACACCGGTATCACGTCGTTCTTTGATGTGTCTTCACATCGCAAGACGATACCATCAAGGCTAGCAGGAAATATACATTTGGCCCATTGACATCCTGTTGTCGTTGGCTCGGGGGGAGGAACTATCATAAGCACATTTTCATTCCTTTGAACGACTCCCATTACACTAACAGTGCTTCCTTCCTTGATATACCTACAAAAGCAAGACTGAAAACTCAGATGAAGTAATTTGATGAGTAACAGCTGATTCAGACGGTAAAATGGCAAGCATAAGGTGCAACTAATTTGGTCACTGTTTAGTTTTTATCTAACCAAACATTCTGGATATCACAGATCCTTACTGAGTTGGTAAACATAAACCAACAACAGAAAAAGAGAAGAGACATATGCTCATTTCAAGAAAGTGAGTTTTCAGGAGAATATTAAAATTAGCTTGAGCTTTCACTAAAAACTGGCTTGACAAAAAGAAAAAGAGGCAGAAAAGAATTGGGAAGACAAAAAGTCTCATGGTATTAAAAATATTTCTGTTTCAGAGCCATACCCTTCTTTCAATCGCATTACACGATCATCACTTGAAAGATTTCTCTCCCCCAGCCATCTAATGAACTCTGGAGACAAGTCTTCAGTGCCAGGGTTGACATCAATCACAAGGGAATCATCTACATAAGGAGTCACCCTTGCTCCATATCCAGTTTTCACCAATGCTCTCAGACCAGATTGGAAATCAGAGATGTAGAAATCAACTGCACGCCTCTGGCAAATTGTATTAAGAAACAAAAGATCCAATCAGAATTGAGAAGGTATCCAAATTTCTCCAGGAAATCTCAATGGTACGTGAAAAATATATTTGAACAGTGAATGATATTCATCAAAACGTATCTAGTCAACATTTCAATTGCTCACTTCTAACAATCTGAGTCCCCAAGTAAAACGACGGTGTGTTGGATTGGCTGCTTTGGAATCACATCCTCGATACTCATACAAACTTGTGGAAGTATACACACATCTAGGAACCTTTTGGAATGATGATTCAAGAGGCACATTACCACAGGTGACCACCTTCAGAACACAGCAAAAGAATGGGTGTAAATTCCAACAAGAATCAAGAAACAGAATGGCCAGCAAGGCCTCCAAACTATAAATTCATTCTGTAAATGTTAGAGCATCATCAACTGAAATCTATTATAAATTAATCCTTATCCACACACTACGCTTACGCATCAATCCCTTCACAAGATATCTGACAATGCAAATTCACAAAACAGATCCAAGCGTCCAACCACAAAGACACTGGAGCATACTCCTAGTACACAAGATTTATTGACCACTCCATGTTTGGATGCTACATTTCTACATTCTTCATAGCTTCAATAGTAATTATCAAAGAGGAAACTAGCTGAGAAATATTCCAGGTCAGTTTACCACCCATATACCTGCCTACGATCTTTTTCCCATATTCTTCTGTTCCGGAAAATTTTCTCCATGGCGACAAGTTAATTTCCAAAAATGGCAGCCTTCAAGTAACTTAATTTTGTTTTCCCACCGTGGTATTCTTTCCTTAACAGGAAAGAAAGAATAAGACTGTTTTTTGGGATCAGAATTACAAAGTGGACTTCGCACTCTATAAAACTAAGTTCCTTATGGCTTCTGATTCAGTGATAAAACCCCTCATTCTTTAATGCAAACAGTTCTAGGCATGCTTCAAACAAACAGTTTAATATCACTGGCATATTAGCTATATAGAACAATTATAGTTCATGCAGTTACTGAGTCTAAATGGAGTGAGTGATGGATTTATATATAGAAGTTCATCATAATATATAACATAAAGTATGTTAAATACCCCAGAAATCTTCACAAATTGGCCATTTTTGGCATCACGTAACTCAGCATCTGGATAACGAGAAATGAAACCCATGATAGCGCGTCTTCCAAAGAATGTGTTCCATGTAAATAATGCAGCCACAGCACCAAAAAGAACGACAACAACTATGAGGAGAATTGCATTATGAACTGCTCCAAGAATAAAACCACCAGCAATGAAACCCATCACAAAAAGTAGAATTAGTGACCACAGTATTGGCTTTGGGAAGTTCCTTCTGAAGGAAAAGTCACCATCTTGGCTAAGAACAGTCACAGCTTGATTGTGAACAACAGCAGAACCTGATATCTTCATTGACCCTGTAGATTCCAAAGGACCAGATACTTTTCGAGGTGCTCCAGATGAATTTAACGGGCCTGAAGATATAGGACCAGATGTAATAAGGCCAGTAGTAGGAAGAACGGGAGGAAGAGGACCAGAGTTTTGGCGACCAGAGGGCGTTACTCCACCAGATTGAGGGCCTGATGACTTCTTTAAGGGTTCCCCATGTTTATTCAATGGACCAGAATTTGATTTCTTCATCGAAGATGAACCAGTCACACCTGCAGAAGACGCTGAACCAGATGCTGTGTAGGCAGCCCGAGCTGCTGCATTATGCATGATTGGTCCTGAATGAGAAGTACCACCTCCAAAAGATCCTGTTCGTGAAGGAGCACCAGTTATAGGTCCAGACTTTCTAGACTTTGAGCCATCAACAGGAATGTCAAACATTTTCCCCAACTCCCCTGACTTTTTTATATCACCACCTGTATATGGCATGGCTACTGAACTCATTGTTGGAGCCCTTTCCTTTGGTTGCTCTGGCCGTCCTGATACATAGAGGCCATTGCTGAGCTGATGAGATGGGAACCGGGAACCCATCTAGCTTCTTTGAGAGACAACAGAAGAACAGTTTTGATGTTCCACAACACACTGGTCAAATAACTGCCAAGACAAAAGAAGCATCAGACATATTATCAGTAAACAGTATCAAAGCAAGTTTTCAGGTCAACTATACCAATGCATCAGCAGGACATTTAAGTGTAAAAGAAATATGGCATCTCATACAATCACAATACAAAGATTAAAAATGCAAATGAATACGTAGTAGCAGCCCAACATTAAGAAACCACTTTAAAGTCCAGATTTTCATAGTCACCAACCCTCAGTTATAAAGATCCCTAATTATCAGACTACCACTAAAACAAGATGAAGAAAAAAAAATTGAAGGGAAGAGAAATTAACATAAAACAGCTTCAATTTCTATCTACAAAAATAGTCGAGCAGACAAGTTTCATCCATGTAACGCTTCACATACTTCGTTGCATCACTCAAACAGTGAATAAGAACCTATAGATGCAATCCGAACATAACAAGTAAAGAATAAGATCTAAGATCCTGTTAAAATGACCAAACCGGCACTACATCCAATAACCTCCTATTGTATGTTGTTCCCACATATTCTTAGAAATCAATCATACACCACCTTCCATCTCAACTAGAAATTAACATTAAAGACATGCAGGTGGACAACTTAAACCTGAAGAATCCCATGAGAACCAATAAGATCTATTGCAACAAGCAGAGATTTCAAGGCCTAGGAGCTCACTAGAGATAAAAACCCTGAGATATGTACACTAAACCAATTACAAATCTATGATTCAATAGAACATAGGAACAAAAAATATATATAACCTTCCATAATTTGCAAGGAAATCTTCCTAAACACAGGGATTTACAAACACCAAAATATCGAAAGGCACCAGCTTAGCTGAAGAGAGATCTGAAGAGAGAAGCAGAGTCTTCAGGAGTTGTGGGAGTAAAGTAAAAGAAGGAAGAAAAGATGATGGACAAAATGCCTACACACAACACATACCTGGATAACAAGAGACAGCTGAGGAAGTTATTGAAATCTGGTGGAGATCAGGAGACAGTAATAACAATAACATCAATAACAACAACATGGGTGAATCAAAAGACAACAATGGTAAGCAGTACTAATAACAAATCTCTCTTTCTCTCACTAAAAGACCACTCTTTTCTGTCTCTCTTTCTAGGACTGAGGCTTACTCTGTTTATATCTCTCTCTCACACACACACAAACAAAAAAGCAAGTCTCTTTCTAACTTCCTCTCACTAAAAATCGTTTCTTTTTCTTCGTGACTGTCACTTGAGCGAGCCGCAACAACTGGTGAGTTGTCTCGTCCAGCAAAAGCCTCCAAACCCAAGTAATAATGATTTATTAAGCAACACATTTTTGATACACTTTACTCGTAATGTCAATCTGAAGATTAAATTGTTTGATAAAGGACTTTCTGTGCTTAAGACAATAATAATACCTGTTAGCATAAATGTACTAAATTGGACTTTCCCATCTCTTTCTATCTCTCTCCTCCTTGTTGGGTAAGTCATTGAAATGACAGATAGGTACCAGATACTGATGGCTGAAATGTCATGTTTAGCCTCCAATATTGTGGGGACAAGACAACCTTGTTTCACATCATATTTCCCTTTGACAGTACTAAGTTCCTATTGTTTCACCCCTCTGCAAGATCAATTCATGTTGGAAGTAAAAGATATTTTCCAAGACAATTGGAGTGATAAAAGTAGGATCTTTGATCACAGGTATGTGTCTTAAGATGAATCTATGACATACAAACAAGTTCTACCATATACTTGATTATGCGTTTCCTTTTTCTTGAATATCCAACGGGTCTATTGTGTATCAGATGGTGGTTGTCTGCAGAAAGATATGAGCTTCTGGTATGAGATAGTGCCCATTAAAAATTTAATTAACCAGAAGGGATGAAAATTTTAGAGTTTTCTTTTTAATTCAAGAAAAGGGTTAGCATGTAAAGCAATATTGATTAAAAAATGTCAATTTATTTTCTAAAAATAGATTTAACCCTATTTTGACATTTTTACATGATAATTTATGTTAATTCAAGAAAGGCAAAAGATTATTATATTTTTTTATTACTTTTCAGATATAAAAAAACTGAATTAATTTCATCAAAATTGACAACTCCGAAAAAAAAATTCACAGAAATGTCCTTTTCTTTACAGGTCTAGTCTCACATCATGAAGTAATGAGATTTAACCAAAATAGTAATAACAAGTATTTATTTAGCATTTTAGATAGTAAAGGTTGATGGGTACAACCAATTTGCTTTCTTCTTCTGACTTGTTGCCTCTTGAGCTCTGTAAAAACCATAACTTTCCTAAGCCATTGACTACTTCAAATGCTAATACTTTCATGTGTACCTAAGCTTGTGGTTCTCTCCTCAAATTCAGGAATTCATATTTACAAAGAAAGAAAAATGAGGTAGGGTAAGGAGCAGAAAAAGATAATTACTTTCTTCTGCATGCTTGACTTATGATGAAATCAAATTGTGTCCAATTTTTCCCTTTAATTAGATATTTTTTGGATTAGGTTTTCCAGATTTAGTGGATAACAGATAGGATTTAATATTAAAATTTAAAATTTTATAACTTTCTTTTTCATGAATAAGGTGTTTAGTAACAAAATTTCAACCTTTATTAATGATAGAAAGCGACATTATGACCAATACCTGTTTTCTTGAGTTTTAGGTTTTGACTATTGTTCAAAATCTATAGTTGTTTAAGCTTATCTTATCGTGGACTTTGCTTTATATGTTCAATACTTCCAAGAAATATAAATAAATAGTTTGAAAATTTTTTTGCCCTTTTTCTTCATTTCTTGCAAGGCATAACAATTGATTTTTTTTTGTTTTTACTATTTATAAATATTAATTTTATTATGATTTTTTGAGAAAAAATGTAAAATTTAGGGTTGTTCTCTGTTTACAAGCTTGTACTTAAATTGGATGAAATCCATAATGAAGGAGATTGATTTGATGATCAGAATCACATCAATAATTATTGTCTTCTAAAACAAATTCAATTAAAAATGACACCACCTTGATAAGTAGTTTTCTTGGAATTGATGATTTGGTAAGAGGTTGCACAGTCTCCTTAAATTATTTTGACTTGTCTTAGTCATGTCTTCACCAAATATGCAATTTCTTATAACAGAATTTCCCATTTATAGTAACATGTGCTCTAGAAATAATTAAAAGATGTGGGAACCATTTCTTGGATAAAAAGGTTGCAACTTTCAATTATGTTGATGTTTCCCTTCTCTTAAGCAATGAAGAAAAGGGAAGGCATTGACAAGCTACAAAGTCCATCCATGGTTTTGGAATGTGAAACACATACAAGGTTGGTTAGTCTTTCACTCTATTCAAATGCCAACTAGCTGGACTAACAGGTGATGAAGTGAATACATCTGATTTATCCTTGCAAGTGCTTACTCTTATTGTGTAGTTGGATTTTAACCACAATGAGTTTCTATCTTTGATGTAGAATTGACAACGAGCCCAGCCCAACTTAGGTCCCCTCGAAAGTTTGAATCCGAACACGAGAAATTTGACCAAAAACACGAGTTTGACCAAATTTAAATATCTGATAATAAGCTTGAGTTCAATCAAATTTATGCCTAATTTGATGTTTTCTTAGTAAAGTTTTTTTATAATTCATTGGATTTGTCCTTTTCCTGTCCCTTACAAGACATGGACATATCAAGAGAGCTTTGTCACTCTACGAAGAACAATACAGTTGTTGTTTGCACATATCCTTTCCATGCAATCATATCTCCATTTGTTCTTTTTTCAAGTACACCTGTTTAGTTTATGCTAATTTATTTCAAGCACCTTAAAAATAGAAAAATTTAATCACCAATCACAAAAATGAGCAGCATGAACTCTTTCAACTTGATGGTGATGGTCCAATGATGATAGGATTTGGTAAAGCAAAGATAATTACAGAGAATGGGGCCTATCCTATCTCATACAAAATGCAAAATAGCTGAAGAAGTGATGTTAGGTAGTGCTAGTGGCAGCTGGTGAACTCATTTCAAGAAATGAACAATGCACCAACAAAGATCATGTCATGTGACATGAAGCTGAAGAAAGACGCCAATTTTGTTTCAGTGATGCATCACTTAGGGATTGACCTGTATATTTTTAGCCAGTTTGTTTCCTTTTCTTACATCATCAAATGAGAAAATTTAGGTTGTAACAATAATATGTTGCAATATGTAGAGATGGCAAACGCAGGTCACATGATGTCTCAACCCGGGCCAAATCTGAGTTTGAATATTCAAACCCGTTTCGGGTTCTAGCTTGACATTGTTTTAGGGTCTAACTAATCATAAGATATCAGTCCAAGCCAGGCCAAATTTAACGAACCAAACTATGTTTGACCGGGTTCAAGTTCAATTGGACCTGACTTGTTACTCCTGTCAACATGAAAATGACTCAAGCTGCTTACAAGGAATAGTCAAACTAAAGTTCCCTGTTAACCATGAGTACTTTTAAAGTGTCTCTAATCACAACTGTCACGTAGGTGAGGCAATTGGCCGGCGGAGTAACACCTCAGGCCAGCTAATGAAAGATGCCAAAACAGGCCTGACCCTAAATATCAGAAAATGTTGATTGAATTTAACAATGTTATTGAGTTTGTTGACAAACATGGATTCCTTGTTGGTAAACAAAAACATTCTTGTACTCTTGCAGGGTTAAAGAGTAAAAAACCACAACAACCAGTGGTTACATAATTTCTGAGGATAATCAAAGGTCATAATGTCCTAAACAAGCAACATTATCAGGCAAAATTATCAGATTTGTGAAACAAACAAACAAATTGAATAGATTAGTTTCGAGTTTCGGATCGACATTTTGCAGAGATGAAGAGAAGAAACAGAATATTTCATAACAAAACAGATTTCCATCACCTAGTTTCCCACTGAATCAAGCCACCCTCCATTATTAAGGCTTCACAACCTAAACGAACTGGAGAAGAAGTACCAGCAATGTATACACTATGTTGAGGTGAACGCATAAGAAACTGAGAAGGAGAGCAGAAGATCAACTCATCTAGGATCATCAATTCTAATGCCACTACAAAACTAGCTGTGGTAACTAACCTCAATGTTAAGAAATGGAGGGATTCTTATTTAGAGGTTCATGGATAGGTACGTAAGTGCCCTGCTAACTACACTGGTATGACATCAACATTGGCTGTATCTTCACATCTCAAAACAATGCCATCAAGATTTGCAAGAAACGTGCATTTAGGCCAGAGCCATCTGGTTTCCAATGATTCTGCTGGTGGGACGATCATAAGTACGTTTTCATTCCTTTGAACAACGCCCATCACACTAACAGTGCTGCCTTCTTTAATGTACCTGCAGAAGCAGCAGTATGATTCAGTCATAAACTGCAATGATGGCGATAACACTAGTTAAAGCTGCACGAGCTCTAGACTCAATACTACTCAATAATGATGATGGTCATGGCTTTGACATCGTATTGAAAAATTTGCGTGAGATATGAGTATGATCTTAAATTTTTAAGAAATAGCTTACCCTTCTTTTAATTTCATCATACGATCATCACAAGAAAGATTCTTCAATCCTAACCACCTGACAAACTCTGGAGACAAATCTTTCTTCTCTGGATTGATATCAAGAACAAAGGAGTCATCAACAAAGGGAGTTACCTTGGCACCATTGCCAGTTTTAACCAAAGCTCTTAACCCAGACTGGAAATCAGAAATGTAGAAGTCCACGACGTAAGACTGACCAAAGAAAAAAAGAAAAGAACAAACAATTTTATCAGAACTTTTGTAGCCTATAATTAATAACAAGGCTACTTGTCGAGACATACACATCATTGCATATTAAGGAAAAGGGAACCATTTGTAATCTGTTAATATTATTTCATGCTGCGACTACCACTATGTTAATGGGATCATTAAATAATTCCCCCAAGGCCAAAAGTAAGCATTTAAGATAAGTCAAAGCGCAGCAGTTTCTTTTGTAGGTCTCATGAGTCACAAAAGGAATAATAAATTAAGATCTTTTAGGAATTATACAAATATTAACTCCTGAGCAAATAAATTTTGCCAGGTACTCACCTCTGATGATCTTAATCCCCATGTAAAATGACGATGGTTCAGATTGGCTGGTTTTGAACCCCATCCTCGATACTCATACAATCTAGTTGATGTATAGACACACCTTGGGGCTCTTTGGAATGATGACTCCAATGGCACATTACCACATGTAACCACCTTCAGCAATTAAAAAGACAGAGATCAACTCATGTGATTAGATATAGTAGTTAAACTATATAAATGTATGTGCATACATTCCCTGAAGTGAAATACCAACTAGGCCGTCAGTCTTATAAAACTGTACTTCCAACAGTTAATGATACTAATCTAGTAACCAAAACAATCAATAATCCAACTTCAAGTGAAATCTACAAATATTGAAGTACAACAATAGCATGACTTTTGTTATAATCAAACCATAATAACCTATTTCTAGGTGTAAATTCCATATTAACTTGTAAAATAAAGAAGTCTGCAATCAACATCAATGTAGAGATCCAAATATGGAATGGACATAAGATAGGATGTAGATATCTTGTTTTCTGCATACACATTCGCATATCTTGAAGCTGTCTATAACATACCCCCGAAACTTTAACTCTTTGTCCGTTCTTGGCAGTTCTGAGATCAGTATCAGGACATTGAGCTATAAATTCTACGATGGCTCTTCTCCCTAAACAAATGTTCCACATGACCAATGCTGTGACTGCAGCAAAAAGCGCCACTACCACGATGAGGAAGATGGCATTGTGCACTGCCCCTAGAATAAAACCACCGACGACGAATAACACCACAAATAAGAGAATCACCAACCATAATACTATTTTTGGGAATCCCTTGGTGATAGAATAGCAATCATCTTGAGCAAGAGTGGTCACAGCTGGGTTGCTAGAGAAAGAGGAGCCATCCCTTTTCAGCGAACCCATGGAGTCTAAAGGACCAGATACTTTCTTAGGAGCTCCGGATGAATTTAGGGGGCCGGAGGAAATGGGCCCAGATGTTATAAGACCGGTTGCAGGCAGAACAGGTGGAATAGAGCCAGAATTCTGTCTTGTTGCTCCACCAGATTGAGGGCCAGATGACTTCTTAATAGGTTCCCCATGTTTATTAAGTGGTCCTGAACTTGACTTCTTCGATGAAGTTGAACCAGGGCCTCCAGAAGATAGAGGACCTGATTTAGTATAGCCAGAACGAGGAGCAACATTTGGCATCGTTACCCCTGACTGTGTACTAGTCCCTGTAAAAGACCCAGTCCTTGAAGGGGCACCAGCTATGGGTCCAGATTTTCTAGACTTAGAGCCATCCTTAGGGATATCAAACATCTTCCCTAGCTCTCCAGACTTCTTAATATCGCCACCAGTATATGGCGTGGCAGTCGAACTCATGGTTGGGGTTTTATCCTTTGGTTGCTCAGGTGGGCCTGATACGAAAAGGCCATTGCTGAGTTGATGAGATGGATATCTAGAACCCATCCAGCCACTTAAAAGAAAAGCAAACAACCACCAATTGAACTAAGGAACCAACAATTGGCTGAAATGATTCTCTGAATCCTGCTAAATGACACAAAACATTATTAGACATCATATATAATATCTGCAACTAAAATCACAGATAATAGTCACCATAACCGAGTATCAACTTTAACCCCATACAGCAACAAAAATCAGTTCATTTACCAAGCAGTAAGCAAATTACTAGATAGTTGATCTCTACTTTGCAGTAACTATGAATCAACATAACGCAAAGGCCAGGAACAAAAACCACAGACCCCAGAAACAACAGTTGCAACAGAAGGATGCATTTCAAGTAGGCTGTTGTTTGAGAAGAAACAAACAGTACAAGGGATTCATCATACAGCTTAATTTCATTTCTAGGAAATTACAACAAAATAGAAGACTCTATATGTCACACTAATCTGCATAACCTATATATATGTACATACATATTTTGAGAAGAAAACAAAAACTTTATCATCAAGTTATCCGAAAAAGTAACAAGGGATAGGAAAAAACATTCCTCACAATGGCATGAAAACATTCACAGTGTGAGAATAGGTAACATGGATAGTTTAATCAACTAAGCTACACAGAGAACTGATCACAATCCCTAAATTTTTTGGTCTCAACACAAGATAGTGGAGGTGTGACAAAACTTAAGGGTTTCTATATAAGATCCTGTCTCTTAGGACTCAACGTTATATATAGTGTGATATTTTCATCATCTTCCCCCTTACAACAATCTTTCACCATCCCCCTTATACATAGTGTGATATTTTCATCATCTTCCCCCCTTATCAACAATCTTTCACTATCCCCCTCTCCTCTATGTTTCCCAGAAAAGAAAAAGAGAAGCAAGCTAGAAGACTAAATGAAAATTTGGAAAGGTAGCGAAATAAGACCTTAGATCTCCTCATTTATGGAAATTTTGTTCCTTACCTCTCCTTGAATTCTTTTCAGCTATCAAGACCAACCACTGGAATAGATGTCTACTAGTCGGAAGAAAAAGTTTCTACTTTTCCATATATTGAAGCTCTCAAAATGGATCTTTCTCTGAAAACTATAATGCATTAGCAAAGTTCAACCAAGAAAACTCAAGTTCAGGAAACAAGCTTTACCGGGTTTTATATAATGAACAGCTTATCCTTCCTCATTAATTCCAATACAGTAGATGAATTAATTAGCTTCTCAAACGAATAAAATGAGGATATTAATTTATTATACTTCAACAAATGCCCAAAATGTAATATATCAAACTGAAATTAACAAGTGTTGTTTATTCAATGCACAGAATCAGTCCTGAAAGTTTGTTAAACATATGATATCCAGATCCGATAAATTAATTAAGCACAACCTGAGCTTTTTGACAAACTTTCAACACATGTAATTGAAGAAGAGTTTTTAACACCACAAGAAGATTTGAAAGTATAGATGCTTCGACAAATCCAATATTACTCCACCTGTCTAGAGAAAAGGAAATTCAAGTCAATCCCATATGGCCAAATGCTAACCAACAAACTCCTTACATTTACATCAACTGAAATAACCTATAATTTTTCACAAATCACCAAATACGACACCACAAGTCCTTAACTGAGTAAATTTTCTTGCACGATGAAAAGACAACCCAAATTGCAACTTGTAAATAGATCTTCTTTCTCATTGAACTCAGTTCCCGAGACAGAGAACCTCAATTTCTTGTTCCACACCTTCTCAGCAACCAACATGTAATTATTAGAATCCCGTACACTTACCCCTAAGCCATACTACATCCACAAACCAAGATTGTTAAGCTCACACGAACAAAGCCACAGCCCACATAATGAAAACAAAAGACAACCAACTTAACACTCTTAATAAAAGATCTAATCTAATATCAAACTTTGACCAACCAACATTCTCTCAAGTAACTACGATGCAACACAAACCAAACAAAATAGAAAAAAACTAAGGTCGTCTAGGCAATAAAATGGTAATACCTGAACAATTAGCGAAAAACTGAAAGTGGGTATCAATCAAAAACGGATTTTGAAGCAGTATTAGGACAGTGAGATCCCATCTCCATGTAAGTCACCATCTCTCTTTCTCTCTCTCTTTTGAAAGAGCGAAAACAACCAACTGGTTGTCACTACCTGAGGAAGGAATTAAAAAAGAACCGACCAAATTAACAGAGAGAAGAAATGAAAGGACTGAGTGAAAATGAATCATCTTCGTTAAAAAGACCGAACCTTTCACCTTCTCGCTTCATGCCCGTGTCGTCTTTGCTCTGTTATGTTTTTTTATTGGTTTCAAGACTGTAATTTTGTCTCACAGTGTTTTTAGTATGGTCGGAGCGGAAATGAAGTGTCCTAACAACGCATCTAAAATGTCAGAAATGCCACTGCTCCCGCGAAAATTGCTTTTTGCTAATAAAAATGGTTGTAGGCCGGGTTAAGTCCAAGTAAGCTTGATATTAGGCTGGGTCGGGTTGAAATTATCTAAGCTTGAGCCCAAACTCAATTAATTTGGATAATTTAAAATTGGATCAAATTTGAGAATTTATTTTAAAGTTGTTAAATGAGTGTGTATTATCACATTAAAATTAATATGATTTAAATCTAAAATCTTACCTTAACTCGACTCAGTCCAGCTTGCTTTATTCTATTTTATTTTTAATTAAAAATATAAAAACGACATCTTTTTGATACAATGAAGTCGTTTTTATTATAGTTGTCGAGTCTCGAGTCGGTTGGACCTAAGTAGCTCAAATTCGAGGTTATCATGAGATTCGGTCAACCTAACACTGACTTGTTAACCTGTGACTTGTTAACTTGGGCCGGGCTTAGACCCAAATGCAGTCAAGTCAACTCATATAAGACAAACTCGAGTTTACATGTCTAGGACTAATAAATAGGAGGGGGGATTCTAAGTACCTGAACTAATTTCAAGTATTTTTAACCTTACAAGATAATTAAGTTATGATTTCAACCTTTTTTTTCATTTTCAAATTCAGTAAAAAAAATTGTTTGAGTTTTTTTTTTCAATTTTTCAATTTAGTAATAACTAATTATATACTATTCAATTATTTAATATTAAATATTAATAAATTTATGAATAATTTAATTTAATAATTTTATATTTAGTTATTTAGAATTAAGAATAATTCAATTTATAATTAATT
>JANZLD010000003.1:1777927-1788247 GCA_026413575.1 Erythroxylum carthagenense | reverse complement strand
CAGTCTCCAGAGTAATCTTATCTTGTTCAGCTAAAGCATCCTTTCCTACAAGCTGCAATAATTAAACTAATATGTTATATCGAAGAACACTTGTTCCGTAGGTAAACTATTAAACTTGCTTTATCACATAAGAAGTGCCAAAAGGAGATTAGCTATCATTTGCCTAGAGAAATCCCTTAATTACTATGCCTAGTATGCCAAATCCAAATATATAGATAATCAAAATTTTAAGTCTTAGGAAACCTACCTGGACAATTTCATTCAGGTCATCTTCTCTCTGTAGCACTTCTCGAGCCTTTGTCCTAATGCTGATAAAATCCTGATCAAATTGCTCATAGAAGGTCTCCAAAGCCTGACAACAAGAATGAAATAATCCAATAAATGCCAAGGATAGAATCATAAAGAACAGGAGGTTAAAGGGCATTATAATGAACAAAGGTGTGGACAAGAAAACAGAATGAAGATTGATATGTGCTATGACAAGTAGAACGGGACATACAGAAGTATACTTCGAATATGAAATGAGCCAGTTTACAGAAGGAAAATGTTTCCTCTGGGCAAGTTTCTTGTCCAAACCCCAGAAAACCTACAAGATGAAAAAAAATATATATAAATGGAGAGCATGGATGAACTTATACTAGGTAAAAGACTAGAGACTATCCCGGCTGGATATCATGATTAAACCTACAAATGCACCTCATCAACGAAATTCTCCATTACCTGAACAATGCTGAGGGTGGCGGATGTGACAGGATCCGAAAAATCTCCTCCAGGAGGAGAAACTGCACCAACAATTGTGACACTACCAGTACGCTCTGGCCCACCAAGGCATTTAACTTTCCCAGCACGTTCATAAAATGAGGCTAAACGTGCTGCCAAATAAGCAGGATAACCACTGTCTGCAGGCATTTCAGCCTGTTTCAGGAATTAAGACAGAGAATCACAGTTAGCATTAACTAATTGAAATCAACTTTACAGTATGCATGGAGGATTTAATAAAATACAATTAAAACTTTTACATCTAGATTAAATACTTTGTCACCTACAGATCTTGCAAGCGTTGGAACATTTTGTACAAAATTAACAGATATTGCAAGCCTTTAAAGATGTCCTATTGCCTATTCATGCCCCAGTCCATATTAAATAGTAAAAAAGAAGTCATTGTTAGAAGTGCTGCAAGATATATGCTACAAAATAAGCTAGACAAGAGATGAGCAAACCAGTCGTCCAGAAATTTCACGCAATGCTTCTGCCCATCGGGATGTTGAATCTGCCATCATGCTAACATTGTATCCCATATCTCGGAAATATTCAGCAATGGTGATTCCTGAATTAAAACATCCACCATCCAATTAAAAAATATCAATATGCAATGTCTAAAGAACTGACACCTATCATGGGAAATGAATCTTACTTATGCTTAGCATGAGCAATAAATTAACAGGATGCATCCATTAATGCAAATATCATGTTCATATTTCAAGAAAAGTCAGCATTATAATTCAAACATTTTCCCCACAAAACAGAACGTTGACAACTGCACTGAACCAATCCACATATCAGTATATAAGTTTCATGATCCTTCTAAACGTCGGACAAACATCTCCTATTCTCAGATCTAGTCTACCAGCATCCTTCAACATGGCCTAGAACATGGTTACCTGTATAGATTGAAGCCTCACGAGCAGCCACGGGCATGTTAGAAGTATTGGCCACAAGCGTTGTGCGCTTCATGACAGATTCTTCACGGCCATCGGGCAAAGTCATTGTCAATTGTGGGAAATCCATAAGCACCTATAAAATTGACATGCCAGTTAAGAATCAATACACCTTACAAGATATGAAAAATGACCCACAGAAGAGAAGCACAAACCTCAGCCATTTCATTTCCTCGCTCACCACAGCCAACATAAACAACAGTATCAGAATTAGAGTACTGCACAAGAAAAAAGCGGGACACCTGATCACTTGTGGAAACCTCTTACAATCATAATGTTTATAACGAACTGGTACAAGGAATGAGAAAGGCCACCTTTGAAAGAGCTTGACTAATGACAGTTTTTCCACAGCCAAATGCCCCAGGAATAGCACAAGTTCCACCAAGAACTGAGGGGAAAAGAGCATCAAGAACACGCTGGATCCAAAAAGATCATCAGGAACTCCATTTCATAAACAACTAATAATTGAGAGAGCCAGCTAAGTATGAGCTAATAGTACCTGTCCAGTAAGTAGAGGGGTATCAGCAGCAAGCTTTGATGCAACAGGTCTTGGTGTTCGCACTGGCCAAGACTGCACACAACAAATTTGATCCATTATGGTGCAAGAAACAGCTATAAAGTTCCCCCTATAGTAATAAAATTTAGTTACAGACCTGAAGCATTGTAAACTTCTTCTTGACACCCTGAAAGTCAAGCTCCAATACAGTATCCTGCAAGTATATAAGAAGTCAACTTACAATTCTGTAAGAAAAAACCATGTGCAGCATAACAATTTGGGTGGAGTTTTCAATTGCAAAATTGTCAAGTTTTGCAATAAGTTTAATAGGTAGAAAAAGAGGAAGACAGCTTAGAGTTCAAAATATTGATGGTTACCCATTGTTTCTCTCATTTCAACATCAAACAAAGATTATTAGGATCACAAACTATTGAATATTAGATTGGGATATCTGTAGAACAATTGAGACCTTTAAGGAATATTGGCCAGGAGGAGCAATATAAGTGATTTTCCCCATGGCATCAGGGGGAAGTGCAACACTGTGCTGCATTAAACTGTTCTCAAAGACAGTCTGCGTTGGCCAAAAAAAATCAGAATGTTAGAAACATATTACAACCTTCGACACATAAAGAATATACTTCTTAAAAATGTTTGGCATAGAAAAACTTACTGCATACAAGTCTCCACCAGTGAGAAGATCTCCCTCGCCTGCCACCATCAGATAGATTACACTCAGCAGTCAGCATTAATTCACATCAAATGCATGGAGAAAAATTATACACTTACCTATCTTTTTAGGTTGAAATTCCCAGAGTGTATCTTTGTCAAGAGCAGGAACAGAGACACCACGAGGGATGTAGACATCACCAGATCTTTTTGCAATTGTTTTCAGAGGTCTCTATTTTAACAAAACAGAAAAAGAAAATGAAGAAATGATTAAGCAGCAGACTATTTGACCGAAACACATAACACCTAAAAAGTAGTTTCAGCCATTTAATGGTCAAAACAAAGGACAAGCAAGTTAAACAGTTCAGAGACACTGAATAATTGAAAAATAACAAAAAAGCACTTCCAACCTGAATACCGTCAAAAATGTTTCCCAATATTCCTGGTCCCAACTCCACAGACAGAGGCTGTAAGGTCAAGAAGCTTATAAGTAAACAGAGTTGAAACACTTATGGTAAGTAACAAACGATTGATTACCTTGTGAGTCCGAAGAACAGGATCGTTTACCATCAACCCTGCTGTTTCCTCGTACACTGACATCAAAAAACACAAAGTTCTTTGCATTTTAGAAACTTGAAGTTCCGCCCATTTACAGAAAAAAGAATCTTTTGAACATACAAACTTTCCCTGTTCCACCACCTTCTTCAACCTTCCTATTCTATTTTAGTTTAACAGGCTTATATGGGTGGAAATTTACAAATAATGGAGGCATATATAACTTATGATAAAGCAACAAATTCAGGATAGATGAAAAAAGAGAGAGGTATATGACTAATTACAGAGAAAACAAACCTTGAATTGTGGCAGAATCTCCTTCCAATCGAATGATTTCACCAATCAGGTTGTCATGGCCAACACGGACAAGCTCATACATAGCAGCACCGGCCATGCCATCTGCAACCACCACTGGACCCGATACCTGTCAAGCCATATAAAATCGTGAAAAAAGCATCAACAAAAGCCTGACGAGATACATTACAATATATTAGCCCTCAACATTTACTTATATTAAACTTACAAACAATTACAAAGTACCGAACTTTCAATTCCCAGAAATCAGCACGTAAAGAACTAGTCTTTTCACTTAATTATTAAGCTCGCTACCAAGTAATCCTATCATTACAAAGTAAACTATCAAATTAATCCTGATCAGAAAAGTAGAGTCATTAAAAGCCAGTGTATCAATCTAGCAATAACTTCCAAACTACTCAGATGAGATGAGATCCACTTAATCACCAAACAGATAACAATTTCACCAGCACCACTACAGAAGATCCAAATCAAACGATTCCAAATTTAATAAACACAAGGCACGAACACTAATCCATCCACTTGACAGAGAAAAAATAAAGAAACGGATCAAATGACATCAGTTTTAACATCTCCACCTGATCCATTCACTGCAAATATAGAGAAAAAAAATGAAACCTTTCCAAATTGAATTACCTTACGGACATAACCGTATTCACTTTCTTTCTCCGAATCTTCGAAGGTGGTGAGTCTGGCTCCGTACACCGACGGCATTTTAAGTTACGAATGGAAATTGAGAATTGAGAATTGAGAATTAAGAATTGAGAAAACCGAAGATCCCGATAGAGAAGGATCGATTGAAACCCTAGAGAGAAAAAACTCAATCCACAGAGACGCAATCACACACCAGAGAGACAGACAGAGATAGGGAAGAAGAAGAGGAAGCTGCAATCACATGATATAGCAGTTGTCGTAGTGTACGTGTCATCACAGGGCTCGGATCAAATACCGGCAAAACTACTGTATGGTAAATGAAGTTCGTATTTCGAGGGGGAGCCTGGGAGATTGACGGTCTTGATATGTTGATGGTTTGTAAGGTATGATCTAGTGCGGTGACAGTTCGTGGTAAGAGGGTCATATCGTATCATTTGGATGATTTGTTTTGTCCCATTTAATTTAATAATTTAAAATTTTATCTAAATTATATACTTTTATCAAATAAAATATAATAATTTTACAAAATTTCTCATAAATGAAATTCTCTTATTTTTAATATAATATGTTATTATATATATTTTTTCTATATAATTTCTTTTATCAATTGTGTATTATTAGAATGATAGTTAGAGTAGGCAACTCTCCTAGAGTTTCTTCATGTAGGATTTTTAGGAAAGAGGAGCAAGTTAGTCCTTACGAATAGCTTGATACATTATTTTCCTTCAATTCTTTAACGAAATGTAGTAAAATAAGAAAAATTCATAGACCAATTTTATCGTCTCTATCTTATAAGAATTTCGAGATCATCCCAAGGACACCCTCGACAGTCGAGGGTCGCGGACCTCTTCAAATTATATATGTTATCAAAAACTTTTTGTTGTTGTTTATAATTTATTTTTTAGTAGTTTTATTTGTAATTGAAATTAAATTAAAATATATAAGTGATTTTATATTAAAAAGAAAAAGAAAAAGTGGGAGGAATAGTGAAGTATGGTTTTTCAATTTAAAAAGATTATCGAGAAATAAAAAAATATTCTTAATGATAAAAAATACTAATTTTTTAATTAAAAAATCACGTGACACGGTGACAGGGATACTTAATACTGTAGAGTAGATTTGTCACTTAGTACGTAATTGGCATTTAATATTGTAGTTTAGGGTCAGGTGAGATTCCTTTTAGATAGCATTCCATTTCCAGATCCGCCTGGGCCTGGTCCTCAGTGTGGTCTGATTGGCCGGTACAATACTTGCTCACTATATATATTTTTTTATTTTTCAAATACATATAGATAAACTTAGGCTATTTATCGATTGGATGGTTATTAATGAAATAAATTAGAATGTAATACTATTTAATTGTTTAACATGAGGTTTATAATAAAATTAAATAAGATAGAAATGAAAATTTTCACATTATATCTCATTCTATCCTAAACAGTAAAAATAAATTACCTATAATTTTGTGGTTTACGATGTAATGTAAAATGATATACAACATTTTACTATATTATATTGAAAACCCTTCTTCCAAACAATATTTCAATATATCACATTTTGAATCCTCTCGTTTCTTCTAAACTATAATTTTCTAATATTATATCTATTTATAGTCTATTCCATTAAAAATTTTACTTCCAAGTGAACATAGCTTTAAGGATGATAATAAGACATGTTAGGTTTGGTTTATTGACCGAACATTTCAATTAAAATAAATTTATTTTAGAATTTAGATAAATTACATAGAATTATTTGTATTAGGTTGGACCATTTTTCTTGAAATTAATTCAATTTTTATAGATTTTATTTAGGTTGAGTTTGAGTTAGTTTACCGTGATAAATAAACTCTAATATAAATAAAACCAACATGTTAAAAACTATACCATAAGATAAATTAGTAAGATAAGAAGTTTAAGATTTAAAAGTTTCAACCGGTATTAAATCGTCATAAAAAGAGCTAAATATTTAATAAAATTTTAAAGATGATTAAAAGAAATTATTTTTACCTCTAAAAAAATTTAGGTTTAATTGAAAACAGATATTGTTAAATGAAAATTAATTGATTTATTTTGATTTATAAGAACTTATTAATTAATAAAAATTGACCGATTAATTAATAAATTAATTAATTTTTAACAACAAGATTTATTAAACTAAATTGAACTGAAAAGTTAAAAACTGAACTACGATTCAAGGTTTTTACAATTAATATAGGCGAAATGGTTGAATAAAACACTCAGATCAATTTATGAAGTTAAAATAATCCCAATAATATAAGATATACAATTTTTAAATTATTTATTTTAAATAAAAATATTTGATGAGTTAAAGATTAAAATTTAAAGAAAACTTTCTATACTTTGCTCTCTCTTTTTTTTTTATATAAAGGAAAGAAAATACTAAAACATTATATGATAAGTCGCAGGAAACAAATCTCGGCTATATTTTCTAAGAGGAATGGGAGGCACCCTATAGGTGCAACGGTGAGAATGGAAGTACTAAGCTCAAAATTGACGTCTGAGGAGGCAAGTCGTAAGTCAGCATTAAAGGCAGAGTGAAATATCAGATATTTGGTTTTTACTTTTCTAGGGATCTCAAGTCAACTCTCAACAATAAGCTTAGTTTGACCCTGTACCATACTTAGTACTAACAATTTAAATTTATTTAGATCATAATAAAATAATATTATTTTAATATAATTAATTATTTATATTAAAAATAACTTTATTTATCGTTAAAAATAAGGGTGCGTATTACTAATTCTCTCCAAACCCTGTATCTCAGCAAAATTTTTACTGGATATTGTTGCTGTTGTAAAATAACTTTATTTATCAAGAAGAGGTCGAATTTTTTATATTTTCAAATCAAAATTTAAGTAGATCTTTTAATTTGAAACAACTAAGATTTTGTTTGCTAATTTTATTATTGAATTAGTCTAAAATTAAACTATTATAAATTATTTCAGAGTATATTTTTATTGTTAGATTAAGGTGAGAATGATACCCATAATAAAGTCATAAACTATAGATAATTCCTAATAAATTCTTAGTCAGATTTGATATTAATTTGTAAATTATAGATCAAATTTGTTATCATCGAATGACACATCTTATATAAAAATTGAGTGTCAATTATTATAAATTGTGAAAATATTATTATTCAATTATTATTAGTTATAATGAGTAAATTATTTTTTAAAATTTATATCAAAATTAATAAAATTGAAAATGTTCTCACACTTTGCAGGTAAATAATGACTGCAATAATAGGCACAGGGCGATAACAACTACCAAAAAGACAGTAAATATTAAACAGTGACCAATCAATCAAAGATTATTATACATGGAACAAAACCAAGAATCTAAGTATAGCAAGTGCTATTGCACTTACCTTCTTCTTCCTCTCTTCCAACATCGTCCCTTTCAAGGCCTGCCAAGTTGGAGACAACAACATTAAACAGTCCAATCACAAACATGTTGCCATGTTTGTGTTTGGAGAATCCATCTCCGACCCAGAAAACAACAACTTCCCCAATATCATTGAATAGAAGGTTCGAGAGAGCAAGAAAATAGAGTAAATAAACTAGCCTTTTATTATATCGTATGTATAGTACAAAAGCTAGATTTCATAATATATACAACTGAGTGAAAAACAACTGTACAAGACAGAAACTAAACACTGTATTATGTACAAATTAAAAAGACAACACTTTACAACTAGCTATCTTAACATCCCCCCCTCAAGTTGGAGGTTGGTGAACATCAACCAAACCCAACTTGGACAAAAGAGAGGTAAAAAGAGGAGCAGCCAATGTCTTAGTAAATAAATCAGCCAAATGAAGCTTGGAAGAAACATGAGCAGGAGCAATGAAACTCAACTTGAATTGATCATGAACCACATGGCAATCAATATCAAAATGCTTGGTATACTCATGAAACATCGGATTGGCAGTAATATGAAGGACAGCCTGATTATCAAACCACAAAGGAATCGGACGAGAAAATGAAATCTGGAAATCTTTCAACAAATATGAAATCGACAACAACTCACAAACAGTGGAAGCCATACTCCGATACTCAGCTTCAGCCGAGGATCGAGAAACCGTAGCATGTTTCTTAGTCTTCCATGAAATCAAGGAAGAACCCAAAAAAACACAAAAACCCAAAACAGAACGACGAGTAGTTAAACACGAACCTCAATCAGCATCACAATAAGCAACAAGAGAACAGAGAGAAGAAGCAACTGGCATAGAAGAAATATAAGAAGCAGGAAAAAATAAACCCTTAGAGGGGCAACCCTTCAAGTATCTCAATAGATGCACAGCAGCATCCCAATGAGCCTGACATGGAGCAGTCACAAACTGACTCAACTGTTGAAATGCAAAAGTAATATCAGGTCGAGTAAACCCCAAGTACAATAATCGACCAATCAACCTACGGTATTGCCCTACATCCTCCAAAAGAGAACCAGAATCAGCCAAGAATTTCAAGCCCTTAGGCAATGGAGTACATACTGGTTTAGCACTAGTCAAACCCGCATCAGACAACAGATCAAGTACATACTTGCGTTGATTAACATATAACCCAGTGGAAGACCTAGTAATCTCCAATCCCAAAAAATACCCTGTAGGACCAAGATCCTTCACAAAAAATACAGAAGCTAAAAATTGTTTAACATCAGTCAAAACATCCACAGAAGGCCCAGTCAACAAGATATCATCAACATAGATCACCAGAGCCACAAAATGAAGACCAGTAGACTTAATAAACAAACAATGATCATGTTGAGATTGAAGAAAACCATAAGAAAGCAAATGCTTTGTAAATTCACAATTCCACTGACGAGAGGCTTGCTTCAAGCCATACCAAGTACGATTAAGCTTACAAACCTGATGAGGTCTAGCTGCAGTATACCCATCCGGAGGTAGCATATATACCTCCTCATCAAGATGCCCATCCAAAAAAGCATTATTAGCATCTAACTGATGTATAGGCCAAGAAAACTGAGTAGCTACAGCCAAAAATATACGAACAGTGACAGATTTTGCAACAGGGAAAAAACTGTCAGTAAAATCAACTCCCTCCACTTGATGATATCCCTTGGCTACTAATCTGGCCTTATATATATCAACAGTCCAATCAGGCTTAAGCTTAACCTTAAAAACCCATCGGGAACCAATGGCTTTCTTACCAACTGGTAAAGAAGTCAACACCCAAGTATTGTTAGACTCCAATGCAGCTAACTCCTGCTGCATTGCTTGTAACCAATGATCATGAATCTTAGCCTGATGATAAGATTGAGGTTCTTCAATAACAGAAACATTAGCTAAAAAAGACATGTATGTGGATGATAGATGAGGTGTAGGTATAAAAGGAAAAGTGGGAATGGAATAATTGGAAGGATTAACTACAAAAAAATGAAGTTGGTCAGTAGAGGCATGGGATACAAAATCATTAAGCCATGCAAGTTTAGTAGAGACTCTTGCACTCCTACGCAGTGTAGGAGAAGGAAGAATGGGACATGGCTGAGAAGAAGAAGAAGAAGAAGAAAGAGTAGGAGAAACATGATCAGTGTTGGAAGGAGGGAAGGTAGGAACAGAAGAAGGTTCATCGAAAACATCTGAAAAATGATCAGAAGAAACCATAGGAAGTGGAACATCCACAGGGGCAGTAGATAATGACCTATAAGGATAAGTAGTTTAATGAAAAACTACATCTCTAGAGACCAGAAAAGAACCAGAAGTGATATCAAACAATTTGTACCCCTTTTGCCCTGCACAATATCCTAAGAAAACACATTTTGTAACTCTCAGATCAAATTTATCTCTATGAGGCTTGACATTAGTAGCAAAACATAAACAACCAAAAGATTTTAAATGGTCATACTTAGGAGGAGAACCATATAAAATCTCATAAG
>JANZLD010000003.1:1750985-1765062 GCA_026413575.1 Erythroxylum carthagenense | reverse complement strand
ACAAGACACTCCGCCAAACAAAACTACATCCTGAACGAGGAGTAGCGGATAAAAAATCCCCCCTAGGGAAATATTTAACTTTGAAAACACTGTAAACGAGAGTATTGGTATCAGTCAAGAGCCGCCACCCTTGTTTCCCTAGCAAAGCAGTGTTAAAACAACGCAGGTCACGGAAACCCATGCCACCCTTAGATTTCTTCATTATATTCGTTAACTTTAAGTCGCATCAAATGCAGTGGAAAGTAGCTTTTACATGCAAAGTTCTTATGGTTCATAATTAGCCAAAACTTACTTTGAAAACAAATCAAGTAATCACCTTTTTTAGGATCCGTGTAACTTAGGGTTGATAATAGCAACCCGATTTGAAATCAACGAGACGGTTCGGATTAACCGAACTCTTCTGTTTTTTCACTTACAAGGGAAAATAAAACAATCAAACCCCATTAAAAACAAAAAACAAACCCTGTTTGTCTGATGAGCTATATAATGATTGTCGGAGGTTCTTGAAACATATACACGCATAGGCTAGATAATACCGGGAGAGAAGTTAGGTTATTAGCACATTGGTTTCCTTTATGATATACATGCTGAAATTATATCTCTTATGCTCGGTGAATTAACTTACGAGTGTCTGTCATCAAAAAATCATCCTCAAACAAAACTATAGAAAAGAAAGGAATGTTAATCACCTCTAATAAATTCACTTCTATTACAACTTGTTGATATCCAAGCTTTTATATTAGTGTAAGGTCTGAGTGGACTATTCAGAGTTCTGTAGCTAAAGGCGAACTTCTTTTAATATGTTATAGAAATCTACCACATTACTGACTGTGACAATCCCTAAGTTGGATTAACTGAACTTTGTGTCATCATAACACGCCGTACTTATTTCAGTCCTTTTGGTCGAAACCTAATTGAATTCAAATTATTTAGTTCGAATTTAAACTTATTATATTCTTACAAATTTAAAAATAATTATTTAATAAAATATTAAAAAAATATGGTTTTATTACACACACATATATATATATATATGGCAGTTTAATTTAAATCCGATTTGAAATTAAAAAATGTTCGAATTTAAACTTAAAATTAATTTTCTTAAAAAATAAATAATTAAATATCAAGTGTCGCTAAGTTAAAAAAATTAAAAAAAAAGTTAGTTTCTAAATTAAAAAAAAAAGAGTTAAAACCATTTTACCCATTCCCCGCACTCTCCTAACTATCATTACCACAATCCCTAATTTTAGTCTCAACTCTCGCCCGTCACACCGTCACCTGTTGCCGTTTCTCTCTCCAACTTCCCAAAAGGAGCTGTGCTCTTTTTCTGTCTTGCTAACCCGCGCTGACTGGTACTTTTTTTGAATTGTTCTTCATTTTGGTTCTTTTTTGTGCTTAGCTTCGTTCCTTCTTGTACTTGCTTGTTGGGGTTTTGTTTTATGAGGTGGTAGGTGTTGTTTCAGATTTTTTAGAGCTGGACTCTTTTTGTGCTTTGTGAGGTGGTATTCAAGTGAAGGCACATTGTGAATTATCCTCCTGATTCACACCTAGATATCGTGTTTGAGCTACACAAACGTAGTACTTTCTCCTTTTCTTTTTCTAATAGATGCAAATAGTGTACAGACTACAGACCGGTTACATATTATTACGAAGTTCACTTAATATCGAGTTGCTTACACGAAAACCACTTATTTTGTCCCTGAATGGTGCCTGTTAATACATATTGGGGGCTACGTTGACATGGTCTTAAATGGCAATGTGTTTTGGTATCATTCACAATATAGGTGAATTGATCTGCCAAAACAAGGCCTATAGTTTATGTTTTAGTTATTGAGGATGTACTTTTAGTTGGACGAATTGGATGATCCTGCTGTTTCTCTATAAGAAACTAGTTTCTTGTATTGATTTCAATCATCCCTCTTTGTTTAATCGTTGGCGCACAATTGCTTAAACAATCAAAATGCAACATGCTTTAATTATGTGATTGTCATTCTCAATGTATAGTTTTTAAATTTTGGAGAAATTTTATTTTGATTTGTAATTGTTGTTTCGATTTTTGTATATGTCATTGTTTAATTTTACAGCTAAATGGAAGAAGACTCAAGTTCTTCGGAAAATTCAGTCACTTCAAGAAAATTTGATGATCCAGCATGGGCTCATGCAAAATTAGTTGTTGGTATGAAAAATCATATTATATGTTTGTATTGTGACAAACATTTGAAAGGTGGAGGGATTACTAGGTTAAAGAAACATTTGGCTGGAATTAAGGGTGATGTGAAACCATGCAAAAAAGTTAGTCATAATATCAAATGGGAGATGAAAACTTTGCTTGAAGGATATAAGAATGAAAAAGAAAGAAGACAAAGAATTAAATATGAAGTTGGTAGTGGTAGTTCAGTCGGTGTTGGTGAGGGTGCTATTGAAAGAACTGAAGGCAATAAGCCTACTCAAGAACATGTGATTGATGCAATCTCAAATGAGATGAGGAAAAGAAGAAGACAAATGTCTGGTCTTTTTGCCCCAAGTCTTGAACTTCAAATTTCACCCTTTGTCGCATCGCAATCTAAACAAACAACTTATAATGTGAAAATGGAAATGGCTAAATGGTGGTATGACGCTGGTGTACCATTTAATGCAGCTCAATCTTGCTATTATCAGCCTATGGTGGATGCTATTGCCTCTTATGGTTTAGGATATGAAGCTCCCTCAATTGATGACTATAGAGGTAATCTTTTGAGCAACTGTGTTATTGAAATAAAAAGTTATTTGAGTGAAAGAAAAAAGACTTGGGCAACTTATGGGTGTTCAGTAATGTGTGATAGTTGGACAAATAAGAAACATGAGCCTATTATAAATTTTTTGGTTTATTCTTTTGAGGGGACAATATTTTTGAAGTCAATTGATATGTCGGGTCTTGTGAGAAATGCTGATACTCTTTTAGAGATTTTTGATAAAGTTGTGACTGAAATTGGACCTGAAAATATTGTACAGTTCATCACTGACGATGATGCTATTTATAAAGTAGCTGGAAAGAGGTTGCAAAATAGGTATAATTCTTTTTGTTGGACTCCTTGTGCTGCACGTTGTGTTGACTTGATGTTGGAAAATATAGGAGATGGTAAATATTTTCCTATCATTGATGAAACTGTGCAAAAGGCAAGAAAAGTTACTAGATTTATTTACAATCATGTATGGGTTTTGAATTTGATGAGGAAGGACTTCACAAATGGTAGAAATTTATGTCGTCCTGCTATTACAAGATTTACAACTAATTTCTTATCACTTCAGTGTTTTATTCAAATGAAAAAAGAACTTAGACAAATGTTTACAAGTGAAAAATGGGTTACATCCCAATATGCCAAGTCTAATATCGGAATTGAGGTTTCAAGAATTATACTTGAGGATGATAAATTTTGGTCCCAATGTCAGTTTGTCATCAGAATTTGTGAGCCTCTACTGAAAGTACTTCGTTTGGTTGATAGTGATGAGAAGTCAACGATGAGTTATTTTTATGATGCTATGGAAAGGGCGAAAGAAGCAATTAAGATTAATTTGAAAAATATGTCTTCTTTATACACACCTTATCTTACTGTCATTAGTGAGAGGTGGGAAAAACAACTTTGCTCACCTTTGTTTGCTGCTGGTGCATTTCTTAATCCGAGCGTTTATTTTAATCCAAGTTTTACAAAGAGAGCTGAAGTTGGTAGGGGAATGCTCTTAACTATTGTAACAATTGTTTCAAACGACAAGATGCAAGACTTACTTAGCTCTCAAATTGAGGCGTATAAGGGTTCATGTGGTTTTTTTGGAATGCCCATTGCAATTCGTGTAAGGAATAAACTTAATCCAGGTATACATTCTTCACTTGTGTTGCTTGTTTAAAATAATCATTACTTCATTTGTTTATATGATTATTTTTATCGTCTTATAGTTATATGGTGGGATCAATTTGGAAGCGATGTTCCAGAATTGCAGAAGTTTGCAATTCGAATTCTTAGTCAATGTGTGAGTGCAACTGGGTGTGAAAAGAATCGAAGTACATTTGAGTACATCCATTCAAAAAAACAAAATAGATTAGAGTATAAGAGGTTGAATGATTTAATCTTTGTTCGATACAACTTGAAGCTTCAAGAAAGGTACCTTATCATCATTATTATGTTGAATATTTTTTGTTTATAATTTTATAATTTTATAATTATTTTATTTTATTTGTTTGTTAGGACTGCTGATAGAACGCGTGGTTCTGTTGCTCCGATTTGCCTTGATCATGTTGATCTTTTAAAGGATGGTTCTATTGATCCGATTTGCCTTGATCATGTTGATCTTTTAAAGGATTGGATTTCAGAGGAACCAAATTTTATAAATGAATGTGAATTAGAAGATGATCTTGGATGGGAAAATATTGACGTGTCATTTGACGCATTGAGTTTAAACGATGACGGTGATGATGTTCCTCTTAATGATGAAGACTTTACACCAATTGAAAGTTGGACTCATTAGAATTTATGTGGATAAGTTATAGAATGAAATTGATTATATGTTACATTTTATGTTTATATTTGATGTATATGTAATATAAATATGAACTTTATAATTATAATTACTTTTGTTTCATGTTTCACTATCGTTTGGCTATATTTGTGGCTATGGACTCTTTCTTCTATGATTATCTTTTTATGTGATGTTATGATGTTGAGAATTCATAATATTTTAAATATATTGTGTTTTTTTTCAGTTTTGTAAGTATACGAGAATTAAGCAAACTTCTTATATTACCTATACCTTTTGTTAGATAATATAAATAATATTTATTTATATGAACATTATGTGAAAATAATGATCATTAAGTGTTACTTTTAATTGATAAGAATATAGAGAAAATTTTATACTAAGGTTATGCTATTATGACTCTTTCGAATAAAACCTAATGTTATGCTAAAAATTACATAGCATAATATATACATACTCTTCACTTTAATTATTCAACTTAGTAATATTAAAATTTTTAAAAGAAATTTAGAAAAGTTAAACTTTTTTGAAGATAAATTTTATAATAGGAGATTAATTATAGAAATTATTTTATGATTTTAAAAATTATTTAAAATAAAATAGTCTCCAATATTAATCATTAGCACTAAATTATTACTTAAGTTTAAGAATTATCAATTCGTTTTTAAAAAATAAATTATATTTAAATTAAATTATATCTGAGTTTGTTCTTTAAAGCCTAATTAATTATAAATAATCAAAAAAATGATTTGAAATTAATATAAAACATAAGTTTTTAAGTAAATTTGAATTTAAGTTTATACTAAAATTGAAAAAAACAAAAATCAACCTTGCTTTACACGTTAGTACCACTAGAGTGAAAGGGCAAAGATGATCCTGAACTCTACATGACTTAGCTTCCCAAGCTTCCAGCTTTTGAGCCTTTTCTTTGGCACTTCTAAAGCAGATTTTCCTTGTCCACTTCTCACGGAGAATCATTAAGCAAAAGGTGATTGACCGAAAGTCTGTATAACTAATGGCCCAGAAATGGAATGGATACTTTCATGTCCCCTGTCTCTTTTACTTTCTCTATTTCTTTACCTGCTGTGTGGGCAATTAAGGTAAATCATGTAGAGGATTAGAATATTGAAACCTGTCACTCCTAGGGTTTTATTATTCTAAGAAGATCATAGAAGATGGAAATTGACAGATATGACATTCCTTATAACAAATGGTAGTTTAGACAACTTTTCTTTTCCTTTTGCATATATTTTCTAAGATGGGGAAAATCCAATGTAGGAGTGACGCATCACGTAGAGAACGACAAAGAGATAGCTTCCACATTTTATTCCATTTACAAATATTTGTGTTAAAATCATACTATGCGCTTGCAAATTGCATGTATTAGTATTTTTTTTTAATGGGTTACTTAGAAACAATCTTTCTAGTAGTTAGAAATAAGATTATGTATTATTGGACTTTTCTGAATTTTATGTATCAATACTATTCATATAGTCTTTTTACTAGTTAAAAATAAGATTATATATTATTAAATTTTTCTAAATTTCGAATATCAATAAGATTCAATACTGAGTATTGTTATTATTGTAATATAACTTTTTCTTACCTTAATGAACTTTAAATCCCTTTTGCATTATTTTGTGAAGTATGTATGGTTTGAATGTAAAAGAGACATGTTTAGCCTCACTTTCTAATGTCTCTCTTCTTTAAGATGACATTTTTCTCATAAGATATGATCCAAAAATGGAAATGTGACAAAATCCAAACACACCCCAAATCTCAGCAACAATGCAACATGCCACGTGTTGATAACCCATTTCCTGAAAGGTTTAACTAACACCTGTCTTAACAAGGGCTGGTATACTTGTAACTCCCTCCGTATGATCAAAAAAGGGTTAAACTTTTAACAGAAACTACAGAATCCCATGCTTGCTCTGCCTAGTGGCCTTTTCGTCATTTAGCATGATTGGTAACAATGATTAACCTAGTTTAAACAAAAACCCAAGAAAAGTCCAAAGCTTGGAGCTTTGGTTAAAGCTGAGGTTTTTCTTTTGTTTTTTTCTTTTCCTTGCCGGTGATATTTTGTACTTCCCAAAGCAAAACAATCTTCTCTTTCCTCAAGAACTTATTTGTCCTGATCAGAGCACTCCGATACACTTGGTGCTGTTTTTGTTTCTACACTTGAGAGCTGTTTCCTTCCCTCTATCAGGTGACATGACTTTGCTTTTGTTGAGGTGGAGACGGGGATTAGTTATATGTGTACGGTTGTGATCATTTTGAGTTGATTGTTCGCTTGGTATTTGTAGATGGTCTTGATAGGTTGGTTTGATTTTCCAGAAGTTTGCTTCCTTTGTTGTCTTGCTTTAGTTGCGTGTTGACGAATAGGGGTGTGGGGGGTGTAAAGATGAGGCCTTTCGTATAAAGATGAAATTTTTACTTATTATAAACTGTTAATTAGAATCTGCAGTTTTCAAGATTATGGTATGGTTTCCTAATTCCTTGTTTCCTCTCCTTGGTAAAGCGAAGTACCCTGATCTCTGCTAATCGAAAGATATGTACTTTGTGTTAACACAAACACAAACATCATGTGAGCAGTAATGAAGGTCGTCATATATTAGTAGTGTGGCCAAATACTTGTCTTTTGTTCTACCATAGAATTTTCTGTCTACTTTATTTTTGTTTCCTCTAGTGAGTTCTGATTGAAAGTCCTACTTTTTGTGGTGGTTAATAGGAATATTCTTGAGGTCAAGTTACTCCAGAAAAAGTTGCCATTGGGTTCCGAGACTTTGGTTGCCGTGACTTTTGCAGTGATGAAAACCGCACCAGATTGACAATGGCACGGGTGTGCTGGATGAAGTAGTGTTCCTATCTTTCTTGCAAGAGACAATCGTATAAGAGGAAATTCGATAGTTTGTGCTAGGATGGCAACTGAAAGCCCTATGAGATTGGTTGAGACTAGTGGAACTAGGAAATGGCCCTTTGCTAAGGATATAGCTAGGCTTGGATCATCTTTAAAAGATACGACTACGGAAGAATTGGGTTTGCTTCCGAAGGGGCACAGAGTGCAAAGAGATGACAGAAACAATATTCCCAGTCGAAGTGGGAGTGCACCACCAAGTATGGAAGGTTCGTTTGCTGCTATCAGAAATCTTTTAAGTCAAGAGAACTTTAACATGGGTTCTGGGTTGGAGGGTCTAAGTACTGCTACTGAAAATTGTGAGTCTGAGGATCAACTGCGTTCTGATCCAGCATATTTTGCTTACTACTGTTCAAATGTCAACTTGAATCCAAGGCTTCCTCCTCCGCTTATTTCAAGAGATAATCGACATCTAGTAGGCCATAATGGTGGTTTAGGAAATAATTGGAATTCTCCTTCCTTAGATGATAATGGCAATAAATGCTTTCAAATGACCAGAGGTTCACTAGCAACTCATAAGGAGGAGCCTGAGGATGATAGGTCACATGGAGAAGCTTCAGGAACTTGCTTGGAGGATGACAATTTTCTTCATTTTGGTCAAAATTCAAGCTCTTTGGTTTGGCGCCACAAAAGTGTAGTTGATCTGATACAGGTATATGACTTGCTCTTCTGGGGATAGTTGCTAATGAGGTATTGGTGAACTAGGATTATGATTGTTTTTCCCCCTTTTCTATAACTTTATCCCTTATGTCCAGTATTCTTGACTATTTATCTGCTGATTTGTATAATTTAGTTATTCAATATGACTCTATAATTGTGCATATAATGCTTGTTCCTGTGAAGCAAAATGGTTATGCACTGGTTATGGATTTTCCTAGCAAAGGACTTATTTCACACAAAGATCCTTTTCTGTCTGCATGATTCTATTAGGAATCATGTGGATCCTGTTTTGATGTAACTCGAAATATTTTTATGGTGTAAGAGATTATGGATTGATATCTTTTTAGTGACAGGAGAATTTACGAGTGAGCATTGAGCTTTAATGATATTATCTGCCGATCCCTGATGCCTCCGACGTAAATTTGAGGAATTTTATTAACTTTTTAAAAACAAACGGATAACAACATGAGACGCTGTTGGAAATTACAAGCGTAAATTTCATTTCACTTGTATTTTAGAGGATGAACAATATATAGATTTTACGATATTACTTTTTGTATTTCAGAGGTTCTTATTCTTCTCTTCAATTTTCTTCCTGGAGTTCTAGTTCTCACCATCTTATATTGATGGATTTATGTACAGGAAGATTTCCCTCGCACTCCATCTCCTGTTTATAATTTGTCTCGGTCTTCAAGCCATGGAGCAGAGGAAGCAATTGATCACTATACCCATACTCTTTCATCCAAAGTTTCTTCTATGAAAATATCTAGAGAACTAGAATCAAGTGCAAGTTTTTCTGATGTTTGTGTTGACACATATACTGCAAAGGCCAATGCTATGGGATTAATATCGGAGAGTGATTCTTCTACTGCACCTTTCCTTGGCTCAGCATGTGTCAATGGAAGACCGCACCAAGAGGTCGATGAGACAAATGCTACAAGTGCTGGTTTGGAGGGTGATGCTCTAATTAGTAACTTCATTAAATCAGGTAATTCCAGAATGGATCTTAGCATAAAGAAAAAACAAGATGAGCGGCAATCTCGTGGGAGGATATCGGAACGTGAAACATCTACACAACAAGCGATTCCTTTCCACTCGCAAGCATTCCAGTTTCAAGTAATATCTCAAGGAATGCAACTGCCATTGCAGCCTCCTGGACCCAGCCCTCCTTTATATGCATCAGCAGCAGCAAGTGTGACTGCTGGAAGTCCATTTTATCCAAACTTTCAACCTTCTGGTGTATACTCAACGCTTTATAGCATGAATGGATATGCTCCAGGTCCTGCATTTCTTCCCCCATTTTTGACCGGATATCCTTCTCAAGGTGCCTTCCCTATGCCATTTGGTGCTTCTTCTAGTCCAAACTTTGACAATAGGAGTGCCCCATCTTCAGCTGGCGTAAAAACTACACATGCAGGCAGTCTGCAACATTTGGAGAAGTTCTATGGACAACATGGTTTGATGGTGCAACCTCCTTTTATGGATCCCATGCCTTTGCAATATTTTCAACATCCCCTTGATGATGCATATGGCTCTACAGTTCAGCAAAATCATTTAGCCTCAAGGGGGAATGCTGGAAGCCACATTGTCCAACAAAAAGAGCCTGCTATTGCTGCTTATTTGGGTGATCGGAAACTGCAGCCTACAACTATTGGAAGTCTAAGCATTCCTAGCCCTGGAACAGTGGGGATCAACAGTGGCAGTCTGTATGGTGTCCCCCCTAGCATAAGTTTCATGACTCAATTCCCTACCTCACCTCTTACAAGTCCGGTATTGCCATCATCTCCAATAAGTGGAATAAATCATCTAGGTCGCAGACATGACATGAGGGTTCCTCAGTGTTCAATTAGGAATACAGGGTCCTATTCAAACAACAGCCTTGATGATCCTAAGAGACATTATTTCCTTGAAGAGCTAAAATCAAGCAATGCCCGGAAGTTTGAGCTGGCTGATATAGCAGGGCGTATAGTTGAATTCAGGCAGTACTCTATACTGAGTTTTTGTTGCTTTCTTCTCCATAATGTGATTGTCACGAACATATCATTATAATGATAATCTTTTATTGCATGTCCAACTTCAGTGTTGATCAACATGGAAGCCGATTTATTCAGCAAAAGCTGGAACATTCTAGTTTTGAGGAAAAGGCTTCTGTATTTAACGAAGTTCTTCCTCATGCTTCAAAGTTAATGACTGATGTATTTGGAAATTATGTTATTCAAAAGGTATTTGTCTTTTAAGTATCCTGCTTTACTTGGTCATTGCATCCCTCCCCCATCTGTTTCTTTTGCTGCGAGTTGTTGTAATTAAATAATGAGCTTTAAATGGTGTTCATGATCCTTCAAACCACAGTTTTTTGAATATGGAAGTCCTGAGCAGCGACAGGAGCTTGCAGATGAACTTAGTGGGCAAGTTTTGCAGTTGAGTCTGCAAATGTATGGTTGTCGTGTCATACAGAAGGTACAGTAGACGGTTCACATAAATAATCCTGTAATATTTTGTTCTTGGATGTGAGCCTAAATCTATATCAACCGTTTTAATTCTTCTATCAGATATTCAGTCAACTTCACTGAAAGCATAAGATTATGGTTACATTGAAAACACAAAATTCTTATGGTGACTTCTACATGAACATAATCAGATTGTGCTTTGAGTTTTCTTATAGCTTACGTACTGATGTGAGGCTCTGGAGATCTATATGGATGATGAGTTTATAGCTTGGTTAATAAGTTGGATTAATTGCTACTGTTACTAAATCAGTTTTTCATAGTTGAGAAATGTTTTACGCAAAGTGTCCATTCTGATTCTAGGCCCTTGAAGTGATTGGACTCGATCGGAAGATACAACTCATGCAAGAGCTTGATGGGCATGTGATGAGATGTGTGCATGATCAAAATGGAAACCATGTAATACAGAAGTGCATAGAGTGTATACCTGCGAAGAATATTGATTTTATTATATCTGCTTTTCAAGGCCAAGTTGCCACTCTTTCCACACATCCATATGGCTGTCGTGTTGTTCAGGTATGCCTGAATAACTTGTTGAGCAAATGTCAGAAGGCCATATTCTGAATTCGAACTCTTAAAATTTTGTTTTCATTCCATGATAGAGAATCCTGGAGCATTGTTCAGATGAGCTGCAAAGTCGATGTATAGTGAATGAAATCTTAGAATCATCTTACCTTCTTGCTCAAGACCAATACGGCAACTACGTCACCCAGGTTCTTTGTGTTCTTCTCTGCATCTTCTTTTTTTATTTTTTTCTTGCTATTTAAAAGATGGTGACAAATATGCTGAAAATCATTATCTGTATCAAAGAGTTGAACTTTATTGAAATATTGAATATGATGCCAATACACATAAAATATAAGCAGATTGTTGCAGTCTATTCCTTTTTTGTTCACAAGAAATTACTGATTTGTGAATTCTTAAAGAAACGTGAAACTGTTTTTACGACACCAATCTCTTGAAGCAATCATGCATTTATCTGTTTTTGGGCCTTTTTTTCTACTATTTCTCAAGACAGGTCCTGACTGCAGTTTCTTGCTTGCTTTTCCTGCTAAGATTATTTAGACTCTGCTGGAAGTCTTTGATTTCTTCTGCTTTTTCTTTTCATTCGTGAAACCATCATGCTATTTTCAGCACGTTCTGGAGAGGGGAAAGCCCCATGAGCGAAGCCAAATAATAAGCAAGTTGACTGGAAAGGTTGTACAAATGAGTCAGCATAAATATGCTTCAAATGTGATTGAAAAGTGCTTGGAATATGGTGATGCTGCCGAACGGGAGCTTTTGATTGATGAGATCATTGGACAATCTGAGGAAAACGATAACTTGTTGGTAAGTCAAGGTGATACTTGTTATATAGTTACATTACTGTGTATAATTTCTACTTTTTCGGTTACTCTCTCCCAGTCTGAACCAAATGAAAAGCCAACTTTTTCTCATTTTGCAAACAATGTATCTTCAACCTAGAACAAAGAACATTTCAATTTGATATTGTTGGGTCTACCTTGGAATATTACAGCTTGAACGGTAATCCAATGCGTGGAAGTTCATAAAATGCATTTTTTGGTCTGGGATATCCATTAACAATTCCTTGCTGAATACAACATATTATGAATTTTGATCGTCTCTTGTTGGCTTTTGATGTGATAGACAATGATGAAGGACCAATTTGCCAATTATGTGATCCAGAAGATTCTAGAAATAAGCAATAGTAAACAGCGTGAAATACTACTAGTACGAATACGTGTCCATCACCACGCTTTGAAGAAATACACTTATGGAAAGCACATTGTTGCTCGGTTTGAGCAACTGCATGGTGAAGGTACGTGAATTCTAGCATCCCAATATTTTACTAGTTCCTGCATTCTGCATCTAGGCGGCATCTCTGAACGAGTGAAGTTTGTCCTGATTCAATAGCTTACAATCAATCGCAAGTTACAATCATCACGCAATTTACTATAGCTCCTTGGATAGCATTATGTTTTTAGTTTCATATGAAAATGTTCTACACTTGCTGCAACTGTGCTCTTGTTGATTTCTATACAGGTTGTCAAACCTCGGATACATGAATTGCTAGTGAAGACGATCAAGATGGCATGATATCCAGCTCTCAACAAGTGCAGAAGCATCATGAGCAGGAACCTCGGCGAGTGAATAACAGTGGAGATACCAAAAGCATTCTCTGCCATGGATATGCCATCCTGGGAATGCAACTGGTACCTATCTGCACTTTCTGCGAATTCCACGTTTTTTTGAAGACTAGCGTTATAACTTAGGTCTATACGTATATATGTGTATGTATTCCTGCATGTTTGTGCATAGTGTATCGACGTATAGAACGTTATAAACAATGAAGATTAAGTACATGTAGTCATATTGGCATTTTTCATTCATCTTAAGAGTTGTTTTCTTCTCATTTGTTTTCCCTTCAAAGTATGCATGTTTGGTTTGGTGTTTGAAACTTGCACTCCAATACCTTCTTGTTCATTGAAAAGAACAGTCTCATGCTCCTGAGGTTCTGATGAGAAACCTTTAAGCAATGTGAAGAGTGATGATTGTTCTTGTTCTCTTATAAGTCATTGAAATTTGTTTGTTGAGGCTATGAAGATAGAGCTTGAAGTTTTTAAAGGATAAAAATAAAGTTGTTAAACGAGGAGTCAAAGGAGGTTTAGAAATATGTAATTTAATTTTTAAAATTTATATAAAATATTTATTTTCATTATATTGCTTTGTAACATTAAAAAAAAAGAAAATTTGGCATTATTGTAGTGCAAAAATTTTAAATATTAAACAACGAATAAATGATCATAATATAAATTAGCATAATAAAAAATATTTTGTCGTAGTAAATGAATTAATTATTTTGATTTCGCAATATTTTCATAGAAATTAATTAACAAGATTCATTCATAACTGATCACATAATTAATTTCACATATAATTAAAAATATATTTAGAATAAATTTTATAATATTTAATATTTCAAATATATTATATAATAACTTTAAGAATTAATTGAATTTTTAATTGTTTCATTAATAATGTTGGATATAATTCTTTTTTAATATAGATTATATTTTTATTATTATTTGAAGAGGCGGATGGTTTGCATGAGAGAATGATAATAAGAATGAGAATAAATATACTGAAGACTGAGAATGAATATTATCATTATAATTATGATGGTTGATTAAAAGGAATAAAAGATTACCATTATTATTACCGTTGATAGTTGGTGGTTTGTGAAAAATATTAAGAAATAAAAATTTATTATATTTTAATTAATTTTAATGTAATTATAATATTTTAATTAATTATATAGTAATTAATTAATGAATTATAATATTTAATTTAATGAATGAATTATATTTTAATTAACTATATTGTAACTGATTAATTAATTATCATCATCATCATATCCAATTTGAAGTTTCGCATTGTAGAATATAATTAATTAATAATTATATTTTAATTAATTAATTATAATATT
>JANZLD010000003.1:1739696-1750885 GCA_026413575.1 Erythroxylum carthagenense | reverse complement strand
TAATAAAAATTATATTTTAGTTAATTAGTTAATAATTATATTTTTATTAATTATATTATAATTAATTACAATATTTTAGTTATAAATAACTATATTTTAATTAGTTATATTTTGATTAATTATATTGTAATTAATTAATTAATTATAATATTTTAATTAATGGACTATAATTAATGAATTAATTATATTATAGTATAGTATTTTAATTAATTCTATTATAATTATTTAATTAATTACAATATTTTAATTAATTAATATTAAAAAATATTTTTAAAAAAAGAATCATTGTTAAAGAATGAGTTTTATTCCTCTAGTAGATGAAACGCATGAAAGATTCTTCAAAAATAAAATATCAAACTATTGCTCCTATAGTAATAATCAATAACTAACCACTCACAGCGCCTCGTAGTTAATTAACTCCTTGATTAAATTACTCTTATTTCATTGAAAGATTTTATATTTATATATCAATTTTCTCGTAAATGGATATTGTCAATATATTAATTGCTTAAATTCTCCAAAATTTTAGGAGTCCACGTGTCCAAAGACTAAAAAGAGTAAAACTGTAAAAAACAAACCACCAATCAAACAAAAGTCAAAAAACAAAAAAACATTCTTTTCAATTCGTCTTAGAAAAGTCGAAGGTCAACTGCCGAAAGAGACATGAAGAAGAACAGGAACAAAGACGGCGAAGAAGAAGAAGAAGAAAGGGGAAAAGGGTATAAGCTCAATCTCAGGCACATCAAGAGATTGAGGTTTAGGGATTTGGAATTTATGAGGGAGAAAGACGTGGAGGAAATGGAGGGTAGTAACAGTAACGTTGTCATCGTCAACAAAAGGAGTGAAATTGGGAAACCTGTTATTGGATTGATTTGTGGAACGTTAGTTTATTATCACTGCGCTTATAGGAATTCTAGCCTTCTCTCTTTGTTCGCTGATGTGCTTATCGTGCTTCTCTGTTCTCTCGCCATTCTGGGTCTCCTCTTTCGCCAATTGAATATCTCGTATGTTCTCTTCTCTCTCTCTCTTTTTTAATCTTTGTTAATTTTGGTGGTTACTTGCATTTGGGTTTTAGTTTTGTGGGTTTGGGGTGATGTTGTATATGCTTTGTGCTTAGTGGGTGTCGAGAGACTGTATACAGATCGAATCTTTTTTCGGTTTTCTTCTAAGTTTGGGAAGAAAATTGGAGTTCGATGGCGAATTGGTGTGGTTTTATGCTATATATGGGTTTTTGGGGTATTTTACTTGAATGAAAGGTTATGGCTTTGGCAGGCTGGAAGAACCTTGAAATATGTCAAGAAATGTTTTCTTCCGTATGGTTTTATCTATCCATTTTCGTGATTGCATCTGTCCATCGTGATGATACTGGTTTATAGGGTACCTGTGGATCCATTGGAGTGGCAGATCTCTCAGGACACTGCTAATACAATTGTTGCATGGTTTGCCAACACCATTGGAGCAGCCGAGTCTGTCTTAAGGGTTGCAGCAACTGGGCATGACAAAAGACTTTTCTTTAAGGTAAGATTTCCGCCTTACCATTCAATTGAATCTTAGGTACTACACCGGGAGTTATGTGGCCTGTTTCTGAACTCCGAAACTCAAGTTTTGCACGAGATATATCTTTTACTTCCATGGTATATCTAGAATCAAGGATGCTTTAATACAGATCCATCTGTTTGTTCTTGATTTTGAGTGCTGTCTCCAGGACATCCACATCTTCCTGTTTACTTTGTGTGATTGGTATTCTTTTTTCTTGCTCTTTCCATCACTCTATCATGGTTTGGAATGGTGCAGAAGGAAATAATTAAAGCGTGAACTGTAAGAGTCTTAAACTTGTTTGTGAAAATGAACAACTTGTGTGAAATCTTTTGAAGTTCTAGGACCTGTTTGGGATGATATTGCTTTGTGATGAAGAGTTATGGAGTTATAATTTCATAAATGCTACTTGTTGACTCAATCACTTTGAAGCAAATAGGTTTAGTTCACAGCAATGAGTTCTTCCTAAGTGGATTGACTCAGAGGAAGGAACCTCCTCCCAATAGCTGAGCTTGTTATGCATACTGAATTTTGGACCTTGTATTGTAGTGTCCACAAGCTCTGCTTTTTAATTTAACAATAATCACAAAGGTTTGATTATTTTGATTTTCTTCTGATTTTCATGCAAGTGAAATTGTGACTTGTGCGTGAGTGCTCCGCTTTACTCCTAAGGATTTTGTTTCTCTCTATTTTTTGTCCTGAAGAAATCCTTACCAGGCATTTCCTTCTCATTTTCTAATTTAAACTAATTCTTTAATTTAACTGCATATTTACTTTATGTATGCTTTTCAGGTTTCCTTTTGTCTTTACATACTATCAGTTTTGGGACGGATGGTCTCTGGTGTCACAGTAGCTTATGCTGGTATGTAAGTCACTATATTTTGAAAGACTTTCACTACTATTTGATAGTTTAGCCAACAAGTTTTTGGTTGGTTTTTGGCCTTGCTTTTGGTTTTGTAATTGTAGTTCGTCAAACAAGGAACTAGGCCTTATCCTTTTCCAGTAGCTTGTGTGCTTTATTTCGGATACAGATTCCTTTTGCTTTTTGAATATGCTGATTACAAGGAGATTCGTGTGGCAAAAAGGGTTTGAGATGCCAGACTTTTTTTTCTGAAAAATGAAAAAGAATTATAATTATAGTTAAAACTATATTTACATTACAATGTAAATTAACATGTCATTGGTTTAGAGTGGGTATGGCACTAGGCTTCTTAAGAATTATAGTTACTTATTTCAGTTGATAGTAACCGATATTATAGACATCATTTGCAGCTATTAATTGCCTGATTAAACTCCTTATCCTAAAACCAGTGAATAAAAAAACTGAAGGGGGAAAGTAATTTTAAAAACACTTATTATCGTAGATGTCATAGCATGCAAGACGTAAGTTGTATTGAGCATTCCCATTATTCTTGTTGATATTATAGGATGGTTGATGATTGCCTTTTCATGTTCCATAATTTTTTTCAATACTCTGTGGCATTGTTAACGTTTCCTATTTGTGGTTATTTGTGGTTATTTGTGGGCAGCATTATGCTTATTCTGTCTCTATACACTTGCTGAGAACTCACAATCAAGCACACGTTGTATCTCTCGGTTTACAAGGCGAAGTAGCGGCACTTCTTTAGAATTGGACAGCTTATAGATTGTAAATGATCAAGGAAATTAGACTATTACCATTGTTTGCATCATATTGATAGCTCCAAATTGTACTTTTCTTTCTGTAAATTCAGACTAAATTCATGGTGACCCTATCACCCTAGCCATAGTTGGAATGTAAGAACTAGAATCTAGTGTTCTTGCTACTTCTAGTTTTCTTGTTTCATCAGATTGTGATGCAATTTGCTGAGTGCACACTTTAAGAAATTAGAACGGAATTGTTGTGGATTTGCAAATTTTCTCCTCATTATCTTTCTAACAGGAAATAAGGAGAGAATCTTTTCATAGTAGTAATGTAGACTGAAAGGCAGAGTAACAATCTTTAAAGACTTGTACTATACCATCTTTGATAAAGGTTAATTTCATCAATCATATGCACGTATCCCAGTAATTCTACTCGAGAAACAAGAAGATAAATTTGCCGCAAAACTACTGATCTTGGTTAAGCTTCAAACTTGTTTATCATTTATAAATTCACACTTTAAAATTGATATTCAATTTATAATCAAAAGGATCAAGTAAAGTTGTATCCATTGACAACTCTACCTTCCATGTTATGGTCGTTGGAAAACATACAAATTTGTGAATAGGCAACACTTTCTAATTTTCCATATCTGGTATATACCCGCCACTTCAGTAGAACATAAATGCTCTGCAAACTCACTTACCAACAACTACCAACAATTTGGTCTGTTTATTCACTTAGAAAGGGAGATGACCAAAATGAAGAACATAAATGCAAAAGATTCTTGTTTTGGAAAGCAAAATTTCATTGGTAATATCAGAATCTGTTTGGTACATGTTAGAAGTTGATGTAGCCCAAGCAAATATCCTCAAGCTTGGAACCTTGTCAGTGCGGAGAAGGTCAGCAGCTATCCTAATCTTGCATACAGCAAGGTTTGCTAGGACCACCCGTAGTAAATTAAGTTTGTGGAGAGGAGAGCAATAGGATGCTCAAGAAGCCTATGCCAAAGTTTCGGTAGCGGTTAAAGGAGTCGTTTCTCAACAAGTAATATGTCTTTAAAAGCTTCATAAAACATCCAATTGATGCCAGATGCAGGCATAACTTTTAGACAATTTGCACTCCACCCTCTGTAAAGGCCCCTCAAGCCCTCATCTCGGATGACTTCTGACAGTGCTGCTGCCATGTGGGGAGGACACTTACCCTGCAGTGCTCCAACCATTAGTCGTTTTCTGGCGACCTCGAACGGGAAGCTGATCGTGCTAGCGGTAAAACCTGCCAAAACACAAGTCATCATCTATGTCAATATCAAATTAGAAGCTGTTAATAATTTAACTCTGGAGAGCAAGGCAGACGCAAGCCAAAATAGTATCAATTTCTCACCTGCAAAAGCTCCAATCACAAGCATTTCCGGGCGGTTTAACGATTTCTTGTGTTTCGATTGACAATATGAAGTCTTCAGTGTCTCGTACAAGAAATAATAGCATGTACTATATGGCAGCATGCCCATTAACGTGGGTGAAATACCAGCATAGAAGCCACCAACGCCTCCATTGTTGTATATTTTGCTAATCGCAACATTTAAACTAGGATATATATCAGGACTTACAGTTAGCCGATCCTGTAGGAAATTCCAAGGAAAATGATCAGTTTTATGCTAAAAAGGGAGACATCTAGACTCATAATTTAGACTAACAATAAGGGAAAGATCATAATCAAGATATCTTAATTCCTGTTGTTCCTGTTTCAGCCAGGCAACTATTTAAAGCTTGCTTATCGCTTAAATTAATATGGGTACCTTTAGAACTTCAAGAGGATGGCATGCAAGTGTGCTAGCAACTCCAGCAGCAGCACCAGCTACAGCAGCTGGAGAAATCCAGGAGAGGGAGATGTTGAAACTGATAGGACCAATTTGAAGTTTCGGACAGTCAGATTGATTCCATTTCTCTTGGGCGGATGTCATTGCTCGCTTGACACACTCAAATGTCATGAGTTCAATGGCCTGCGTAGGAATGATTCGAACAGTGTTAATGGCATTGCCTGCCCACAGTCCTTGCCAACCCTGCTTCTCAATTATCTCCAAGAAGCTACCTGACATGTTTTTTGATCCAACACCGACCACGATTCTTGTTCTACATATTTCACATGATACAAATTAGAAAATTGCTTTTCAAAATCATTGGCCCCCCATCAAATAGAAGGTATTAATCACTAACAATTCAATTTCCTTCTCTGTTGTTCAATATCCAAATTTTGAGGTATTTTATGGCTCAAGTAAATGTTTTGTGCTAAATTCATGACGGCTTACCCCTGCATGAGCTTGCTATTACTCAGCAAACCTATATGAGAATAGTAACTTGTGGAAATAACTAAAAACTGAACCCGTGTTTCAATAAGGTCCATCAACCAGGAGTCATAAATAATAACTGAACTCAAGCAAAGTGCATATCCAACATCACTTTGCTGTAAGCAAAATAAGTCCAACCGATTTCTGGCATTTTACAACTGAAACAAGCTGCAAACACAAGTCCTCATATCTCCTTCAAAGTTTTAAAATGGCACCACAGCATGCAATCTCATTCATTTACTGTGCATACATACTAATATCATCAAGTAATTTAAATGGATATAAGAAATGAATTTTATTGTTACAAAAAGAAACTAGAATAATAAACATGTAAAAGAAACCTGATGGTCTCCAAAGGAGCAAGAACAGTTTTGGTCATGGCTCCTGCTAAAGCCCCACTGATGAACTCGCCAACTTCTCTGGTGCTCAAGAAACCCTGAGTCACAACAAAATTAAATATTGCCAACCCCCTGGAAGTAAATTGCTGTCTTTGTTGGGAGAATTTGCTAAAGAGAAAAGGAAGTAACGTAGATTAACCATACATGAAAAGAAAATTCATCACAAGTAACTTATAAAATAGCCGTAGTAATTGCAGAATTTTTGGCAGTCATACAAGCAAGCAGAAACCGTTATCTTATTCTGATAAAAGTTCATATTTCCCTTGCAACTCACTATAGTAAGCTAAGGATTTTCTAATTATGAGTCTTCACTTAGGACAATGCTTGCTCACAATTAGATCACAGAAAGAACAAATAAAAAGTTATGGTTGTAGTCATTTCCCCTCTGCAACGATAATTAAGCTCATGCTCAACAAATTGATTAGTGCTGTGCATTTATGGAAACTGTGAATTGCTAGAGCCACGTTCGTGCTGTCCCCAGAAATCTATGGTCCTTTAATAGAATAGCAAATCAACCCTAAACTAACAAGATTCATCATCACTAGAATCACCCCTGTATCCTCCAAAACACCAATTCTAAGGTTTATTACAACAGGCACCTTAAAACACTTGAAAACCATGCTTAACTAAAAGCAGTGAGATTGGAATAGATATCAGAAGCAAAAGACGTGACAACTGAACATGTAGAGAGATATAGAATAGCCATGCCCACCAAAATTTGAAACTAAGGTAACACTTCAACCAAACTTTAAACCATTTGTTTAATTTCTATCCAACTAAAAATCTCCTCAAGCCTCTGAATCCACAACTGTCTCCTGTCCAAATTCTCAATATCTCATTAAGTACACACACAATAAACTTACAAAGATCATAATACGCAACTTTCAAGCAAAAGAAATTCATGTTCTTCAACTCAAACCGTAACAATAAAAAGAACCCACTTACTTTAATAGCAAGACCGATGTCAGGGACTTGAAGCTTGAGCTTAAAAGGAGGTGCAACTGTTTCTGATGTAGAAAGTTGACTGATCGGTTCCATCTTCTCAAGCCCCAGCTCCTTGGGAAGCACCACCATTGCCATGTTAGTGTGCACGTCTCCAAAAACCCCTCCTCCGTACTTCTTCTTCTGTGTTTCAAAGTCCATAGCTTTTCAATAACTAGATTAAAAATAAGCAAAAAGATGAAAGCTTTGTATCAAAGTTTCTTTTTCTTTTTTACTATCTATCTTGAGAGAAAAGAAAGATATGATCTTCAGCTTTCAGTTCATGAAAATTCCCTTGCATAAAGAAGAAAAGATGCCATTTTTATTCATAAAACAAATAGAGAGAACATGACAAGATGGGAACTTGACGTACCTGAGAACGGGTCTCCCGGGACATTGACAGATTTGGAGTCTATGAAGCTTGGAGGGAGACCACGAAACAGAGGTTTTTTTCCACCTTTTCACTTTCTTATAATGGTTTACTTACCTGTACTCAACCTTTGCAAAGGTTTTATTTTTCAGTGACTTTTGTCCTTTTTTCGTTATGGTTTTGGATATATAGTAATTTGACCAATATGGCAATATCCAATATAGGGTTTTATCCAATCTCTCAACATCAAGTTGAGTTGGACCTGAATTTGAATCCCTCCACTCTGCTGAGTGGGGGCCAAGCCACGGAGAGACAGAGAAGTGGGAAGCGCTTCAACGGGAAGTTTCAAACGAAGGAACTTTTGGTATGTTTTATTTTTTGGTTTTTTTTAATCCGATTTTTTTCAATTAAATATATATTATTTAATTATTTAATAAATTAATTATTAATAAAAATATTAATAACTTAATTTAATTTAATTTTATATTATATTTAATTAATTAAAAATTAATTTTTAATAAAAATCATGAATAATTTAATTTAAAATTTTACTTAATTTTTTAATTAAATTAAAGAATAATTATTAATAGATATAATTAAATTTAAAATATTTTCAAAATATATAAAATTAAAATAAAATCTTATTTAATAATTAAAATATATTTAAAATTAAAACTACTTTTAAATTATTTATTTTAACAAAATAAAATAATTTTTATTAATTTATTCATAATATTTTATAAAAGATAAAAATAAATTTCATTAATTAAAAATACTATATTTAAAAATTATCTAATTTGTAATTATTATTAATAATAAAAATATAACTAAATTAATAAACATATTTTTGTTTCATTTAAAATAAAAATATAAACTAAAAAAAATAAAAGTTGCTCTAATTTGGTTCGTCCACGAAATTTAATGGAATTAGCCAATCATATGATGCAATTTTCTGAAATTTGATACAAAGTTGTTTGGAAGGGACAGGTTCCTCCAATGGGTCAAGATAAAAAAAATTAAAATCTGAAATCACGCAAGTACTTTTGTCTGGTCCACTCAAGTTAGCTAGCAGTCTCTATCCAAACCCTAAATTCAAGGAATGTGCATGCTCAATGAATTAGTCAAAAATAGACCAATTAAAGTTGTAGGAACTTAGGAGTGGTCTTATTCAATGAGGCCAAAAGCCATGTGGCTTGACCTTTTCAACTCTTCTTCTTAGGATACTACATCATCTTTTGACGTTGGGGACCATGTATAAAAGAGGATAGGTTTAGGGGGGGGGAATGACGTCATGAACAAGTTTTATGTGAATATAAGGTCAGAGTTTTGCCTTTCGTAAGAGACCTATTTAATTTGAGTATAGATGACTTAAAAGTGTCTTCTTATAATTGGGACCTTCTTAGAACATTTCGTGGATGACAAAAGAAGAAGAATCTCAAACGATTATTGTTTCATCGAAATCTACTTTTATTATAAAAATAATAACAAAAAAGGACAACATAGAAAAAAAGAAAAGAAAAGAAACGACGATAGTCAAATTAAAAACAACAAATCTCACCTCATTTAACACTGACTAAATCAAAAAATATATATATACATCTTTTGAATCTCATTCTCATCTTTAAACAACAAAAGAAATCTAATCCATATATACATGTAGCATAAATGAAACTCTCGTTTGATGTTGTACTAAACTCCTTTGCAAGTTGCTAGCTTCTACTAGTTTATTTATGGTGCTTGGACATCATCTTGTCTCTTCTCAAACATCTAAACAGGATCTCCTCAAAATCATGTTCCTCACAGGGGATTCTAAGCCCACCTTCTTGCTCAAAACCAAACTCCTCGGCAGCTCTATCCATCAAGTTTCTGAAATCTGGCATTGACAAATAGCTAGTGGGAATGATGAACCTGCGTTGATCTGGACCAACATAGACTGCTAAATACCCTTTAGGGACATGTTCAAGAGAACCATAACTTCTCGTGCCACACGAAAATTCTCCGACCAGCAACGACTCCCTCGCATTCTCGCTGCACTGATCCAGAAAACTTCCTGCATTGGTGCCGGCGGATGTCGCGGTGGTGATTCTGATGTTCTGATGCTTTGAATTCCACCATTGCCACAATACTTGTTGCATGGTCTTGCTACGATTCATAGCCAATTACTGGAGATGAAAACAATGAAAGAAATGATCCAATTGTTTTGAGAACTGCTCGAAATGATCCGATTTAAGAGAAAACTTGTGCTCTTGTGATCTTCCTCTGACCAAAATAGAGTTGCTTAACATAGTCCAATTGACAATTTGGTAGGTCAGTAGAAGTCCAAAAATATTGTATGCTCCACCATCTTTTAATGGCTTCCTAGATTTTTGCTTTTTGGTGGCTTTGTTACCTATATTTGGTATATCCACCTCTCCTTTCTACTCTCTTTACTCCTTCGATCTCTCTACAACCATTTTAGATTATATTTTTTTAACCATATATAGATTAAATTTAATCACAAAATTATTGGCTTATTGGTAATTCTTTAATACTTAATATATATTATATTCATATTGAGTATATTCTTTATAATAGTATGCTTATTTATAAAATAAACAATTTTAGCACTAATTTAATAGTAAAGAAAATGATTTCTAATTTAATCATGATGTACAAATTGTCTTGTTCCTTTTTGGACTAGTCGGCCGAATCTAATTAATGTTAAATAAACTTACAAGTTATATATATTCATAATTAATCCCATAATTTTTGAAGAATATTAAAATTAATGCATTTAATTAATATTTAAAAACAAAATTTAGTTCATAAATGAAGCTTTCTTTTTGCAAAATTCAAAATAATTAACCCAAATAAATATCATTAAATTACATTTGTTTTACATGCCGATGTTTATTTCATGTACTAGATAGAGAATGCTGTTAAAGATCTTCTTATGTTCATTAAATTATAGAACGTATGCATAAAAGACATGTTTATGTTTTAATTAAAAATGATTTGTTTGAATTAAGCACGATTTTTCTCTTCGAATATTAGTTGGCTTTAGCAAGATTCTCCGAATTGTGATTTTGAACAGTAAATACATAGAAATTCTCTGAATTGCATGTTTGCCTATTCGTAAGAATGATAATAGAAGATTGGACACAGGTTTCAAAAATCGTAGATTCGAGCTCGATTGAGCATGAATAACTGGACCTGAGTCCTATATTGAGTTTGTACAAATTTCAGTAGAAATTAAAAATTCTTAAGCTTGTTTAATTCAACTTGAAATTAGTTTTAAAAACACCGAATTTGAGTCTTTCAAAAATTTAAAAATTTAAAATTAATTTATTAATTTTGGATTACACTACTTTGAGTTTAAATTTTCTGTTATGTCTCCTGTGATTTCAATTCGTAATGAATTTTTTGATTAATTAATTAATTAATTGACATGTCTACAAATGAGATTCAATTAATTAATTCACTTGCACATATTATTTTAATCTTATCTTTTGGAATCACATGTTAATGACAAGAGACATACAGAGTTTAGATTCTTCATTTTAGACATCACTAAGTACATGACTTGAGATACTTTAATTTGGATATGGTAATAAAATGAATCTTAATTTGAATCAAAAATAGCTTTTATTATATATTTAATAGAGGAATCAAATAGAGTCATTTCAAATTAATTTATTGGGGTACTTTTAAATTAATAGTAATGTTGGCCTCATTAAAGATGGAGTAAGGGAAGAACAATACTATACTTATCTTTATATAAATTTATTAACACTTAGGGGCTGTTTGTTTCTGTTTTTTTTCTCTGTTTTTTGTTGTCGTTTTTGTAAAAAGAAAAATAGGTAAGTAAAACATGTTTGGTTTACTCTGTTGCGATTTTTTGTTTCTGAAAATAAAAAAATCACAACAGTTTTACAGAAACCAAAAAACATCGTTTCT
>JANZLD010000003.1:1698861-1727964 GCA_026413575.1 Erythroxylum carthagenense | reverse complement strand
TTAACTTTTCACTAACTTTTTTGATCTCATCGAGTGAGAATGTGACAAATTAAAAAAAATTCCTATTTAATTTATTTCATGTCTTTATGGATAAGAACAGTATCATTACGCCTCTGCCTTCATCACATGCGACAAACATTGTATAATTAAATTCCACTTTTTGTTCTTACATAGCAAAACGTATATATATATATATATAAGATTATATTCTAATTGCAAAACGGCATTGTAAATTTTCTTGGAAAGAATGTCTTTCAGAATATAATCTTTTATATACATATAGATTTCTTCTTAATTCTCCTACTTAGTATTGTGAATCTCTTCCATTTTCTATGTAAGTCACCTCAAGTATGGCTTCTCCAAGGTGTCCACTATTTCCAATGAAGCACATAGCTATGTTGAAACAGGCCACGATGAAGTGTTGGAAGAGCAGAAGTCCTAAGGGCAGAGACATTCCCCGACCTCCACAACCACCACCACCACCACCGGTAGACTACAATTTTGTATCGCCATGTGATCAGTCACCACACTCCTCCTCTCCCTCTGGTTTCCTCCCCGTATACGTTGGAGCCAGCCGCGCACGGTTCTTGATCCCAACGAGGTTCTTGAACTTCCCTATCTTCAAAAACCTACTCAACGAGGCTGAGGAAGAGTACGGATTCGAGTTACCTGGAGGCATTGTGTTGCCTTGTGAAGTGGGGTTCTTTGAACAGGTGTTGATGTTTCTGTATGAAGATGAGAAGACATATGGGAGCTTGGAGGTCGATGAGTTCGTGAAGGTGATTTCTCATTCATTTTCATGCAAGGAGAGTGAGAGCTTTTCTTCATTTCGATCGAACGTGTCACTAATACAAAGAGTTGGTAGGGCTAGAAGATAAACCCTAGCCTTAGCTCTTGAGTTTTCGTACTTTCTGTTTAATGACTCGTTTCATTCTCTCTGTTGAGGAATTCTATGGTTTAACTTATAATGTCATCAAATTAAATGTATGAACTCAAAAGAATGATCCAAAAAAAGAGAGTAAAATTAGTTAGACATCATTTAATTTAGCATATTATATCAATTTATTTTGTGACTTCTAAAAATTATCAAATCGATGGAGACAACTATGGACAATGGTTACGTGCTGCAGATTCGTTAATGGCAAGAAACAAGTTTGGCTTTGTCACAGGAACCTGTCCACCTTGCTGCAGATTCACCTTTTCGATCGCCATGGGACCGCTGTGATAAGTTGGTGATTTCTTGGTTATTTCATTCAATTGATCAGGAGATTCAACGGAGTGTTGTTTATTGCAAGACCTCAGCAAAAATCTGGTCAGAATTACACGATAGGTGTGCCCAATCCAATACTCCACGCCTTTATCAGATACAACAAAATTTATATTCAATTTCCCAACAACATGACTTGTGTTACTAGATACTTCACCAAATTCAAAACTGATTGGGATGAATATTATTCAAAGATCGATATGCCCATTTGTAATTGTGGTGCTGGAAATAGTTTTGTTCAATTACTTCACACATGACAAATTATACATTTCCTCATGAAACTCAATGATGACTATAAGATAGGTAAAGGTAACATCTTGATGATGCAACCTATGCCTAATCTCAATCAGGCTTATCGATTGATACTACGGGAGGAAAAACAACGTGAAATGGAAAACAATAGTCATATTTCCTCTGATTCAATGGCTTTGGCTGGGTCATCTAATAAGACTTATGGTCAATCATTAGTAGTAACAAAGTTCATCCACCGCAGAATAGCTTTCTATCTAATTTCCGTGGTCATGGTAGAGGGAATAAAAAGCTGGAGGTTCTTTTGCAATTACTGTAAAACTCCTGGTCATACTGAAGATCGATGTTACAAGAAGCATGGTAGACCATCTTTTGACGCTAAAGGAGGTGGTAGAGGACAGAGATTTGCTGGTCATGTTCAATCTGACAATGACGTTTCTGGTAATCTTGGTTTGCTTTCTACTGATGCTGGTTTTTCTTCTCATCCTGATAGGTCTGTAGATTCTGCTAAGGCCGCACCATCTCCAGTACTTACTACAGAATAATACAGTCAACTCATTGCTCTTCTGACTAAGTTACAAATGGACCCTACTCGTCCTACTTCTTCTTCCACTGCGGCTGGAGATACATTTGCCTTCACGGTTGGAAATGGATTCTGATTATTTACTTCTGGCCTAACTCATAAATGGATCTTGACAGCGGTGCTTCTAATCACATTACACCTCATTTGCATTATTTTATTTCTTATAAGAGGGATGTTAACTTTGATACGGTCTAATTTTAACTAGGTTTTTTAGGCAATGATGTCATTTAATAAAAAACGATGTTATTTTTTAAATTTTTTTAAAAAAATATAACTAGATGGCCAGGCTGGACCGGCCTGGCTGTGACCCATCTGATCACGTGGCCCAGTCAGCTTAGACTAGTCGGTCTACAAATCGACCCACGGGCCGGTCAACCCTTGGTAGAGCTGGGCTCTGGTCACTCCTGACCTAGTCTTCGTTGACATGCATACTTATTAGCAGTCATTGTTCCTTATTAAATTACCATTCCTAATGGAGCTAGATCCCAAGTTCAGCATATTGGGAAAATTGAACTTGTTGATCACACCATACTGCATTATGTTTTACATGTTCCTGAGTTTCATTTCAATCTTTTGTCCATTACTCGTTTGACCAAACAACTAATTAATTCCAGCATCATCTTTTCTCCTACTCATTGCTTTCTCCAGGGGCCTTCAATGAGGCAGCCTCTGGTGCTTGGTAAAGAATCCAAAGGGCTCTGTCTTGTAGACATTACTTCAGAGGATAAAGTTGTGCTCCGTAATGCACTTTCTTCTGGTTCTCTTGTTTCCAATCAGTTTGTTTCAGTCACTCCCAAGAAATTGTATTCTCATTCTAGTATTAATTCTATTTCTATTCCTTCTGTTACTTCTAAAGAGTCTATTGCAGTGTGTAATGTTTTTGTTGTGCAAGCATTGTCGATTGGGACATCTACCTTTTGACATAATGAAACAAATTAAGTTTTTTAATTCTTCAGTCTTCTATCATGTGTCAAGTTTGTCCTCAATCTAGACAACACCGTTCTTCTTTTCCTTCTAGTTCTACTCACACATCTTAACCTTTTGAATTGATACACATTGATATGTGGGGACCCTATGGACACTGCACTTACAATTGGTGCAAGATGTTCTGTTGATGACTACACCCAGATTACTTCGGACTAATCTTCTTGTCCACAATGTAAATTTTAGAGATTGTGTGAAATGTATTTCTTATTCCTCTCTTATCTATACACCGCCGAGTGAGAGGATATATATATACAATTGTCTTAATCAATTCTACAGCTAGAAAAATCTATACGGTTATAACAGAAAGAGAAAAACACAGTTATGAAGTTTCTTCTAGAATGTGTATTATTCCTCAACTGATGGGCCTATGTCCTTATGGGCTGATGGAGTGTGATATTTGACTGTAGAATGATTTCTTACATGCCCCCTCAAACGCAAGCTTCGTGGGCCGTGAAGGTTGAGTTTGCTACACAAACTGAAGTGTCGTTCGATTGACATAGGTTTAATGAAGAGATCGGCGAGTTGGTCCTCCGAACTAACATAGTTGATCTCTAGGATTCCAGCAGCAACTCAATCTCAAAGGAAATGCACATCAATTTCAATGCGCTTCGTTCGAGTGTGGAACACAGCATTTTGAGACAAGGTGCGAGCTCTATTATTGTCGCACCAGATGACGGGGCGATGAGAGGGTGAAAACCCTAATTTAGAGAGAAAAGATAATAGCCAAATAATCTAAGTTGAGAGAGTGGAGAGAGCATGATATTCAGCTTTGATACTGGAGTGAGTGACGACAGGTTGCTTTTTAGAGCTCCAATGAATGAGATTGCTACCCAGAAAAATACATCCGCTTGAGGTGGATTTCCGATCATCAATAGAGCCAACCCAGTCAGAGTCAGAAAAGGCATGGATCTGTAAGGGGAACGAAGAAGAACAAAAAAGCAGTTTTGTTTCAGCAGTACCACGTAAGTATCGAAGAACCCCTTTTTAAAGCAATCCAGTGCAGTTGAAGGGGATTAGTAAAAAATTGACTTAATTTATTGACAATGAACCATATATCAGGACGACTGTGGCATAGTCAAATTAGGTTTAGTTCCAGTCCATACCTCTTCAAGAGTCTTGTACTCATTTGTAGATGTAGGCAACCTATTTATGAGGTATGCTATTTTTTTGATGGCTTCCCCCCATAGTGGTTGGGATAGGCCTGAAGACAGCAGCATATATCTTGTCTTCTCTAGGAGTGTCCTGTTCAATCTTTCTGCTACTCCATTCTGTTGAAGAGTAGCTTTAACTGTTCTGTGCCTTTGAATTCCTTTCTTTTCACAATAGTCATCAAACTCTTTGTTGCAGAATTCCAAGCCATTGTCTGTCCTCAAACACTTTAGTTTTCTTCCTATTTAATTTTCCATCAGTGTATGCCACTTGATGAATGCTTCTAGTGCTTCATCTTTGGACTTTAGGAGATAAATTCAGTATTTTCTAGATCTATCATCAATAATTGACATGAAATACCTCATACCTCCCATAGTTTGAGTCTGTGCTGGCTCCCAAAGGTCACTGTGAGCATACTCCATGTTGCTGGTGGCTCTCCTTGCAATTTTTGGGAAAGGAGTTCTGTGATGTTTCTCTAGAATACATCCTTTACAGAACTCAATCCTTTTTATAGTAGCATTAGGCAGCAACCCTTGTTGCTTTAGGTACTTGAGACTCTTATGTCCTGCATGTCCAAATCTTGCATGCCATAGAATTGTTGAGTTCAGCTCCTTTTCTTCTACTGTTAGGTTGATTTATGTAGTTCCTATAACATAGCATATGCCTCCTCTCTCCATTGTCCTTATTACCACCTTTCCATCTTTGATGATTTCTCTCAAACCATCCTTGGACTTTATTTTGTATCCTTGATTGTCAAAATCACTTTCGGATATGAGATTTCTTCTAATTCCAGGGACATATCTCACATTGCTCAATGTCCTTCTCTTTCCATCATGCATCTTGATAGAGACATTGCCAATGCTTTTGATATCTTGCTTCCTTGCATTAGCCATCCTTACTTTGGCTGACAAGTTCTCAAAAGTAGAGAACCACTCCTTGTGGGGAGTTACATGCATAGTACAGCCTGAATCTACAATCCAGTTTGTTGTCAATTCTTCTGCTTCAGCTATTAATGCAATAATCTCATCCTCATTAGATTCTTCAAGTCTTTCAACATTTCCTATATCAGCCTCTCTGCTTCTTTATCCTTCTTTTTTCTTCCTGCAATCTCTAGCAAAATGGCCAATTTTATCACAGTAAAAACATTTCTTACCTTTGGCTTTGCTCTTTTTCTTGTCATCATCAGTTTTCTTCTGTTTGCCATTTCCTTTAGCTTTCTGCCCACCTTTTTTTGAATTAATATGTGTTGATTTGTTCTCGGATCTTTTGTCTAAAAACATCACTTCTGGTTCCTTTTTAAAGTGATTGTTGCCTATCACTTCCTCCATCAAAGAGTCAAGAACCCTCTTTACTATTAGAGCATCACCACTAGCATGCTTCACCACTTTTCTGAATGCATTATACTCCTGTGGTAGGGACTTTAGAATCACCATTGCTTGGTGTTCTTCAGAAATTATCTCTCCAATAGCTTCAAGATCTTGAATTAATTTGAAAAAATAATGTAGATTGTCTTCTAGAGTTACTGTTGTACTTATCTTGAAGTTCACAAGATTGTGCAGCAATGTCATTTTGTTATGTAGGCACCTTTTTTAGTAGATTTCATCCAATTTATCCCATAACATCTTTGTTGTGTTGCAATCTTTCACTTTTCTGATGACAATTGGTGAAAGATGCAACATTAGCTTGTAATGTGCTAATCTTGCCTTCTTTAGATTCTTCATAGGATCTTGTTCATCTTCATATGTTGCATCTATGGCTCCAAAGCACTCATAGGATTCAAGGAGGGCTTGCATCTGTAATTTCCAGATTGCAAAGTCCTCTTTTCCTATGAATACTTCCATCTCTTTTCCCACCATCTTGTAGGATCTTTGTAGAGGCTTGTGCATGAACTTTCTTTTGATTGATTCTTTGACTTGTGATTGTAGGCAGAAACTTGAATGGCTCTGATATCAATCTGTTAGAAATTTTTGTGTTGTTTTTGTGTAATATTTCCGAACTGACAATGATTAACATTGGATTTGATTTTTACAGAAATAGAAATTGCAAGAAAGTAAAGAAGACACTCAGAGTTTACTTGGTTCGATAGCACAAAGCTATCTATATCCAAGGATCAATCACCCACATCGGATTTTTACTAAAATCAAGGAAGAAAAGTACAAGAGATTGAGTGTCCACTCACACCTGCAAGAGTTCTAAAAGTCTCTAATACCCACTGTAATATACTCTAGCACTCTTTATTTTTCCTCATTTGAAAACACAAGAAAAACGTAAACTAGGTAGACTTGATTGTATTGATATTGTTCTATATTATGGAGCTTGAGACTTGGCTATTTATAAATGTTTTGGATAACTGTTGCCTTTGACTGAGTCCATATGTAGCATGCCTTGTCCATGTGTCTCCATCAGCCTTTTATTATGCCTTTTTAATAAAGTGTTGGGTATCATTCAAGAAGTCCCTTTGTGTTGTGCGTTTTTGTGCCTATTGGATGTGTCTGCGTTTTGATTAAATGCTAGTCTCCATGCTCTGCGTTTTGGTTTTGCTTCTGACTACTCCACGTGGGCCTCACATGTGTATGACTTGACTTGAGCTTAAGTCTTCAGTCACTTCTTTCGAACTCTCCACTTCTCTTTCTTTTCTCCTTCGATTTTTAGCTGTGTTCTTTGGTCTGAAGCATTTGAGTGTTGATTTATGGAGAATCTTGTGATTTTCTTCACAGATATTAATTGCCATTTTACAAGGGAGAAAGTTTTAGAAGGTCTTGTTCAATTGACATACCGACCTACCCAACATCAGCTGGCTGATATGCTCACCAAGATCCTTACTGCTAAACAATACTCTCAACTACTTCCCAAGCTAGGAATGTGCCATCCTCCATTTCCTCCTTTCTCGTACTTTTCAAAAAGTGTATTACCAATTCTTTGTTATGTCCACAAGACATGTAAGGAAAATGAAAGCATATATTACTTTTGAATGAAAACAAGAGATTCGAAGATTTCGATATCACCCCATAAACGAATCCATAGTTAAATGCAATGATCCATTAAAAATGGTACGGATTGTTGAACATTCAGAACAACGAACAAAATCTCAGCCGATCGAAAAGATTCTGCTGTATCATTTTCAGTTTAAACGTTCCAAGTATATGCTAACATGCTGTGTTGTCTATTTGTGTAAACCAACTTTGGAGTTTGAAGCTTGGATAAGTAGCTAGCTAGCTTCCATGGAAATTAATCGCCAGGAACACACAAAGAAGCAAATAATCTCCAAAGTGGGTACGTATATAAATTTGTTTTCTACAATTTAAAGTGACTGTGCTTAATCAGGAGTCAACTTGGTAAGCTTTTTGGCTTCCAGTACGCCTTTCCAATCACAGAAGCTTCAATACGCATGGTCATGCTGCAACCTTATCAGAGACATCAACCAAAATAACAGTGTTGTTTGTCATTTTCGAGCATATCGATCAACGAGTGCCTTAGCCTTCTCCGGAGCAAAAAACCGTGCCTGGAAAAAACCACAAAAAGGGTTGGAAACAAGCTTATTGGCATTGGAAAATTAGCATAAAGGGGTTTGTAACGAATAATTTTTCTGTGTTTATATCGTTATCCTGATCTAATTATGTAATAACTCAAACTAGACTTTAACTCATCTTCCCATATAATTAAAAAAAAATTCATATGGAACAGTTGAGTTAGATAGGGTTGAGTTGTATTATAATTGAGTTAGAATGTTCATATAGACATCATCACAAGCAGAACTACATAAAAGTTTTCATCAAAGTATGTTTAACAGGAAATCCCTTTTTAATAGCACAAAATACTCTTTAATTAATTTAAAATAATAAAAACATGAGTTAGAATGAATTAAACTACAAGCCAACTCAAAATGCATGTATGTTAAGTAACATGAGGAATCAAACTCAGGAGAATGAAGAGATGACCTTAAAGGCTCCAGTGTACTCACAGTGTGTATAATGTAAGCTTGAAGCAGCCTGGATTTACTTACCTGTATAAACATCCTCTCTGCATCTCCAGAGTTGCCATTTTCTTTCAGAATAATTCCCTGTAAACCCCCACAGAAGTGCAAAGTTTTATGTACCAGTGCTCGTCATAGTATCAGGAAAATAGGAGATTCGGACATGCAGGAAGATAGGGAAGGGGAAAGGATCAAACCTTTGCCAAATATCCCCTGAAGTCATCAGGGTGAGTAGCGATCAGCCGATCATAAACGGACACAGCATCACTCACATGTCCCCAATCTGAATAAGCCTTCCCAAGAAGCAATTCAACCTGAAAACATATCCCAATTTCAAATATAAAACACTGATCTTCAGTAGATACATACAAAAAATTGCAAGAACGAAGAGAAATTTTCATGCATTTGATGAATTTATAGTTTTAGAACAGCCGAATGCATATTTTGGTCCCTAAATTAGTCTCAACTCTATTGATTCTTCAAATTTTGTTCTTGAATTTCCAATATCTTTTATATTAATCTTTGTTAAGTTTTTTATATTAATTTTTAATTAAGAGGATATACAAAAAGACTCATATCTTCACTCAAAATCTTAAGGAATTGGATTATGAGATCATTCTCATTTGTAAATCATCTTTACTTCTTATTTTTATTCGATAAATAGTTGCTCACAGGATTGATCATCTAGCTCAGATACTATGATAAAATTTTCATGTTCATATCCAATTAAGAGGAAGAGTGGATAGGCAAGTAAAAAGTTTCCATATTAATTTCCAACTAAGAGGAAAATGAATGATTCGCAACAAGAAAACTCGCGTCTTCACTCAAAACCTTAAGGTATTGGGTTATAGGATCATTATTATATATAAACCATCATTAATTCTTATTCTTAGTTCGATGTGAAAATTTACGACACTTGATATACGTGAATTATGCTATAATAGAAGATCACTACAATATTAAATTTGTTTAACGAAAACAAAATATCATTAGCCACTTTATCTAACAGAACCAAGAAGCATTTCTTTCTCAATAAGTTGAATATACCTAGTTTAATAATTGGTTTTGATTCAATCTATAAGAATCAATAAAAAAGGCAAATCTCTTACTATACACTGACTCTTTATTGATAAAATGAATAGATCTGCCGTTCATTTCTACTCTTATAAACCTGAAAACTGCCAAATGATGCTCACATGTATGCACTGCAAGAATAAAAGCAACGTACTTGAATGGGATCCACATCCACCATCTCTGAATTTGATTCTGTGGAGCTGCCATCAGCATTAGCATCAACAGCAGTTGATCTTTCAGAATTTAACTGTTCACGGGAAACCAGAAGGACTTGAACAGCCTGCATAAGAGGAAGACAACATGTTGGTATAACAACAATTACTATTAAGATCAAGTCAGATAAGCCGTACAAACTCTATCACATGAGTAACAGAAAAAGTACAGAAAAGATTATGAGAAATGTCACACTAAATGCGCAATCAAAGAAGGCGAACTCTCACGTACAACGCATGACAATATCTGTTAAGAGATTTTGAATAACAGAAAATTCCTTTTTGAAGTTTGTAGTAACATAAAAGTTTTTTTTTAATGAATAAAACTACAAGAGAGATCCACGTCTTTTACTCTTCAACTAAACGAGATTCTATGAAAGAAGACAATGATAATATCTGAGCATGTCAAGGAAGACAAATATAAGCAAGTGCTTCCATTACAACAGACTTTGAACTCCATCTTCTTCAATTCAAGAGTTGGAAGACAAACCTCATCTGGTTTCTTAGCAGCAAGCAACGCATTGGTAAGACCACGCAAAACTTCAAAGTTAACATTTTTGGAGACCTACCATGTAATTGGAAGACAATGTTAGTGACTTATACCAAGCTAGTACAGCACAAAGATAGCACATAAAGACCAATGAAGTAATTTGTTGAAACTAACACCATCATATCTCTTCTAATCTTTTACTTTCCAATGTGCTATCCTTGATAGATATAGATCAAGTTTTACTAATTTGATTGTCGGAGGCCAAATGCTGGAAACAATCCGACACTTGACTCTATAGGTCTGACAAGAGGAAGTCTAGAAGACAGACCTAGATTACATTTTCAATCCATCAAGCCGGATCTAGCTTCAGACATTTGATTCAGACCTAAGCTCCAACAATTCAATCCCTCCAGGAAACACTCCGACACTTGATTCTGTAGGTTTGTGAAGAGGAAGTCTAGAAGATAGATCTAGATTACATTTCCAAAGATAGATCTAGATTACATTTCCAACCCGTCAAGTTAAGCCTAGCTTCAAACATTTGATTGCAAACCTAAGCTTGAACAATCAAGCCCTCCGACGTTATACTATATCAATACTCACCATTGCAGAACTCCTATACGCATCAGCACTCTCTTGATAATCTTTTAGTTCGTATTTAACTTCTCCAAGCAAACGAAGAACATCAGGGTCGGATGGTTTCTCCTGGAAAAATATAAAAATACAAGTTTAATTATACAAACGAGTCAATTAGACAAACAAGTCAATATATATGAACTAGTGGGTGAAATGATACAAATATAACTCAAAACTCAAATTGCATACACTCTACAGTTGAATAAACCTTTGCCAAGTCCTGGAGCAAGCTGACAGCCCGATTATATTCACCTAATTCAGCCAAAGTAACTGCAGCTCCCTGCAACTAGGAACATGAGCAAAAGAAAAAGGCATTTGCAGAACACTAGAAACTATGTGCTGAAACGTCAACAACAGAATTCCAGTAATTATTAGTGGCTCCCATGCTTAAAATACTGGAAAATGGAAATAAACAGAAGATGGTAATTCTTCCCACTCACTTCAAGTGCAGTAGAGTCTCTAGGAGATGAATTAAGAGTTGCTTCAAACTGCTTCAACCTGGTCTGACACACGGAAAAAGTGAAGGCATTACTCTTTTCATTTCTCATTCTTACAAGACCAACAACAAGAAAATATGAATTTTCAACAAGTGAAATTGCTATGCAACCAACTGGAGGGAGTTCTTTGTCGTTTAATGTTCTACAACCGTTTAAGATTGAAAATTGACAGAAAATCAACCCTGATATCAATAAAGTTCAATTTAGCCCGAATGAGAACAAAGAAACTTGACCAAATTCAGAAGATGACTACCTGAAGAGTATCCTTTTCTTGTTCTGTTAACTTCTTATTGACTCCTGTAGCTTCTTCAGATGGGCCATCACTGAAATGGAGAAGGCCATATTAAGAGGAAACCAGTATTCGGGAGTAGAATTTCCAGAAAAAATATGAACTGAAAGGAAAATAAAAGAGAACAAATGAAGACCATATTGCTGAAGCAGGATCAATATTTAGTTCGAAGGGCACCTATGAAGCAGGATCAATAAACATGTATATGGAGCATACAATTCAATGCGAAATTTCAATTTTTACGCAGATTTGAATAATGTGAAATCGGTTAAATTTCTGCTAAACTTAACCAAATTGTGAGAAGCTCATAGCCACTATGGAAAACACACACAACTTCCAGGAGCAAGTTAGGAATGTGGAATTGCACACTATTAACAATCCAACATATCATGAGCAACAGGATGTATGGAAGTCAGCTTAGTAAGGTAATTTCTTTTAGGGTAAGTTGGTTCATACATTCATACATTCATATGGTTTTAACCATTGCATAGGAGGTTATAGTCTAAATTTGAACCACAAGAACTTCTTGGTAACAAACCTCTCTTTTATCAGTCTTCCATCAAAATTATTAACAATAAGTGCTTATATGATGTCACATCATTCTACAACACAAGGAACTCTAACAAATGGACACATAAACCCATTAAATGAATTCTTTTTCCTATGCTAACTGAAATATTATCGTTGCTTTTTAAACCTTTGTCCCCTTCAATATAAAGAGAAATTTTGACATGGCCTTTTATTGGAGTTATTTATTGTGTAAAACGATGCTGTAGGAAAACATCATCATAAGGCTCCTCATTGTTAATAATTTTGACATAAGACTGATAAACAGGGGCTTCGATTCTAAAACTTACTAATACAATATAGAGACTTCCATTACAATGACCCAAACTACAGGGTACATAGCTAAATTTAGCCTTTCGTTTAACAATGGTAAACTACATTTTTAATTTTTGTTTTATTTTGGTATTTCAAACAGCTCTTATGTGGGGGGTGAATCATTGATTAGAGCACACCAAAAAAACAAAAAGCTACCAATGAACTTATGGAGGTACATGAAAAGAGGACTTTGTAGCAGAAAAATGTACCTTCCTGAAGGAAGAAAATCACCAAGAGCAAAAACCAAACCAAAGACAAGAACAGCTACTCCTACTCCAATCTATTCGATTAACAAACGATCAAATAGTTAGGTTAGAAAAGTTGAAGAGTATCTAGAGCATATATTTCCAAAGTGTTAATGCACGGATTAGTTTAAGGATTACCGTAGTGCCTAGTCCAATAGTCTTCTTCTCAGATTCAACTGGTGCGTCATAGTCAATTGGTCCAAACTCCTTGATTTCCTGTTCCTTTTTCTGTTCAAGTGCTGACCTGAGCAGTTACAGAAGGAATCATCCTCAGGTAAATGGACTGCAAAAATTAAGAGAAACAAACAAACTAGAAAATCAACTATTTTTACGTAATGTAATCTTCAAGAAAGGAAGACCCCTGAATATATGGAGTGAGCATATTATTAATTACAAGCAACCAAAAAGTGGAACCAAAACTTATACAAATCAAGATGAATTTAATCAAAGCATAAATTAGATGGATTGTTTTCCATGTCGACGAGACATAAAGGACCTCTATCCATAAGAGTTCAAGCTCCAACAACGATAGTCAATATTTTACCTAAGATTTTACTTTTAAAAAAATTTCATATTCAAGAAATGCTATTGTCAACTCAAATGGTAGATGTTAATTCATGTTAGAAAGAAATTATGCGCCAGGATGGACTAAAAGAAAGCAAAGAAATGCACCTTTTAACTGCTTGCAGCCGTTCCTCAAACTCAATGTCAATTACCTTATTCTTAGCCTTTCCGTCGAAATAAGAACTCAGTCCAGGTGCCTCTACAACAAAGGCTCATTTTAGTTCAATTTGACAAGACCTAACAACAGAAACAGGGCAGACATCAACCCAAAAAATTGCAAATCCCTTTATTTCATGACACATCTCAAACTCTTTACTTTGTTCATTTGGATTGTCAAAAAGAGTACTTAACTTAGATCCTAAAACTCAACTAACCTTGTAGTTGTATAATCCTGTGAAATAGTATAACTCAAACCAAGGGAATTTCATCCATTCAAAGACAGCAACATCCTCACGAACATGTTCATGTCAACTTCTAGCTTACTTCATCTCTTAGACATTTCCTTCTTTATTATATTTGTACTTATTTATGCTTCATAAAAACCATACAGTTTCCGAAAATTTTCACAACTATCAACTTGTATATTATCACTTTATAAGTGATGATCAGTGATAAAAGCAAGGTGGCTCAGAACCAGATTAGACCAGCAAAAATATAGTATAGAAATTAAGGACTCAATTTCCAAGCTACTGAAGTCAAACAGACGTAAATGACAAGCTAACCAGACTTCCAACGAGAACTCATATTTGCAAACATGATGTGGAAGCTCAGGTGATCAACTTACGGGTTGATAAAGAGCCAGGTTGCTTGGTTGTTGATTTCCTGCACCAACCAAAGATTATAACTCTTACGAGCTATTGCAAATTAACCACTCGAAATTGCAAAACTAGTCGTGAAAGGCAACCTCTCAGAATATAAATACTTTTATCTGATTCACGAACTTTACATAATATGAATTTTCTCTCAAACTAGGAAGGATCTTTAAATATCAATATTTCTATCTCCGAATTTTCTCCATTCTCATCTAGATAATGTGAAAGTTCTTTACAAATTTGGTTTACAAAAAAATAATAAAGAAACATCTCCACCTATGTTCAAGATCCTTGAGATTCATAATTCAGCGTCTTAATTCCAAGCATACCTTTGCTGTAACGATGTGCCCTTCTCCTCCCTTGAAGTAGTTACTCTGTTTATCTGATTGAAAAAAAAAACCATTATAACCTAACAAACTAAAGTAATTTCGAAGTAACAATGAAATCAAGTAAAAAAGATGATATTTCTTTAATGAAGGATTTGGCATAGTACTCGATCTCATTCGCCATCAAAATAAAGCTGCAACCTTTACTTTTCCTTCCCATCAACAACATACCCTCCTCATAAAACGTAAGTTTATGCATGTATTATGGTCCAGTGAAGCTAAATAATCCCAAAAAAAAAAAGAGAAGACAAGCTTTACATCCATTGCTAAAACGGAAGACTGGTCTGGTTGCACTTGCAGGCCATTAACGAGACTAAAGAATGTAATTTTATTAAAAGGGTACCTTTTTCTTCTTGCTATCGTTTTTGGGACCAAACCCACGCTTTGGTTTAGAATCAGAGCACAGAACTCGAACTCCCAGAATTCCAACACTACTTGTTGCCAGTGTTGCTGCAATTAACATTGCTTTTTGTCTTCTTCTTTTTCCAACGTAATTCCAGAACAAAAGGAAATGAACTTGAAGTGTAACTCTAAACAAGCTTAGTTAATGCAAAGAACTGAACTTTGGCGCTCTCTTTCTTTGTTTTCTTTAAACATTTTCGTTATTTTCTGTTATTAGTTCATCATTCTTTATATAGCGGGTGACTGAACGTGTACGTTCTAAGGATAAGGTTCACGTTTTCTGCATCTTCTTCTGCTTTTTTTTTTACAAATTTATTGTATTATCTATCAAAAGATTTCTAATTTCTTGGCAAAAGTTGCTAAATGTGTAATTATAATTAAGAAAATTTTCTCTCGAATTGGATTATTAAAATTCTTTCTGTTTCAAAATTAATATTATAAAACTATTTTTAAATTAATTTTAAGAATTATATCTCTTATCTTTTTTACATTTAAATAATTATATACATAAATTTTTAAAATAAAAAATTAATATTCTTTCTTGCTCTGACAAATTAGAGGTGATAACAAACATTCACTTACACGCTGCATTTGATCCTAAATCAGTCTTAATGTTGAAACAGAAAAGATTAATCCAACTTTTCACACCATATTTCCTTTTTCTTCTTAATTATTCAATAACAGAAAGATTTACACTTTATATGTAAGATAGATAGTTTACATGTGGATGTACAGATTCCCATGAATACCATAATCCAAGGCTCCCATCCAAGCTACAAACTTGAGACGTGAAGGATCCATCTTCAAAATTGTACGAAATGAATCTGCCTGGAATGTGTAGAACCATGTATGATCCATCTCTGTCTCCTAACTGGTGATCAAACAGATGTAACACAGTGAACATGTAACGATGAGGCTGAACATCGTTTCTTACCATTTCTGGGAATGAGTATACCAATGAACCAAGATCAACACGGTACTTGACAAACCAACCAGAGTAGTCACTCTTCATCTCCATCACATCAAACCTTGTAGTGTTAGGACCATAGATCTCAATCAGATACAGGTGGCCACCCGATTTGCCGAAATAAGCCAATCTCCTTTCTGACCATCCTTCAGGAATTGGAGGCATTTGCATTATGAACGTGTGTTCATTCTCAACATTAAAACCAAGAGAAAAGTTCCCCTTTCCAACCCAATGTAATGCACCGTTCCAGTATACACCTCGGTTGAATATCAAATCCTCGGAAGCCAATGGGAAGTTTTCTGCAATTTTCCAGGAACCTGAGGCTGAATCGTATATCTTTATGCATCCATGACTTGTTGAAAGTTGAGAATCACAGATGCAGATGACTTTGTGGTCAGGTGATACTTGAGGATCATATGCTATGTTAATGCTATATACTGAATTGCAATCGGGTTTGGGAAGAGGCTTATACTGCTTGGTGGCGGGTATACAAATGTAGTATTTTCGATCTTCTTCGTGACATCTAAAGCTGCTGCAGATAAGAAGGCCATTACACGAGTGTTGAATGCAGACACCATTATCATCTTCTATGAAAGATAGAGTTGGCTTAGGAGCAGAATCAGTTTCTCCTTTACATGTGATGAATTCTAGCTTTGAATATATTTCACACATCAGGAATTTCTGTAAAAAGAATCCCGAGACATGTCCATGCGGATTTCTCCGCGAGTACTCGGTGATGAAAACAGGATCAGATATAAGATTCTTCCACCATTTACAGACGCACTTCGACTGCAGCAACAATATTAAGGGTAGCCGAAGAAGAATTTCAATCATGATATCACTGTCAATCATGCTATATAATGCTTGTTTATCATAAGAACGCAAGCTCAGATTCATCAGATTGTTCTGTAAAACATTGATCATGTATCAATAAAACCATAAATGAAATATAAACACCACAAAAATAGAAGAAATTTTCCAGTTATGGACGGATTGCATCATATAACTGAACAAGGGGAAACTGCCAAAAGTCAAAAGAACCTGGCATATCAATCAAAAGGAATTAAGAAGAATCGAAGCATATGCAAGCCTTCTTCTGTTTCTGAATCATCAACCAACTGAACCCAGAAATGAAAGAAATGGGTCTAGCAAACTTATCAGAGGTTTGACAAAGTTCATACCTGCTTCTGCATAACCATATCAGGTTCTAAACGAAGAAAAAGCCCTGAAAAGACAGAGTTCAGTTGCTCTTCTGATGCAATTGGTGCTCCTCCTTACAATCCAACATTTATTGCAAAAGCCACCAAGGTAAAGTAGTTTAAAGTTGGTATCTTTTTCAGAGTTCAGACTATCCTGGGGTATGCTTGTCTTTTTCTATCAACCATCACTAGACTAGCTTGACTTCTAGTTTGTTTAAACATGCAGTAGAGCCAAATGAACTATTAGGCAACTGCAAATCAACGTCATAAGAAAAATTAAAAGGCACAAAGCAAGTGATCATCTGATATAGGCACTCTTAACACTTCCACAGGCCCACATCTTTCCTGCAAAATACTGAAAAGATGGAACCTTGTGAATGGTCAAAGTACAGCGACATGTTGGCTGCAACTTGAACGAAATTTCCTAACGATGAATATGTTAAACCGGGCGAAATTCCCTGCTTAAGAAGATTGCTCCTATCTAGAGAATGTGAAGTTGCTTGAAAAATCAAGACTCAACAGCAGGAAGGAAGTAGAACCAAAGACTCCATAAGTCGACATATGCCGGGGCAATGCTTATGTTGACCTGCAGACCATAGAAGATGGAAGAAAGGACACCGTGTGAGGTGGGGTGGTCATCCCTGGCTCTCCTCCAATCCCACAACTTCCTTTATGTCTATATAAGCACAGACTTTAGAACTTTCCAAGTAAATACAGAATTGTCACAAAACCAACAGCCTAGAAATCATTACCAGCTCCCAATTCAACAGTCAAACCTGGTGGTCAATACCCTGCTATTCAGATTTGTTTTCCACAAGAGAGTTCAAGATTTTGATTTTGATGGTAAAGTGCGCAACTCCAAAGTTTGATGTGCAGTTGGTGGTACATGCAAAGTTACTATCTTTGGACACATCACCTCACAATTGCATCCTGTCCTACCCATAATACAGTTCTATTGATCAAGCCCCCTAACTCCAAAGTGTAAAGCATTGGCCTATTCTTCACAACCCCAAGTCGAATCTTGGGAAAAAAAATTTTGAAAAACCAGATTATAGATACGAGCCATTTGTTGAACTATAAACCATGATAAGAGGAGTTTTCCACGAAACACCCTTGAGTAGTAGGTCGTTTAGTAGGAGCAGTCTTGAATGGCGTTAAAATGGTTTCTCACACCTTGAGGAACATTATGAACACTTCATATTTGAAGTTTAAAAGGTCACGCTTTTCACACATAGTGATAAGGGTCATGAAGCCGTAAATTTGACTATATAAGATTTGTTGGATTTTGAAGATTTTTCAGAGTCAGCACTGAGCAGCTACAGCTTGCATTCTCAAAGCTCAAGGACTCTCTTTGGCAAACAGTTTTAACCGATTTACTCAAGTTAACTATTTGACTGTCTTAAAAAGCTAACGAATGGCTAATTAACTGGCTTATTTAATCTCAATAAGCTAATTTTAGAAAAGCTATATAAAAGAAGCACTTTTGATATTAAGTAAAAATTAATAGATAAAAAGCTAATTATACTCTTCTTTCATAATTTTTAAATTATGTTAATTATGCTATATAGTAATATTATGAATGATTTAAAATAAAAATCATACATAAGTAAAAATTATGCCTGTATTTTACGATGATAAAAATATTTAAAGTAAGTGTTTTAGCTACGAAACTTAAGAGTATGTATACACTATGCTAGTGCAAAAAAATTTTACTAGTAAAATAAGTTTTCTATTTGTAAAATAAAAAAATATTACATTGATAAATTTTTTAAGTATATTCTATATTTTTATTAGAGTTAAAAATTTAATTTTTGTAAAATTATATATTTAATTATAGTATTATAAATCTTTTTTTAAAATCATACTTTCTTTAAATCATTTTATACTTAAACAGTTAATCCTAAAAAATAATTTTATCAAACATCTCCTTTTAAAGGGTTAACTAATAGCCAATTTGACAGCGGATAAGATTAACTTAAGATAAAATTAGAGCTAACAGGGAAAGCTTTTGCTTCTGTTGTTGGCTAATTGTCTCACTTTTTGCAAGATGGATTAGGTGGAGAAATGGAGACCGGAGTTAACTGTAAAAAAAGGGAAGCTCATGATAGTCCTCCGCCGGATACGATGGTCCTGACAGCGGTGGCAGTGGTGGTGGGGTTGGAATGTTATAGTGTCACTTGTGATGCGGCTGTGGAAAATTCGGAAAATCGTTTCTTTGCATGTAAAAACAGGTAAGAATGGAAAGAGGACTTCTTCCCTTCACCTATTGACATTAATGGCGGTAAGTAGCTAAGCTTTGTTTCATTTTCTCTGACAGAAAAAAGATTAGAATTTGGAGTTCCATCAGCACAAGTCAAGCCACCTAATAAAATTCCAAACTTTTATCACAAATCACCACAATAACAATAACCAAAGAGATACATTCGCAGAAACCATCTTCTCAAACCCTTCATAGAAAATAAATCTTTTGAACAGACTTGATAAAGATCCAAACTTTATCACTAATCATCACTTATAAAAAGGAGATGGAAATCACAAACATATCCCTTTAATAATTAACAAAATGTCCACCATAATCCGTCAAGAAATAATCAAATTCTGTTTTTCCCTTGCAAAAGAACAATCTTTTACAGTCCCTGCATTTCTAAAGCACAAAACTTTAGAAATAATAAGCAAAGCACAAGGTTCCTTCAATCAAGGAGGAGGAGACGTAGGAGGTTTGGTAACACTCCTAACAGCACTCCATATCTGGGCAACACCACCAGCAACATGAGGCCAAACACTCTCAAGTCCTTTCAAAGCAGCCCCAGAAGCGACCCCTAGAGCCAAAGTTTCAATATAACCAGGTTTGGAATCCAATTTCATGTCAACAAGTGCGACTCTGTTGTTAAGTACATCCACTTTCCTTGATGTCTCACCTACGAGCTTGTCCTTCTTGGTCTTGTTGTTAGCAGAGATGACCCTGATTAACACATTCTGTAGGTCTTCGATGACCTTAATGGAAGCTTCTTGGGAGTCTAGGCCTTGGGTTTGGTAGTGGGATATAAGGTCTTGAGGGGTCGGAAGCTTTTGCTTTGTGGGTTTCTCACTGTTTCTGTTTTGTTTTGATGGGGTTTGAGGGGTTGCATCTGAGTTTATTGGTTTTTCCATTTGATAGTTCCCAGATGGGGCTTCAGGGTTTGACTGTTTGAACGGGACGGAGAAGCTAAAACCCTTAAAGTGCAAATCTTTGGCAGAAAGCGTCAGGCTGAAGGGTCAGATAAGGTCATTCCATGCCGTGCAGGGAGAGGTTTCGCACAAGGATGAATTGTACAAATAGGACCTAGTTAACAGAGGAAAGAGGCTTCCACTTGTCAAAGCAAAGCCCAAGCTTCTTTTCTGTTTTTTTTTGGGCCAAGATCTTGCTCTTGCTCTCATATCATCTCTTTTGTTTGTCCTGTTTAAGCTTGATCCAGAAAGTATAATCAAGTTGCGTACTTAGTTTGCATTCTTGACCAAATCTTCAATTAATTGAATTGTGCGGCTTTTTGATTGTCGGGCTAGAGTTTATAAAAAACTGATTCAGGCTTGATACCCAAAATCATTTAAACCGAACTTGAATCAAAATATCGACTCTAATTCAGAGCGTTGGTGAGCCTGGTGTTTCGGATTCTTATAATTATTAAAGCCTGAGTGTTTCAGTTTCTTATAATCAACGTAGCATTGCACGTTGGCAATGGGGAGGCATGAAGATGATGGAAGCATAGCCAGATGGTGCAATGGGATATTAGTTTTGCTATGGCAAAAGACAGCCAGAACGTCTCAGTAACAAAGCTGATATAATGATGAAGATGGTTACTTTCCTATGTAAAATTATTCTTAGCAATTCTCCTCCATACGTTGTTAAGAATGGAACAATGTGATCTAAGTTTCCATGATCTGTGAACACTGTTTCCTTTCATGTCTATAGTTCGAAACCGATCAAATGCAACAAGGGTAATCCAGAAGATGAGAACTGGTTGACAGAATCTCAATGAGCATACATCATGTGTCGGAAACCGAGCTCTGAGTACACGAATCAAAAAGAAACCACAGCTACTTGGCAATTATAATGATTGTGTTAACTATCACCAATTATTTATGATCTGAGAACTGAATAATTCAGTATCACTAACAATCAGGCACCCTTGATGTATACCAAAATACCTATCTGTATATCTGCAAAATATCTAATGACTCCAGGTTGATGGGTGCGGTATACCCGAATTGAATTCCGGTAGATATTAACAACTCACAGAAAGACGGGAGCCATGACAAGTGTTATCGTCGCCAGCATTTTTATCAGGACATGAAGTGAAGGTCCAGCTGTATCCTTGAAAGGGTCTCCCACACTGCAAGCATAAAGCATTACAATTATACATAGGTCACAAAATCTGCAAGTAAACGATGAAGCATAAATAGCCAGGGATTTGATATAGCTCTAAAAGCTATAAGGTCATCAATGACTGCTGCCTCGATTCTGGTAGCAGAAAGATCAGGGTATGTCTCAACAACTTACGTGTCCCCAGTAACTGCTGCTTTGTGACAATCACTCCCTTTGCCTCCAAGAACGCCTGTTTCAATATACTTCTTCGCGTTATCCCATGCACCGCCTGCTGTGTTCAGGAAAAGAGCCATGAGAATGCCTGTGACTGTTGCAAACATTAGCATAGCAGCCACAGCTTTAGCTCCGAGTAGAGAATGTCCTGTATAGTAACCCCACATTCGTAGCAGAAAACCTGCAAGCCATTTGAGCATATTTCAGCTATGAGTCCATGATCAAGCTCATAAATACTGGAAAAGAAGACCACATAAATCAAGAAGATGAGGATAGGGTGCCTTTTGAGTTGCAAGTTACCATGAACAGGACTGCCAAAATCATTTGCTGTTGAGATTATCTTACTAACCAAATAAGCTTGCGATATGTCAAAAAGTCATTGTCAAGTATATAATCACCAATCTCAATTACAGTGTTCCATAGAAAAGAGAACGGTTGCACACTATCTATGTCAATAGCATGTTCAAATGAAGCATCTCAAGTAGATAAAATGCCATAAGTCCAAGTTTAATATAGTTTCTTTGGCTATCAACTGCTTATAAGTGTTGATTCAATAATGTTAAGAACGTCATGAATAATCCACCATAATTGACCAAAAAACCATAAGAAAACAAATAAAATGGAGATAATCAACATACCAAGAACTATAGGTGAAATGATAGCCAAAGCACCGGGTTTTATCATCTCTCTCAAAGATGCTGATGCAACAATTGCAACACACCGGCCATAGTCTGGTTTCTCCTTGTACTCCTGTTACAATACATTAGAAGAATGAATCATTCATATTGCAATCAAATTGCAAAATCAGAAGATATTCCCACTTTAATGCATCACTTGTAACCTAAAAGCAAAACAAAAATGCAAAACTTTATCTGGAAGCATATGCTTACCATGATACCTGGTCTCTCAATAAATTGTCTTCTTACTTCTTTAACAACCTCCTGAGCAGTTCGGCCGACCGCTGAGCAGGCCCATGCACTAAATACAAATATTAGCATTGAACCTAACAGTCCACTGATAAAAACTTCGGGAATGGCAATATCGACCTGAAAAGTCAATCAAAGTACAAGGGAGATGGCAATAGTAAAGTAATAAGACACGGAAAATGAAATGTAAAACAAAGACAGAGCTCCCAACTATTGAAGGCCAACCTGATCAAAAGATTCATGAGCAAAAGTAGCAACCTCATCCATGTAAGCTTTAAATAGAAGGAAAGAAGCAAGAGCAGCAGAACCAATGGCAAACCCTTTGGTAGTAGCTTTTGTGGTGTTCCCGACTGCGTCAAGAACATCTGTGATCTCCCGCACACTTTCTGGCTGGACGGTCGAAACAAGACAGGATTATGTCATACAACCAATTAACCTAGGTTTCACACAAAAGAAATGAAAAGCAACACTTACCTGCTGACTCATCTCCACTATTCCACCAGCATTGTCCGCTATAGGGCCAAACATATCCATAGTAAGGATATAAGCAGCTGTGCTGAGCATTCCCATAGTAGCCACAGCTGTACCAAACAATCCACCAGTAGGACTTCCCGATTCATCCACCAGTCCTGATGTGTGACCCAGCCAAAATGCTGAAATAATGGATATACTTATGACAAGAACTGGAAGACCTGTTGCTTCCAACCCCAAACTAACTCCTGCAATAATGTTAGTGCCATGACCTGTAGAACTGGCAAGAGCTAAGGTGCGCACAGGATCATGCTTGTAGTCAGTGTAGTACTTGGTGATCCAGACAAAAGCATATGCTGTTATGATGCCAATCAATCCACACAAAGCAAAATTAAACCATGCTGATGGTGCTTGCTCCGTATAAAGCATCCAACGGGTCGACTACACAGAAATGCAACAGTATACATAAACAAATGTCAGAATACAGGCCAACAACATGAAACAGCAAACTTCCAAACCTTCATCAAGTTTCAATGCAAAGGCACAGTATTAAACTAAGAACATTAGCATTTCAAAAGGAAAGTGAAAGGAATTGAATAAGCAGATGTATTACCGCACCAAATGCGATAACCGCCAAAACTATTGAAATGGAATATCCTTTCTGGAGAATTGCCATAGGATCCTCAACAGGAGATTTGACACTACCATCGCGAGTGCCCCTTATCGATAGAATTCCAACAGAAGACACAATCAGGTCAAAAGAATGGACAACAAGCGGAAACAATATAAAGCCCGATGGATCTGCAAGAAAAATGAACATACTTTATCACAAATATTCTTTCTGTTCAGGGAAGCACTCAATGAACATAAATAGCAGAAAACATGCTATGATACAACAAAGGAATGGCTCTATTAAGGTACACCTAGCTTAATGAAAATGCTCCTATGACACAGCAGAAGTAGTTAAGTAGAGATTTTAGCCTAATCTCTGAACCAAATCCAAGCATAAAACTTAGGATTTAATCAACAAGAGAAAGACAGTTTCTCTAAGGAAAATTTCCTGCAGAAGCTTTTATTAAAGGCGATTTTGTTGGTTCTCCAAAACATCTGTTAACCCTCCCTTTTATACCCCTAAAGTGGCACATAAGAGTCCTAATTCTAGTGTAAAAAGGATTGATTGAAATCCTTTTCTAAAGCAAACTTATTTCCTTTTCTTGCTGGACAACAAAACCTGCCTAACTAGGAAAATTAAAATAAAATAAAACAGGAACAAATCCTAATGGGTATATGATAATGTTAACAATTCACCCTCTCCCCAGCCCATACCAACTAAGCCCATCAAAACTTATACTCGTAGAAACACATTAGGAAAGGGGGGAGTGACTGCCATGTAGGCAAGCTTGTTAGAAGGTAATTATGGAGAGAGAATGAGGGAGGGGAATATAGCTGTCTAGTGAGAATAGACTAACAACGATTACTATTATCATTGTTAGGAAAAGTTGGCCTGGTTTGTCCAGGAGGGAGAGCTCGCTCCAGCTTGTTATTATCTACAGTACTATCAATATACTATCAACAATACAATCTCTATCGAGATTCCTAACAATTGGTGCTTTCATTCAGAGACCAAGAGGCTAGAGGTTGTATGTAAATACGTATGGAGGCTAGAGTGTCTGCTATGGAAGCGTCTCTCAGGAGACAAGAATCATTGTTTTCAGTCTAAGAAGCAATGGTGAAGTCGCACAACACCATGCTGAAGGATCTTAGGATGCAGCTGAGCATGTTGATGGCTAGCGTCAAGACCTTAGCAAAGTCCCAAGACCAACTACAAACAAAACTGAGAGAAGGTTTTCAAACTCTCAAAGCTAGAAACCCACAAAAGCAGAGTATGGGAGATGGAGGACAAGGTACCCCATCGCTGACCCATCTCGCATTTTCTTCTTCAGGAGGAGAAACACTAGTCCATAGGTCAAACACTTACTGACATGAGAGTCGCACTCTTCCAACGGCTACAGAACGTGCGTGGGAGAAATACAAAAATGCGGCACAGAGGGTCGATCTTCCCTTGTTCCACAGCGAGGACCCATTCGTACATGCTAAACCCTATTTTTCGATTCATGAGATCCCTGATGAACTGAGGTTGCCGATGGTGTAGATTTGCATGGAAGGCACCGCGTTGTACTGGTTTAAATCCATACGTGAGCTGGAGCCATGCATGACGTGGGAACGCTTCAAGCGATCCTTGTTCAACAGATACGGGGAAAAAGATGAGGGGAATCCGATAGAGCAGTTGAAATCGATAGTTCAACATAGGTCAGTGGATGAGTATATTGAAGAGTATGAAAGAGTGACTTAACAAATCACTCATTTTCCTGAAGAGTGGTTTATGAGTTGCATTTCGGGAGGACTGCGTCAAGAAATAAGGAACCGGGTCAGGACTCATGACCCACCGACCCGCACCCGGTTAATTTCTGTGACACTTAAGGTGGAAAGGGAGTTGGTTGGCAAAGGAATAATCCGACCCAATGAAACAAAATACAAATTCAGGGCTTCCACTACTAGGTATGGGTCTCGGTTTGGAATGTCCAACCCCCGATGCCTTGGTTAAATAGAAAATACATCCGCCAACGTTAAAGGGGACGGAAAGGAGTTGCCCAACAAGCCCCGAAATGTGATGACTGGGGATAGTCGACAAAATGGTCTAACGTGGAAGGGAACTCAGAATTTGTCTTATGTGCAACTAATGGAGAGAAGAGCAAAAGGGTTGTGTTTTAAATGTGGCCAAACCTATGGTCCACTTCATCAATGCCCAAATAAAGAGTACAAGCTGATTGTTTGGGAGGGAAATGTAGAAGATGAAACAGTAGGTGACATTGTAGCAATGAAGGCAGAGGAGCCTCAAGAGGATTGGGAGTTGGTTTGTAATTTGATGGAGTACAGAGAAATAGGAAGGGAAAAATCCTCACCGATGAGATCCATGATTATGATGAGCAAGCGTAAGGAAATGCCTATTTTAATTATAGTAGATGGTGGAGCTAGTCATAATTTCGTGTCGAGTAAGTTGGTTAAGGCCATGGGAATTCCTACTACTCACACTCGAACCTTTGGAGTTAGACTAGGTGATGGACACCGATCTTTCTCACAAGGTGTTTGTAAAGAAATGCAGCTAGAAGTGAATGGAGCATAATTTAGTATGGATGCTTATGTGTTCAACACTAAGGGACCTGATCTAATATTAGGTTTTGCATCGCTGGAGATGCTAGGGGTGGTCAAGGTAGATTGGAAGAGAATGTTTATGTACTTTGACCATATGGGTACCGAAATTACTCTACAAGGAATTACTATGGACCCTATTCCATACGCTTTACAACAAATGATCAAACGTAAGGAAGCTACCTGGGAGGATACAGACTTCATCAAGAAACAATTCACTTCTTTTTCCCTTAAGGACAAGCGGCCTATTGAGGAGGAGGGAATTGCTAACAATCCACCCTCTCCCTAGCCCATACCAACTAAGCCCATCAAAACTTATACTTGTAGAAACAAATTAGGAAAGGAGGGAGTGACTGCCATGTAGGCAAGTTTGTTGGAAGGTAATTGTGGAGAGAGAATGAGGGAGGGGAATATAGCTGTCTAGAGATAATAGACTTACAACGATTACTATCATCATAGTTAGGAAAAGTTGGCCTGGTTTGTCCAAGAGGGGGAGCCTGCTCCAGCTTGTTATTATCTACAATACTATCAATATACTACTAGCAATACAATCTCTATTGAGATTCTTCAAAGATAACATAACCAAATCCTAATAGGTCGGGACAACAAATCCTTATGGGTTCAATCCTTCATTAGTCCCCTCTACTTGAAAAGTACTCAACCTCGAGTTGTCATTAAGATAGAGCTCTTCTTCTCTATGAAAATCATAGATATCAACAACATTAAAAGTCTTTGAAATTCCCATATCCTCAAGCAGATTGATAACATAAGCATTGTCGTTGATTTTATTCAGTACCTCACAAGGACCATATTTCTTCGGCTTCAATTTGTTGTAGGTTCCAACAGGGACTCTTTCTTTCCTTAAGAAAATCATCACTTTGTCACCTTCTTGGAAAGTTTGACTTCCTATTTTTGTCGGCTTGTTCTTTATATTTGGCATTAGTCCTTTCAAGTCTCTCTCGAGCCTCCTCTTGCACAATCTTCACTTGTTTGGCCATATTTTCAGCTGCTATGCTTAAGTTCGGTAACTTTGGAAGTTTTATCATATCAACAGTACTCTTTGGAACTTTCAAGTATACCAAGGAAAATGGTGATCTACCAATAGCACTATGGACAACACTATTTTAGGCAAACTCAGCTTGAGGTAGAGCAAAATCCCATTGCTTAGGCTTGTCTCCACAAATACTTCTCAACAGATTTCCAAGAGTCCTATTAAGTGACTCAGTCTGACCATCTGTTTATGGATGAGCAGTGCTACTAAATTTTAATAAGTATCAAACATCCTCCACAAAGTTCTCCAAAAGTGACTAAGAAATTTCGAATCTCGGTCGCATGTAATGGATTTAGGAATTCCATGCAATCTTACCACTTCTTTAAAGAACAATCTAGCCACATTAGATGCATCGACAGTCTTCTTACATGCTATGAAATGCGCCATCTTGGAAAATCTATCAACCACCACAAAAATAGAATCAACTCTCCTGTCTTCTAGGTAATCCAAGGATAAAGTCCATAGACAAGTCCTCCCAAATATCTTATGAGATAGGGAGTGGCATATACAAACCAGCATTCTGGGATCGTCCTTTATCAATGTGACAAACAAAGCACCTTTTCACAAAGTTTCTAACATCTTTCTTCAACTGAAGCCAATAGAACTTGTCTTCAAGACTAGTAATGGTCTTGTCCCTTCCCATGTGATGGCTAATCCTCCACTATGCACATCACAAATCAATTTTTCTCTAAGAGAAGTATGAGGAACACAAAGTTGGTTACCATGGAAAAGAAAACCATAAGTGATATGGAACTCAGCAGCAGGCTACTTCTAAATACACTTTAACCACATGTCCTTGAAGTCTTCATCATCCTCATAAAGCTCCTTTAAAACTTCAAATCCAACTACCTCTTGGGACACAGTAGAAAGCAATATTGTCCTCCTACTAAGTGCATCAGCCACCTTATTGCTACACCAGACTTATGTTTAATAACAAAAGGAAACTCTATAAGAAAGTACTCCATCTGGCATGCATATTACTCAAATGCTTTTGACTGTTCAGAAACTTTAAAGCTTGATGATCAGTGTAAAGAATGAACTCTCTTTGAATCAGATAATGTTCCCAATGCTTCAATGTTCTCACAACGACATAAAATTCCTAATCATAGGTACTCCATCTTTTCCTTGTATCGTTAAACTTCTCACTAAAGAAAGCTACAGGTTAGCCTTCTTGAGATAGAACACCTCCAATACCTACTACACATGCATCACACTCAACCTCAAAAAGCTTGCCAAAGTCTAGTAAGACTAGGATAAGAGCAGTGTTGAGTTTTTCCTTAATCAAAGCAAAATTTTTCTTAGCTTCATCATTCCAACCAAAGTTCCCCTTCTTCATGCATTCTATGATAGGGGCCATAATTGAACTGAAGTTTCTAATGAACCTCCTGTTGAAAGTAGCTAGCTTATGGAAAGATCGAACCTCACTAACATTCTTAGGGGCAGGCCATTCACAAATTGCCTTCAACTTTTCTTCATCCACATGAATTCCTTCAAAACTAACCACATATTCCAAGAACAGTAACTTGCTAGTCAAGAAACTGCATTTCTTCAAGTTTAGGTAAAACCTATTATGTTGTAAAACAGACAGAACTCTCCTCAAATGTTCTAGATGCTCTTTAACTGTTCTGCTATAGACAAGGGCATCATCAAAATAAACAACTACGAACTTTCCATTAAAAGCTCTAAGCACTTGGTTCATGAGTCTCATAAAAGTGCCAGGAGCATTGGACAACCCAAAGGATATGACTAGCCACACATACAACCCCTCTTTCGTTTTAAATGCGGTTTTTCACTCATCCCCAAGTCTAATCTATATTTGGTAATAACCACTTTTCAAGTCAAGTTTAGAGAACACCTGAGAATCACAAAGTTGATCAAGCATGTCATTTAATTTGGGAATAGGAAATCGATATCTGTTGGGAAACATTTAGCTGAATATTTCCTAAGATATTATTGACTCCTAAAAGTCAATAAATCAGATCAGATAACATGTATCAGATCTGATA
>JANZLD010000003.1:1679928-1693170 GCA_026413575.1 Erythroxylum carthagenense | reverse complement strand
ATTCTATAATGGGGCAGATTAGGAAGCTTAGCTCCAGGTACTAGATCAATGTGATGTTGAATATCTCTCATAGGAGGTAATTCATTAGGTAATTCGAACTGAAACAGATCTAAAAACTCCTCCAAAAGCGGCTGGATCATATCTGAATTAGCTCCATTCTCCTCCAATAATTGGCTCTTTACCACCAAGACATGAAACTCTCGAGTCTCCTTAACTTCCCTCTCAAAATCTTGCCTAATAAGGGTCAGCATTGTCTTTCCCTCCACTCTAAAAGTTTTTGGCCTACCTAAGGCTACATTTGTGGGTAGCATGGTTACTTTCTTTCCTTTCCATTGGAATGCGACTATGTCATCTCTTCCCCTATAAGTAATATCCACATCAAATTTCCATGGCCTTCCTAGGAGTATATGACTCGCATTCATGTCCACCACATCACAATAAGCAGTAGCCTTGTAAGATTTTCCTATAGAAATAGTAACTTAACACACTTCAGTTACTCTCAGGGCTAGCCCATCTAAGCCAACCAATGGTCGAGGGATGAGGATGTTTCTCAGTAGGAAGCTTCATATGATCCACCTAACTTTATTGCCACTAAATTCTCATCACTGCAATTGCCTACAATCAAGTTGCACACCTTACCATTAAAAGTGCAGAAGGACCTAAAAATGCTTCTCCTTTGTTGTGGCTCCTCAGTTTTAGATGAACAAAGTATCTTCCTTACCACTAGACTAACTCTGTCATCGGCAACTTCTTTAGCAAACTCCTTCTTCTCCTCCCTCTTCTTGAAGCTCTTCTAAATCTTCTTCACCTTCATTAAGGTAATCTCCTCTTTCAGCAACATTGACCATCTTTCTCTCAGGACAATTACTAGAGATATGTCCAGGCTTCCGGCATTTATAACACGTCTATTTTTTGTGGTGCATAAAGGTTGGAACCCTTAGGAACTCCTCTACTACTCCTACTGCTACCACCTCCTTCAAAAGGCTTCCTTTTGTCCACTCTTAGATCTTTAGGGGCATTATCGATTTTTCAATGTTTCAGCTAATGCTTTCCCCTTTCCTACCACTTCGTTTGGAATTTGTTGAGTTGTTCTCCTAGGGTATTCAAACCTCTTAGGTGTCTTTTCCATCTTTTCAGCTTTCAAGGCCAATTGGTAGGCCTCCTCTATGTTCCAAATAGTGTGCATTCCAAGCCTTTCACTTATGGATGATCTTAATCCTCTAAGATACCTTAAAACTTGATGCATGTTAGATTCTTCAAGATTATTGAGTGCTGCCAGCCTCAAGAGCTCTGAATGATACTCCTTCACACTCCTAGAACCTAGGGCACAACTTTGATAAAGATCAAATAAGTGCAGCTCATAATAAGGGGGTAAAAATCTAAGGAAAAGGGCTTGTTTCAATTTCCTCCAAGATCTGATTGGTGGTTTTCCATTCCTCTCCCGATTTTTTTGAAGATTACTCCACCAAACTTTAGCACCACTTTTTAATTTATAGCCCACAATTCTCGCTAGTTTATTATTTGTGACTTCCATCATCTCTTGAAAACTTTCCACCTCATCAATCCAATCAAGAAAGCCTTTAATGCTTAGATTTCCACTAAAATAAGGGACTTCAACTTTAATCTTGTAATCATCTTTATCCCTTTGGCCTCTTCCCTCTTCTTGGTTGGTCTTGGTCTAGAATTTCTTCGTCCGAAGTATCTTCCATAAGAGGCATCTGATTCTGACCTTGAGCTCTCCTATTTTCTACATTCCTTCGAAGATCAGGTCTGCTAATAGGTTGGGGTTGAGGGAAACCTCTGCCTCAAGCTCCATTAATTGGCACTCCTCCATAATTGGCTTGATTAAGGATCATAATGGTTAGAAGTTGATCCATACGAGTTGCTAATCCATTAATAGCCTCCAAAACTTCGTCAAATCTCTGGTTCTCCTTGATCAGCTATTTATACTGGTTGGTCAAATCGGAAAACATTTGGTTTGACTTTTTTGGGTTTTGGGTGAATTTTCTGAGTTTTGGGTGAAATTTCTTTTTTTTTTTTGGTGAAATTTTTGGGTTGGTAGGGCTGGAAGATGGGCTAGAGGGTGTGGGACATAAACAAAACTGAGGTAAGGCGCCAAGAAAAACTGGATTTTAAGGCTCTAATACCAACTGACATAGCGGAAGTAGTTAAGTAGAGATTTTAGGTTAATCTCTGAACCAAATCCAAGCATAAATCTTAGGATTTAATCAACAAGCGAAAGACAGTTTCTCTAAGGAAAATGTCCTGCAGAAGCTTTTATTAAAGGCAATTTTGTTGGTTCCCCAAAACATCTGTTAACCCTCCCTTTTATACCCCTAAAGTGGCACATGAGATTCCTAATTCTAGTGTGAAAAGGATTGAATGAAATCCTTTTCTAATTAAAGCTAACTTATTTCCTTTTCTTGCTGGACAACAAAACCTACCTAACTAGGAAAATTAAAATAAAATAAAACATAAATAAATACTAATGGGTATATGACAACATAACCAAATCTTAATAGGTCGAGGACAACAAATCCTTATGGGTTCAATCCTTCATTATACAATGAAACCCCTAATAAGCATATCATATGATGAATGCATTCATAACGAAGAATCATAACTGCAATACACCAATATGTTGCCTTCTTTCACAAAGTTCCACCGAAGAAAAAAAGTTCAGTCATGTTCAAGGTGGAGGAGTGCAAGTACCCTTACCTTCAACTTTGCATCGCTGGGCCATTGTTCCCCCTAATATCATAGCACTTACTATTTCAGCTGCAATACTTTCAAAAAGATCAGCACCTCGTGCAGCACAATCACCCACATTGTCTCCAACCTTTTATGAAACAATTTAACAATTTCCTAATTAGATGACCATTTTAGTATGATAATGAAGGGATTAAAAGGGGAAAAGATAAAAAAGAACTTCTACGTCACAGAAAGTATATACGATTCTTTCTGAAAATTATTTGTTTTACATGCTTCAAGTTGCAGAAAAATAATGAATTACATAAAACAGATTGTACAGCTGCAGTTATAGCACTAGATAAACAAGAAAACAAAAGAATATTGAATTACCAAGTCTGCAATGACAGCAGGATTCCTAGGATCATCTTCAGGAATTCCCTGCTCTACTTTTCCAACAAGATCAGCACCGACATCAGCTGCTTTTGTGTATATTCCTCCACCCAACTGAGCAAACAGGGCAACAAAGGAAGCTCCGAATCCATATCCAACGAGCAGAAGAGGCACTGGAAAAGAAGATCAACAAAAATCAGGCATCATAAAATTACCACACAAATGTTGACATGGTCATTAAGAATCCTGCAAATACATAGTCAATAGTACAGAATAGTTCAATATACAGTCAAAATGGGAACTCATCCATGACCATCTACTTCCATGGAGAGAACATATCAAACAGCACATCCTAATTTAGCAATAGAAGTAAAATTTATTTCCATAGTCAATAAAACTTGTTTTTTAAAAAAAACCTAGTTCATTGCAACTTAACGGTACAAGCAAGTCTTAACAAACAAATAGATGGAAAGCTCAAAAACCATTAGCTGTCTTTTCTGCTCAACTAGCAAAAGAAGCATTCCCTTTCAGTCTACTGCAGATATAAAATACGTTGGTACATATGACAGGGGGAAAGCGTAACTCACATTCAGTAACCTTCATTGAACCCGGAGAATCCACTTCCAGCCAAACATAAAATGTGGCATAGAGGATGGCTATGCCAATAACAGCCATACCAACCACCACAAGAGCAGAGAAGCCACCAGCACGAACAGATATCTGCATGCCATATGTTCTAATTATCACACAAAATATGCCCAGAAGAAAGTGTACCACAAAAGGGACAACCTGCAGCGCCTCCCTAGCTGATCGTCTTGCTGCACTAGATACTCTAACATTTGCACGAACTGAGACCCACATTCCTACATAGCCTGCAACACCTGAGCACAAAGCTCCAAACAGGAATGCAGCAACAGTTATAAAAGCAGATGTTGACCTGCATCACCGAGGGAAAAAGACAAGACTGATTGTGAGCATGCAGAAAGCATGATAGCAAACTTCATAAAATTATATAAACATATTGTCACCTTCCAAGGCCAGAAGATTCCTGTTGAGGAGTTGTGCTGCGAAACATATATATACCAAGAATCACCAATGCCAGGAAAAATGCCATTTTAGCAATTGATCCATATTGGGTTCTGAAGAAGCCTTCAGCTCCATCACGTATTGCATCTGATATCTACAAAGAAAAAACATGAGTTTAGGGAAAGAATCCAACAAGTATTAAAAAGGTTATGTACCAGTGTATCCTCAGACTTATATGTATTGTACATAAGCATCAATCATAACTCTTGAACTTTTATTGAGAAACTAGAGGTTTAAAATAGATGTAGACAGGGTACAATGACAAGCTATAAGAATGATAACATGTACAAGGCATATCAAAATAGCTTCAGAACTCTACAAAGAATAAAAGATATATTCACCTATCTAACAAATGGAAAAATCAAAACACTTGACAAATTAGCATTTATTTAAACAAAATACAGAAGATATACCAGTTGCATTTCAGGAGGACCCTCATCCTTTGCTAGTACCCACTTCGTAAGATAAAATGACAAGAGGAAGCTGATAATACAAACTGTGAACACAAAAACTATGATTGGAGAGGTACTTGCTCCAATGTAGAAGACTGCTCCAAAAACAAAGAACAAAAGCACTACTAGAACACGGAGATTTATTCTCATTAGAACCCGAAAAATCTGCACAAATGTTAGAGTCAGTTAGTCCATGCAAGAAGAAAAATACATCACTATAGCGCCACATAAAACAATACAAACCACTACATTTTAAAGCAGGATATATCGCATATATACACCTTAAATAAACAAATTTCAGTATGATGATTATATGTTGAAATAACTACATGATAGTTTGAATAGTTTTTTACCCATGGAGTATATGTTTTACTACGCATACTGGGGAATATCCTTGGCCTTTCTTGATAAGGCCCCAAATTACCGCCCTCCATGTCATCATCCATCATCATTGTATGGGAAGAGTTCACCCTTCGAACAACAGGGAAAGTACTGTACTCACTGCCTTGGGGCAAGTTGCCCCCAGAAGCAGGTCGCTGAATTTTGATTACTCTGATTTATCCAATGAAAGGTCTTTCTGTTCATATGATATAATGGACATAAGACTTAAATGTACTGAACCTATCGTCTTGCTAATTCACGCCAAAAAACTTGTTAAAAAGAAAATCCAGCTACCACAAACAATTCAGCCTCTGAAAGAGAATGGCTCAACATCAGCAAAAGTAATTTGCACCTTGCAGATTCCCTTGACCATATACATCCTCTACAAGCCACAAAAATGAAAATCAGAAGATGAACACAACAAAATAATCAAAAGGAATTTCTCTGCATTTTGAAGAGTTTAATTCTCCAACTCAAAGAAATATACAAAAAAAAACTACAGACCAGGCAAAGAACAAGAAAAGAAAAAACAGGTCTAGATTAAAATAAATTCTACTTCTTATTCTTTCCAACAATATAGCACCAGCCTGCAACTTTCAACCTATAATTACACTTGCATATCACAACCAACAAAGAGACAGCGACCAGAAGTCCACAAAATGGCCATAATTGAATATCGGAAATTCCTTTTCAAGTTATTTTTTAACAGATTTATGCAGCTTTGGCATTTTGTAATTACTGGTGGTTTTGCGACCTTTCTTACAATAGAATCACCGACATGATTTCATTGTCTTTCCCAAGTTGTGACACAAAAGTTCATACATTTCCTTGACTGTACTCAATACAACATGAATCTGGATAAGGTTTCCAAATTAAAGGAATCCTTCCCATGATGCCAAGGAGTTTGGAAAAGGAATCCCACTTCGCACAAGACACTAAAGAACTAACTTAAGCAATAAATCCTACTACTAGTAAATCAAGTCCTAGAATTCTCTGCAGGAACTTTTCAGTTTGGTTTTCCGCAAAAACAAATCTTTTTTTTGCCAGAAAACACAACAAAAACGTTGCCCTTGTCTACAATTTTCTCACCTTCTCTTAGCAATCAAACACACCCCAAAACCATTAAGATCCGAAATTACAAAAGAAATCCCACAAAACCCAATTGCCAAACTCATCTATTACTTCAACATTACGATCAAAAACCCAACTTGCAAACGAAATCAGAAAGCCCATTTGCAGAGAGATCTGTTAAAAAGACAGAAACTTTCATAGACAGAAAAACAAGTACCGGTCAGAGAAGCTAGACAACAGCCATCGACAAAACAAGGTTACGCCTTCTCTGTATCTCTGTATCTATCTCTGTAAGAATTCAGAGAAAGACTTAACAGGAACAACTTTATAAGGAGAAAATTTTAATCTTTTTTTTTTCCGGAAAATGTTGAGAAAATATTTCAGTTTTCCTTCCCCCTTTCTTATTTCAATTTATTTACATAAAAATTAAGATTTTCAAGCAATTTATTTTCCCTTTATATTATATATACAAAAATATAATAAGAAGATCTATTCTATCATGTCCTAGGAAGCTTTTATTGTCGGTGGATGATGAATCTTAAATTCTATCTAATGTTTTAAAAATTGGATAGATAAATTGATAAAATAAGAAATTTAAGATTTAATTATTATTAGAGTGTTATAAAATTAGTTAGTGATTAAATAAAATTTAAAAAATAAAAAAGTATCTTTATCTAGCAAAAAATGTAAAATTTAATTAAAAGAAAATTTTAAATAAAATTAATTAGTTTATTTTGATTTATAAAAACTAGTTAGTTTATAAAAATAGGCTGATTAATTAATGAATTACTCAATTTTTAACAAACATTTTTAAAACATTAAATATAATCATATTAGGTCAGGAAATTTTTATTAGATTTTATCTTTTATAATATAAGTTAATAAGTACCAAAATTAACATATAATAAGGAGAAATATAAAAACTTATAATATTATAAAAAATTAATAATAATAATATCCGAATTAAATTTTGAGATATGAAACTAAAGTAAAATTTGATTTATAAAGTTAACATATCTGTGATAGAAGGAATAATTTTATTTTTTAAAAAGTAAGAAAATTTTTATTTTAATAAATTTAATAAAAAGCTTACCTCTTCAACCACATGTCACTTTCTTATCAAAAACCTTTGTAATTTGTAAGCATTCAGTGCTCCGCATTAAATGCCGAAGGCTTATTATATTATATGATGAGTCAACCAACCCATTGGAATTGCACGAGCAGAGGAATCCTAGTAGGGTTTGGAAGTCAAAATCAGAATCAGAATATGTTCCCAAAAGCTTCAAATCAAACTGTTGTCAGGAATCATTTTAAGTAATGCCAAGAACACTAGGATAAGAATGATAAATTAATTTGAAGAACTGGCTTATTTATATATATTCGCACTTGCAAGTACTTTGATTCGATCTAATTTAAATTTCAGCCATGGTTGCTCAAAAGAATCACAGTTTTACTCGAACAAGCCTGAAGGGATGGGCAATAGTAGTGCTACTTTTCATTTAGTTTTTCTTTGAAGATGAATGAACAAAAGATGTTCTACTATTCAGACAGATCTCTATGTACTGCAATCTAATGCATTTCCGGACAAGTTCTTTCAGGTTCATTCACCTTCCCCGGCTTCTCTTTCAGGTGCATTCAAAAGGAATGGGAGGTTTCAGATAAATTTAGCTAGAGAACACGCAGTAATCGTCCTGCAACATAGTATATATGACCTACAAAACCTTTGTTTTGTGGTCATCTAGGCATCCTTCTCCGGATCTTTTCTGGGATTTCTTTTAACTCGTTGCAGTCTGCTTGAATCCCCAAAATACCGAGACTTTTCAGACAAACTGGTGTCCTATTAGGAGATTGTGTTAGTTCGCCGTGGCCTCAGAAACTTGGCCCAAGTTTGCATCAGGCTTCACTTTGATGTGTTTATTCACCATTGTTTCTGCAGTTCTGCTACATCAGTGTATAGGCAAGTCATTTGATAACCAAGAAGGCTCAATTCATTGATCTGTGTTTCATGATTGCCGCTACGGTTTTGTTGCTAGATTGTTGCAGGACTAGTAAGATATGATAGCTTCTATCAACAATCAACTACGATATGCTATTTGCAGAAGACCTGCCACTCTGCTAGTATGGTACAGGTACTTGCAGTTCATTGATGATAAGGGGAAGATGGGATGTAAACTTCTCCAGCATCCAAGAACTTTGCAGCAAAATCCTCATCATTAAGACCCAGCATATCTTTTAGGCTACATTGGATGTTCCTTCTCTTTAGAAACAAGAACCTGGGTTTTATCTTCCTTTCCAGGGAATAGCTAAAGTATCGAGGATAATCCACTGCCTCCTTCAATGGTCGTTCCATAGTGTTCACAAGGAACTCGTACTTTGGTCTCAAAACCTCATCAATGCTGTACCCCAGTAACGGAGAGAAACTACGGACCATGAATCCAACGTCACTCCTAGAGATTCCTAATTCCATCAAAAATTTCATCCTGTCATCAAGTAACCAAGGTTATCTCAGTAACTAATGGACAGAAACCTGAAATAATGATAATGTTATATGCCTAGAACTGGCATTATCAAGAAAACATAGATCTCAGTAAAGGAATTCTTTGAACTGTTTATGTATACAAGTGGATAAGTATTTCCCATGTTTTTTTTGTTCATTAGACTACAGCTTGCCGTGTGAGTACCAGGAATACCATCCATCATAACTGATGAGGACCAAGATCACCATCCAAGTAACAATGGTGATTAGAGAACTGGAGTATGTGGCTATTAGAATAAAAAAGTTACCGAGGAATTAAGGTTCTATCGATGTCAGACACGAGCAGCTCTGGATATTTTCTGATAACCCGAGGAAGATAGTCTTCACAAACACCAACATACCGGAGAAATTCAACCTTTTTCTTCAGTGTCTTCTCGATGCTTGAAGAAAATATCTCAGGACAGCGGCCAAGTATATGTCCCACAGTTTCTTGATCAAATCCTAGCTCCTCAAAAAACGAAGCCACCTGCACAGTTCAGTAAGAGATTACTCAACATTATGATTTATCTTCACTTCTGATAAAAATGACAATATAGCCAGCAAGTGGTGTTTCTATTTCATACAACTTATAGAGTTGCTTCTCAAAATGTTGCCACAATCCTGTTCTTTACAAGATTACACAAACTAAGACTCGAGCAAACAAATGCCACAACAAGAAACAAGAACTCAGAATGAACATATATAGATAGTCATTTGTTTATCATATTACTGCAATGCAGGTGAATTTGGCAAGTTTAAGCCCAAATAAGAATATCACCTTAACATGCAATTGAAGTTGGAAAGAATGTATTAAACAACTGTTGATTTGCTTGTGGAAATCCAACGTTACCATATACCTGGAGAAATTCTTGGGGTTTTCTCAGTAATAGTTGAGGACTTGCAGCAATAACCTGACCCAACTTTTCATTTGTAACTCCAAACTTGGCAAATTCTTCTATCATCACCTTCATCTTGCTGGTAGAACAACCCAATATATGAGGCCAGCTTCTAATTGCTTTGTCAATTCTCACTTTTGGTACCTGGTAGCAGGAGTTCCAATCATATGCAACTGTCAAAGTAGAGTACTAAATAGTTACCAGAAGATAAGATATAGGGATAGAAGTGAAAGACACTAGCAGTAGAGACAGCAACTTGAAGGGAAGACCAGTTATTGTCCCAATAAGATGGCAAGGCTCCAAAAACTGAAACTAGCATTTCTAAACTATATTGGCTTTATTCAACGGTTAATGCAATCACGGAAATTATATGCTTATATTCAATAGTTAAGCAATCACGGAAATTATATACTATCTTCCCCTCATTTTATTTCAAATAGGATTTCAGTTAACTCTGGAAATAATTATTGCAGCTAAAAGGAGTAGCCAAACTTCTCCAGAAGAACATGGTAAATAATAAGATAAACAATTCCAATTCTCAAATATGCACAACACTTACCTTCACCATACTGAAAAACAAAAGGATCTCTTTGCAGTTCTCCTGAATACATGCTGCAAAGATCCATGGGTATTTCAGCAGCATTTTACCCAAGTCTCTACCAACCACGCCAATCTGAAGAACAGTGCAACTGGAATGGTTAAACGAAGGCATTCACAGAGTAGCAATAGAAGAAGTATCTACTGAGTTTCTACTTTTTGGGGCATTTATATAAAACCTTAATTTGAAAATCTACCTCCTCGAAAGCTAGAGCTTTTCTTTTGAGAATTTTAATGTCGTAGAGGATAATAGGTGGAAACAATAGAAATATGCTCCCAATTTGTTGTTTGGGGATTCCAATGCCCTCCAGAAATGCTACCATAGGCCTCACGTGGGATTCTATCGAAAGCATAAGAATGCGTGGAAATGATTCTACTACGTACTGAAAGCTGGCATCAGGTGAACTTAGCATATTTAAACCTCCGCGCCTTGCTTCGATCTGAACCACAAAATATGAACCTGATCTTAAAATCATGAACAAAATCTATCTTCACCAGTGCCTATTAAATGGACAACTCAAATTGTTGCTGAAGTACAGGCTCAATCGATAGCAGCATCTCCAGCCATGAAAGTTAAAAGTGATTTTTTTTTTCATATAATACCTTTTCAAATAGAGACAAGGTCTGTTGTAGATCTTCATCAATAGGTATTGATAAATGGGCCATCATTCGTCGTGCATTTTTTGCAGTGAGCCCTTTATCATCACTGTCAGAAAAGAATATTTTCTTCATATATTTAACCTATAAGCCAGATGCATAATAAGGAAGTAGTCCAACTATAAATCAACAATTGGTTGGCGGAGGTAAGTAAAACATGAGAAGCTTAATAAATGGCAACATAACAATGGAACAAAGCCTAAGAAGTAAGAACACTTGAGCAACTTTTAAGCTTATTCTTTGATAGAAGTAGGGTTTTAGGGTTTCTTTAAGCAATTAAGACATCTTGAACCAGAAAAGAACACATTTTTCCCACAAACAATAATGAGAAACCATTGTAGTCTTCTTTGGCCAAGAAACCTAATTGTTTGCGATTTATTCACCGAACACAAATTAAAAATACAGGAGAAATTAATGCTCACCTTCTCAATGAGGCCTGGAAGTGACTCCCCAGACAAGTACCGAGCAACATTCATGGACGAAGATAAACTCAACCCAATACTCTCCAAGAACGCAACTTTTCCATTGTCCCCTTTCTCCTTAGCCATGTAGACCATCTTTTCCTCAAACCCCAAATCTCCAAATCTCTCTCCCATCCCACCTTCACCATGTTTCCACTTACTCCACTCCTCCAAGTCGCTCACACTATCAAGTAACATCTTCACGTATCTCTTCGAATTCAAGGCAATGGAATGGGATTCCTCCTCTGAGACCCCAAGTCCTTGAAGGAAATGCGAAATGGCATGTTGGGCATCCCTCAAATGGTCTTCTTCTTGAGGTTGAGAGATGAACAGAGATGGGTTGTCGTTGGTGTTAGGGTTTGGATTTTGATGGCATTTGGGGAATTGGGTTCTTTGATGGAGACGAAAAGGAGAAGTCTTTTGATAGAAAGGAAGGAACTTGGGATTGAAATAAGAAATAAGATGAGATTTTGGAGAAGGAAATGGAAGATTTGTTGGTACAGATAGGGATTTGGTACACATTGGATGAACTTTTGTAGATTAGATAGAATCAGCTAAACCCTAGCTCTCTGGCCAAAAACCCCGGGAGACCGTCATAGACACGGGCTTTGGTTATGCCCCAATGTCGTTTAAACGTTAGGAAGAAGATAACGACAAGACATGACAAAACAAAACACATAAAACGTCGTCTAATGGAATCGAAACCACGGCCACACGGTTAAAAGTCATGCGGTCTTTCGGCTGGCTAAGACGGTCCTACAATCTTCATCAATTATTATCTAAATATAATTTTTATTATGACAATTAATCATAATAGTTATTAAAACATTATTTGCAGTAATGTTTAAAATAAAAAATAGAGCATATTTGTCTACAATATTTTTAAATTAAAATTTTAGATGTAATATTAATAATTTTTATAGATTTCAACTTTTTTAATTTAAATTTAGTTAAATATAAATACGAAAATATTTTATTAATTTGAATTAGACTTATTTTCGTTAAGTTTAACTTCTATTTTTTATAATTAATTAAATTTAAAAAATTAAACTTAATATGAATTTAATTAATTTAAATTTTAATTAATTGACAGTTCTTTTATATTATAAGCCTAATTAAACAAACTTTGATGGTATTTATAGGTGAAATTTTTAATTATTCAATTCAAAATTCAAAATTTTTATCAAATATTTAACTCAATTCTATTATCAACTCTGATGATGATGATGTCACATCAAGGCAATGTTTGTTACATTACAATTATATGATAAATTTTTATATCTTAAAGTTTGCATCACCTTATGTCTTACCATATATCAAGAGCTTCCCATACACTTGGAGCACATCTTACACTGGCTGTTCAGTTCATGATACTACACAAAATCTACTCACTCAAGTTCTACATTAAACATTGATTCTACAACCAAAAGACCACAAACTCTACTACTAACATTTGCACAATCTGAAACATTCTGATGTAAGCACGTATTGATCAATCCCAAGTGCCTTTAAGGAGGGGCTTAGTAGGAGTCGTCTCTCCAAAATTCTTTGTCAAATCGGAACAAGAAGGGTCTGCTGTTGGGAAATCGGGTTGGGATCTGATCAAAACCACAGCAGAATAATCACGAAATTTTTCGTGACTTTTGATTTCCCAAAAATCAAAATTTATTTATTCCATAAAATGATTAACACGAATTAAAATAAAGCGAAAATTTAATTCGTACCTTATTCCGAAACTTGATCTTTATCTTGATGCATCCCTCGAATCGTTTCCGAAACTGATCCGTCTCAACTACCGTAGCCACACAAGTGCCCGGTCTCTAACGGTATCCACAGAACAGGTTAAGAGAACTCTGTAACTTTTTACAGAGAGGATTAAGCATGAAGTGCTAGCTCCGTAGAGCTCAAGCCTATTTATAATAAGCTTAAGACGTTTTAGTAATTTAATTGAAATTAAATATTAATTTTAATTAAACCTTAATTAGAATTACAAATAACTCTAATTAAATACCAATTATGCCCATATAAGAATCAATATCTCATAT
>JANZLD010000003.1:1620618-1632737 GCA_026413575.1 Erythroxylum carthagenense | reverse complement strand
TTGGTTGTCCATAGAAGTTAAATTTACCTTGTAAGATTTCTTCATTGGTTGTAACAAGGAGGGTGGTCTATCATCACTATGTTTCCTCCTTGGTTTCTTTTTTCTATTTTCTTTAATTTTGTAATGTACAAATTGATGTAATGATGAGTTATTAGTTTAGAAAAGATTGTTGGTTGTTGCTGTTGCGTTTCATCTCTGTTTTGGACAAAACCACGATTTTTTGGATGAGTTTTTTTGAAAAACTTCGTGTTTTCTTCCATGGCCAAAATGGGTTTTATGCTTCTAGATTTTAGAGCACTTTTGGCTGAAATGGATATGGAAAATCCATAGAGCATGAAAAATAGAAGAAAATGCCTAAAAAATTGTCTAAAATGGAGGTCAGGAGAGGGAGTTCCAGGCGGGTTGGACCTGCGGCTCCGCAGGTCGATCCGTCGGCCCAGTTGGTTGACAGGGACGAGGCATACGGCGTCGGCCCTCGTCCCCCCTGCTACTGTGCATGAGTCTCCCACGCACCCGATCCGAATCTTTTGATTTTTATTTTTTTAAAATTCTACACGCCCGTGGGGACACATGCAGACTCATTTCTGGTCCCTTTTTTATTTTTTTTGCTCCAAATTTTTTTTCTAATTTTTCCATATGTTTATGCATAAGATTAATTAGTAATTTTATTTGATAATTCTAATTGTTTTAATCTTATTATGGCATGAACGTGTTTTTGTTAACAATAGTTAATGCTTATTTTTACCTATCGTAGAATTAAGCATGTGAAACTATTTATGATAAGGAATTTTTAAATATTAACGTATATTTAAAATTTGTATTTTCCTCTAAAATAACGTTAAGATCCATACGGGTAATTAATTATCTGGTCGATAATTACTACTTAGTAGGATGCTTAATATGGTGAAGAAATTTTATTATAATATTATGAACCACATAATTTTTCTATCCTTTCAATAGTATATTGATGATTTGGTTGTGATATTTTAATAAATTGTTCTTACTTATGAATGAGTTCTATATTTATTTAAGGAACTCTAGCATGAATGATATAGTTAATTTTGAGAAAAAGAGCATGAATTACATGATTATGTTTTAACATGCATATCATAGTTATTACTCTTAGTTCTCATTCAGCTTTAAGCAATCTGAGAGTCTCTACTATCCTGACGTTGAATGGAACGAACCACAAGCAGTGGATTGAATTTCTCATGATGAATTTGACCATCATGCGAATGAACTTGGCCTTGAGAATTGATCCACCACAAAAACCTGATAATGATGCTACTGAGAAGGAAAGGAAATCTTATGAGGAGTGGGAGTACTCTAATCGATGCTGTTTGATGATTATGAGATATCACATGGATGAATCCATTCATGATACTATTCTCGAGGCCGACAATGCAAAGGATTTTCTTATTGCTATTAAGAAGAGGTATATGAAGTTCTCAAAGAATGAGAAGAATGAATACTTAAACATGCTTCATCGTACCATTTATGATGGTGCAAGTGATATTAGGGCCCACATCGACAAGCTCATGGGTTGCTACCATAAGCTTAATGCTATGGATATGGACCTTGGTGAGGACTATATGGTATGGTTTGTGATGGGGACTCTTCTCTCTAAATTTGATTCAATTAGATCAACTTATAATGCTAAAAAAGAGTAATGGACTGTTGAGGAGATGACTGCTATTCTTGCCAAGGAAGAGGGTGATATGAAAAAGGGAAGGGCAAGAAGCATTTCTATGATGACGAACCATAGCAATTATCAAAAGAGAAAGTTCACTCCTAATAGCTCAGGTGATCAAAAGCTTGTCAAGAAGAAAGTTGTCGGTGCTAAAGGAAGTGGATAGGTGGGTACATCTTCTATTAGTCAGAAGAACAAGTTTTTAAAAGGGAAGTGCAACTTTTGTCAGAGTTTTGGGCACAAGAAAGTTGATTGTCGAAAACTCAAAACTCATTTAGAGAAGAAAGGTAATTGTTTTGTAATGGATTGTTTAGAGTCAAATGTTATTGACGTACCCTTAAATACTTGGTGGTTAGATACTGGAGCAACAATTCATGTTACGAATTCCTTGCAGAAATTGACAAGTCGAAGAAGGCCGACTAGATCTGAGCAGCATGTATACATGGGAGACGATACCAAAGTCAAAGTTGAATTTTTTGGGATAGTTGAACTACAGTTAAATACAGGGCATCTTTTGACGTTACATGATATCGCTTATTTACCCTCTATTAGGAGGAATTTGATTTCTGTATCTATTTTGGATAGACTAGGTTATAGTCTTTTTTTTGGAACTGAAAAATTGACTTTGTATCACGACTCTTTTTTGGTGAGAAATAGAATTTTATGTGAAATTTTATACAAACTTAAGTTGAATGATTGTGTTACTGTTGCTTCTTCCTCTTCTCTTAATACTGTTGTTGGTTCCAAACGTATGAGGTTGGATTTGAGATCTTCTATTTTATGGCACAAAGGTTTAGGCCATATTTCTAGAGACAGAATGGAGAGGTTAGTAAAGGATGGTATACTACAGGATCTTGATTTTTCAGATTTCACTGCCTGTGTTGACTGTATTAAAGGGAAGTTGACTGTATTAAAGAGAAGTTGACTGCCAAGGTTAGAAAAAGTAAAACAGACAGGAGTTCAGAATTGTTAGAGTTGATTCATACTGATATATGTTGACCATTTATTCCACCAGCTATGGGTGGTTATAAATACTTCATCACTTTTATTGATGATTTTTTTAGGTATGGTCATGTGGAGCCTATTCGTGAAAAATCTGAATCTTTAGAAGCATTTAAGATTTTCAAGACGAATGTTGAGCTTCAAAAGGGGAAGAAAATTAAGGTAGTTAATTCTGACAGAGGTGGAGAGTATTATAGGCGTTATGATGAGAGTGGAAGGAATCCAGAGCCTTTTGCTAGATACTTGCAAAAATATGGTGTTGAAGCAAAGTATACAATGCTAGGGACACCTCAATAGAATGGAATCGCTGAAAGAAGAAATCGCACACGTCTTGATATCTTGTGGTATATGTTGATTCATTCTAGTTTGCCTGAATTTTTGTAGGGTGAGGCATTGAAGACAACAGCTTATATCTTGAATCAAGTACCTAGCAAATCAGTTCCAAAGACTCCATATGAGTTATAGTCAAGTAAGAAACCAAGCTTGCACCATTTTCATGCTTGGGGATGCAAAGCAAAAGTGAGGCCCTATAATCCGCAATCTAAGAAGTTTGATCCGAAAACTATTAGTGGCAACTTTGTAGTCTATACCATCGGATCAAGGGGTTCTAGATTTTATTCCCCATCTCACACAACCAGAATTATAGAATCGGATATAACTGTCTATTTTGAAGATGAATTTGATTCAAGTTAAGGGTCAAGAGAAATTTTATTAAGGGAAGAACGCATTATAGTCCCTGTACCTATTACTTCAACTCCTACTGATGACCCTGTGAATGAATAGATTCCAGTAGAATCTCATGATGAACCTTAGAATCAAGCACAAGATGAAGTCATTGATACTGGGGATGATGAAGTTATTGTCAGGAGATCACAAAGAACACGTAGACGTACCATTCCTGATGACTATATTGTCTATTTGCAGGAACATAAGTTTGATGTGGGAGATAATACTGAACCAGTCAGTTTTCAAGAAGCCATGAACAGCTCTCAATCTACGTTATGGATGAATGCAATGGAAGATTAGTTGAGTTATATGTCACAAAATAGAGTTTGGGAGTTGGTTGAACTACCCAAAGGTTGTAAACCTATTGGAAGCAAATGGGTTTACAAAATCAAACATGACTTAAGTGGACAAGTAGAAAGGTATAAAGCTAGACTTGTAGCTAAAGGCTATAGCCAGAGAGAAGGGATTGATTTTAAAGAAACTTGGATTGATTTTAAAGAAACTTTCTTACCTGTTTCTACAAAAGATTCATTACGAATCATTATGGCTATAGTTGCTCATTTTGACTTGGAACTCATTCAAATGGATGTGAGGACTGCCTTCTTGAATGGAGATCTGTATGAAGATGTCTATATGACCCAACCAGTTAGTTTTGAGATAACTAGTAAAGAGCACATTGTTTGCAAGCTCAGGAAGTCTATTTATGGGTTAAAACAAGCATCAAGGTAGTGGTATCTCAAGTTTGATATGATTGTCACTGCAAATGACTTTAAAGAGAATGTAGTTGATTAATGTATATATATGAAGTTCAGTGAGAGCAGTTTCATTTTTCTGGTACTATATATTGATGACATCCTACTTGCTTCTAATGACACTAATCTATTATTTGAGACAAAACAACTATTGTTTAGTCATTTTGATATGAATGATCTTGGTGAGGGCTCTTATGTACTTGGAATTTGGATTCTTCGAGATAGAGCTAATGAGATTCTTCAATTGTGTCAAAAGAAGTACATTGATCAGATCTTGAAAAGATTCAACATGCATTCTTGAGTGACAAATTCTCAAAGGCCTAATGTCCACAAAATGATAAAGAGAGAAATGAAATGAAGATTGTTCCTTATGCGCCACTTATAAGCTGTCTGATTTATGCTCAAGTATGCATATGCCCTAATATTGCTTTTGTTGTAGGTGTGTTGGGAAGATACTTGAGTGACCCTGGTCTTAGCCATTGGAAAGCAGCTAAGAAAGTCATAAGGTATCTTCAGGGTATCAAAGATTATATGTTGACTTATTGGCAAACTGACACTTTTGATATAGTTGGGTTCAGTGATGCTGATTATGCAAGATGTGTGGATGCTAAAAAGTCCACTTCAAGCTACATCTTTATGATGGCTGGAGGAGCTGTATCGTAGAAAAGTGTCAAATATACACTCACAACATCCTCTACCATGGAGGCAGAGTATATGGTGGTTTGATTATATTGTCCAAGTGGGAGAATGTTAGAAATATATGTGGACTAATATAATCACAATATTAATTTCACATGTCTAACCACAATCAAATTGCCTAATGTATATTTAATAACTATAATGGGATGGTTAATTTGCTAATTGCATTTGAGGCACATGGTAGTACCCTAATAACTATAAATTGGCCCATTAAACTATAGTTCATATCATTCATTAAAATGACACAATTAGCCTATTCTACCCCTTAGGGTAGAACATGTCATAATATATGACATAAGGTGAGATTGTTGCACATATAGTGTGTGTGGGTTTGTAAAATATAAGGTTGTGTCTTCTACCATCACACTCTCTTGTACAAGATTTTGGTTTTTCTTTGATAGGTTTTGGTTGAAGGGAGAGGGTTCAAGACTACATGTCAAGTGTTGGAGGTATGATTTCATTGTCTTGTTATGCTCTAAATAGAATGTGATCTTGGTTATTAAATGTAGTTAATTGCTGCATTTATTATAGCACCCTGTACATATAGGTCAAGGAATGAACTAAGAACTATCCTAGCGAGTCTTCAGCATTTAGACTGTTGCACAAGATAACTACTTATATCCGTTCATTTCAATGTATGATTTCAGGCTTAGCTCTTGAAGTTTTGGTTACAGTTTCTTAACTACCATAGATGATCTCTTTCTATAAACACGCATAAGAATGCCCAATAAGCTTCCAACAAAACCGGAGAACAGTAAAAGTTCAATCAACTTAAAAAGTTATTTACAAGACTTGAGATCCAACCAGTCCTACAAGATAATCCAAAGGTAATGAAGTTGATGGAGCAACTTCTTCAACACTTTTTTGTCTCTTCCAGATGTTGAATTAACGTTCAGCTTTCTTCAGCGGGTTCTGTGAAGGAAGTAAAACCAAGTAAGCAAAACGACCATTTTCAGGAGATGGAATTATATTTTTGCAGCTCAAACCTGCTTGTGCAGTCTGCGACGATGTGCTTGAATTGCTCTTGGAACTTCCTGAATGCACCAGTTGAGGGTCGCTCATTACTTCCTGAAGATTTTATCAATGTTACGTCAGGAGATTCTTTCAAGAAGTAACTGCAAATTTTATCAGAATTTGAAAAAAAAAAAAACCTGTGTTGTAGCTACGAAGCTTTGGGTAGGTGAGACACTTGCACTGTTGGGGAAATAGAAGAAGTTCATCTTCTCTTCAGCGAAATCCCTTAATCTGTTGAGTTGAGGCAAGACTACCTTGCTTAGATCTGGCCTGTCTTTCCTTCTCATCTCTGCACATTGAATTCCAAGCTTTGCAATGCATAGAGTCTCTTCAAGGGGCCAATCAGGCACTGTTGGGTCTAAAACCTCTTTGAATGTGCCATTTTCGATGGCTTTTTCAACGTAGGGGCTCAGACCCATCGGTGGTTTCGCTGTCAGTATCTGCAGAAGGATGATACCTAGGGAATATATATCAGATTTCACACCGAGCATTCCTGTTTGTTGGTACTCAGGATCTATGTAGCAGAAGGTTCCAGCTGTTGATGTCATGTGACATTGTGTTGCATTCTCAGCTAGAGCAGGAACAAGCTTTGCCAATCCAACATCACTGATCTTACTAACGTAGTTGCTGTCTAGTAAAATGTTTCCAGGTTTCAGGTCACGGTGCACCAGTGGTTCTGGCTTGGTCTGATGCAGAAAGAGCAGACCTGTGGCAACTTCTGCAGCAATCCTGAACCTAAGTTGCCATGGAAGTGGAGGACTGTTCCCTTTCCTGAAGAGACGATCGTCTAAGCTTCCTCTAGCCATGTGTTCATACACCAGAATTCCATACTCTGGGCAAGCTCCCAAAAGAAGCACCATGTTCGGATGCCTGATCAAGCTAAGCACTTCAACCTGCACAAAGCAAGAGGTTAGCTCCTGTTTCTTAATGGAAGAGAAACATAAATCTTCCTGCAATTTGTGGTTTTCCTTGTTCCTCACCTCTCTGTCAAATTGTTCCCTTCCTTGAGCTGCATCTGGACGTAAAACCTTAACTGCAACTGGTGTATGATCTAGACGACACTTGAACACTGGGCCATAACCCCCTTCGCCTATCTTCCTTGATGGAGAAAAGGAATCAGTTGCGTTTTCAATCTCTTCAATGCTATATTTCCTGTATCTGATATCTGCTAGATTGCCCATTACTTTCTTTGTCTCTTGTGCATCTTTGAAAGCTTTGGTTTCCACTCCATATCTCCTATGTGATTCCAATTCTGCTATCTTGTTGGCTGCTTCAGCTGCCTCCATGGCAGCCTTGCACCTGGCTTTCTCTTTCTCTGCAAGGGATATAGCTGCTTCCTCTGAAAGTTTTGCCTCTTCCATCTTTCGTTCTTCCTCCATCCTCCACCGCTGCAGCTCCATTGCCTGTGAAACTATTACTTTATAGCTTGTTTCTTCAATATTTCCAAGTGAAGTTAAGCAAAACCTGACATATCTAAGCACCTTTTGTTTTGCTGTTAGTGCTTCTCTACATGCTGTGCTGTACATATCCATTGTTTGCTTCAGCTCTAATTTCAACCTTCTCATCTCAGCTTCTAATTCATCCTAACAAGTTCAAGATCATACATTGGAACACCAAAATTTTAGTTTCATTGAATTTTATGGATTAAATGCATTTGATATTTGATTCTTACAGTTTTCTGTGATGAACTTGAAAATCCACTTTCATAAGAAAACGGTGACAAGTCTTGTTGGGAACTGAGATCAACAAACTTTGGACCTGAGCGAATTGATCCATAGCTTGAACCTGAGCTAGTTGAAAGCCTTGGACCACTATCAATGTATTCGAATCCGACGGAAGACGGACGATCGGTGCTTGGTCGGCCAGAGCTGACAAATGATATGTCAGATTCTGATTCTGAGAAATCCATAGTTGATCTTGTAATGACACCCCTTCCTACCCTTGAAAAAGGCGACCTGAAGCATTACGGATGGCATGAGATGGCAGCTAATCTTAATCACTACCAATGTGCTAGCATAAGAATTTCAACTATTTCTTTTCCTTTAGAATGTGCATTATTGACTTACTTGAATGATTCATCCACTGAGACACGAGGCTTGCATATTGACCTGTCTGCAAAAGATGAACATAAGTTGGACACCGAAAGATTATCAGAGTATATATTGACGGTACCGATATTGTTATCATTACCAATACTAAAAAAAATTCGAATGCCGGCATTCATTAACTTCTATTAGAGAAGCAATGCTAATGAAACGCATACTTGGATGTAAACAAACCTCTGATACTCATGCTCATACTATGTCTGGACTTTATATCAGAAGAATCATCATCCTGGTTTTCTTTTTCTTGTATCTTTTCAAGTATTGGGGAGGTGAATGGGGCTGGACGAGAGGCATATCTTGCAGAAGAAACCTTCCCTTTGGAGATGACATAAACGTTGCAGAAATCTGGTGCCCCTTTCGACACACTGCTTGGCACATCTGTCCTGAATTTTCTGCTTCCATATTCAGGAAAATATGCAGTTAGTTACTGTACATCCACAAAACTTCATCCTGAATTGTCACTGAATCATAATTTCCAGTGATCTAAATTCCCTTAAAATGGAAAAAATGTTAGTTTAATACCTGATAAATCCATGGCGAGATGGTGAACCAAGAACCAAAGTCTCAAATAGAGCGTAAGAGGTGTATTCTGTTAATGCTTTTACGATATCGTGGTCTTCCAGTATGACTTCGAAACATTGTACCTGACATGAAAACGTTTAGAATGTGGATTGGCATTGAATCTAGAGTGGATAAAAGGGATCCGAACCTTACATCTTTACGTGTGCAATAGCAACGAAAAGAAAGGAAGAGGTCTTTGATCTGCTTGTCATGTTGCTGCTGCAAAGCTGAACCATACTCAGTACTAACTCCCTGGTCTGCACATTATACAAAACAAAGCAAAGGACATAATGAGAGGGGAAAGGGAAGAAGAAAAGAGTTCTGACTTGGAGGCCTTGCATGTAACTATCTTGGAATCACATTCTCTTATCAGAAAAAAGAGGAAATGTGAGTGTTTTTATAAAGGACGGAACATGATATGAGGAGCATATGATTATTGAAATCGAAAAAAAGAAAAACCCTTATCAGGGAAGCATTCAATCCAAAACTTCAGACAGTTCCGTGAAAATTTTAAGAATGAATCCGATAACAGATCGATCCAAAGGAGACCTACTTGCCGACGAAGCTGATGGTTTACGAACAACATGGATTAGAATAATAGTTTGGCCTCTGGTAAGGAAAGTATCAATTGCCCATTTCAAAGCATGCTGGCTACCTTTGTCCCTGTCAATGGCAACTGCAACTAATCCATTACCTCCTCCTTTCTTTGGCCCATATCCCTTTTGATGCCACATTTTTCTTCTAATCTTCCCTAAACCTTATGCTTCTAAAACATTACTCCCATGTTGTAGGAACACAAAAAGACAAGGAAACATCTTGTCCTTCCAACAAAACTCTGAAACTTGTAGCTCCAGGATTCAAACTTCCTCAACGTTTTTATTGATTCCTGAATTTCATTTCCCTGTGGTGGATGGCAACTAAATGGATTTTAATTTTAGTTGACTACGGCGAGCCTCGGATATCTTACATCGATAGGAAAAAAGTTTCAGAACCCAGACCTCTCGTCCATTTTTCAATGGCCAACCGGTTACTGCAAAGAAGCTATATATATACAATTACTAAAAACAGGTTTTTTCTCCCTGAGTCAGTCTTTCGTTAAGCTATGATTAGCGTCTCAGGAAAATTTCCCAACGAAGAGTAATCTCTACCATCTTCTCAGGAAAATGTCATTTTCTCAAGCCGTAGCCAAAAAAGGTAGCCTACCTCAAGGCATACAGAATAGCTATGTTTTTTAATTTTCATAGTTAAAAATCTTTGGGTACAGATATATTTCCGTAGTCAAAAGGTTGTTTTCTCAAGCCCTTTCATTTTTTGGCCGCAAATTGAAATTCGTACATATAAAGATTGATCTATGTGAAGTCGAAATTTTGTTCAACTTGAGTTTAGATTAAAAATTGACTAAATTGAATTTTAGTTATTAAGTTAGGAATGCATCATTTATAACAATTATTAAAATATAATTATAATTAAAATTGAATGATTAAAAACTAAACAATTCAAATACTTATTTTTATAGTAACAATATTTAAGGTTGATCAATTCATATTTATTTTAAAATTTAAATATTTAAATTTGACTTTAAATTATATTTTAAAAATCGGACTACACCGGCCGACCGATTCAACTGAAATAAATACAAATTGACTTAAATTTTGATTTGATTTATATTATGTAACTCTTATGATAAAAAATTGATCGGCCAATTTGCTCCAGAAAAAAAAAATGCTCCATCATGTGGGATCAGCCAGAAATTTCTTCCTACTCTCTTCTTCGAAGAACATGTGGACCTACCATACATAGGGACTCACGAATTTCTTCACCAGCTTAGTTTTTGAGTTTTGATAAAATACATTTTTCTTATAGGAAAGTTGAGATTTAATGGATATATTTCATAAATTTTTTGAATTTTTAATCAAATTTTCAATTCTGTTTAAAATTTATATTATTTATTTATCTCTTTACATTTAATTTAAAATTAGTTTTAAGTTATTATTGTTAAAAAATAAATTGTTATTTTTATCCTTAAAAATACTAAATTTATTTAATCTCACTAATAAATTATATTTATCAAAATTTAGGTTCTTCATTTATTTCCTTATATTTTAATTAAAAACTTTAAATTATTATTGTTAAAAACTAATTATTGTTCTTATCATGAATTTGTTTATTAAATTGAATTATTAATTAATATATATAAGTAATTTTACTTAACATAATTTAAGAATGTGTTAAATAATATTTAAACTATAAAAAGTATGTTTAAAAGACATTGAAAAAGAAGTTAAAATAAGGTTAGAGTTTATAGACTTTCTTTAAAGTACTTAAAAGTTTATGAGTCTTTAAGTAAATGATAATGTAAAGTACAAATTTTATTTTTATTATTATTTAAAAATTTATATTAGATTCACTCTTTGTCTAAATTATTAGATTTGTTATATATTAATAGGCATCACTTATTCTCATAATTTTTACTTCTTATTTATTATATATTAATTTTATAGAGGTTTAATATTGGTCGAACTTTTAAACCTTGAAATTTTTCTTTGATCCAGTCCGATTTTTAAAACATTATTAAATTCAATCAAATTTAATGTAATCACAAACTTAAATATTTATCAAATTTGAACTTAAATTCATTTGATTAAATGGAAAATTACCTATTAGATTAGGAATCTGCAATTCATAACAACTATTAGTAGCAAGTACTAAATCCATAGTGTTATAGTTGCAATTATTACCGGGATAGATTATTTAAAAATGTTGAATTTCCAATTTTACATATCTTCATATAAGGTTAATTATAAAAAAAATCTTAAACTTTACTTAATTTTGCAATTATAGCCTGAATTTTAAAAAGCAACAATTAAATACTTAAACTTTTAATTTTTTTTAATTCTAGCCTGAAGTTAATGTCTTTGTTAAATTTCCTAACATGACTTACCACGTGTTTCAAAAACTCTAACAAAACTATAGCCTTTAATACACATCAAATTAATTAATTGAGGTTAGCAAATTAAACGACGTAGTTTTGATATTCAATCCCTAACCCTATTTGGTTGGACGTTAATTAATGAAATGGAACAGAATATAATGGAACGGTATGAAACAGTTTATAATAGAATGGAATGTAATATAGTAAAAAGTAGTTTGGAATTGATGGAATAGTTCATAATGTAACGTAGTGAAATGTTGTTTAAAAGATAGATAGAATGGAATATAATGTATAATAAATGACTATTATACCTCTTATATTAAAATGGTTGTTGCAGCATGTTTAACACTATAATTTTAAAATAGAAATCATTTCCAATTAAAAAGTCATGATTGTCACTTTAATTTTTTTATACATTTTCTATTTTAAAGTGATAGAGATTTTAATAAAGATTTTATTATTTTATAATTAATTATTTACAATTGATTATTAATTATATGAAAATATTATTATTAATTATTTAATATATTTTAATTTATTATATTAAATTTTATTTTATTTTATTATATGTGATTTATATTTAAAAATAATTTATTTATATTTTTATTTATATAGAAATATATACAAACAATTAAAGA
>JANZLD010000003.1:1499588-1512720 GCA_026413575.1 Erythroxylum carthagenense | reverse complement strand
ATTACATTAAAAAAATTAACTCCTTAATCTAAATTAAAATTTAAGATAATAACTAAATAATGTCCTTCATATTATACTTTCATATTATACAAAGCATTTGAATACAAATAGTGAAGTAAAAAAACTAATAGAATATTGTAACCATAATTGTCAGATTATTATACATGTATAAATGTAACAACTTCATTTAGTAGTCATATAAATATTTGAAAATTAATGTTTTTCTAAAAATGAAAAAGAATTTCAATTATAGTTAAAACTATATCTACATTACAATGAGTTAAAGGCATTAAGCCCATCATCCTATTAAAATATGACCAAAAAACTCCTTAAGTAAGGCAGTATAATTGTCTGCAAGATAGACAACAAAAAGAAACAACTACAGGCACCACTTAAGTTTCATCTCTATGCAAAGACTCATTCATCATTTCTTGTTTATGAGGGTTGTTTAACCTCCTAATGTTCCACACTAGGATTGCCTTATTTGGGGGAAGCCCCTTGGTATTTAGGATTTTGCTTTATCTTCCTCGCTGATTTCCTTTTTGCAATTTTGGATTGCACATAAAAATCTCCTTATATGTTAGGGATTTGGGCTGTAGCTAATGGAGAATCACAATCCTCTACTTGTTCTACATTTTGAGAGAAGATATCCCTTGTCTCCTGACTTGCCACACAATCATCACGATAGTTCTGACTTGCCACACAGTCATCACTAGAATTTACCATTGTTGTTTGTTGTGCATACTCCAGCCTAGCCTGAGAGGTCTTGGAAACAATATTCTCATTTGCCCAATAGTTGCTAATGAAGTCAATATGTAAGCCTAATCTATTTGACAATGCTCCAAATACTGGGAGGTGAAGTCATTCACTTCACTATCCAGACTCTCAACATTGTCTACACTAGAGTTGTCAATAGTTATCTGTACTACATTTGTAAGCCGAGCCGGAGATACTTTAGTAGGAACAATATCAGTTATCTCTATATGTTCTAAAGGAGTCTTCACCTAAGCATAATCCATTTGACAATTTCCCTGGGACTGGTAAGTACTTATAAAAACATTTTCAATCCTCAAACCAACTAATTGCTTAACATTGTCTACAACCTAGGTCATTTTTTCTGCCAGAACCTGAAGGCTAACTTTGCCATCATTAACAACATCCACAGCACCATTAAGCACATCTACAGTGACATCATTAGTATTTTCATCCTCTGCACTACAACTTTCTTTATCAGCCTCAACATGGGTTGTATTATAACCTACGTCGGTAACATCAATCATTGCATATTCAACAGCATCAACCACACTATTAACAACATCCACATCACTAATAAGAAGATTATCTGCCTCCACTAAGGATAATTCATAGACAGCTCCCCTATCTTCAACTACTACACCATCCTTATCATCAACTACAACAAAATCTCGTAACTCATCATGTCATCCAGTTTGAAACATCTTACCAATGGGCTTCCAGACTTTGCTATCTTTCATTGGTTTCCAAGAATAAGAGAGAGGAGGATGCTAGTCTTTTCCAGTTCACCCATTAATCAGCCAAAAAATGGGAAGTGAATCAGGTAAGGAGGTATTTTTAGAAACTTCAATGCACATTTTTGCATAGCATATCTATTCCATCGTTACAGTTTGGGAATCCATACAAATGGGTTTACCTAAAGAGCTAGCCTAGTAGCTAAGACCTCATTGGTCCAAAACTCCATCGGACATTATGAAACTAAATCTACAGTGGCAAGGTGTTTATCTGACCTCTATTCATTTCTAGTCTAGGTCTCCATTTTTGGATGAAAATGGGGTGCTCTCCAATATGCCACAGGCCCTGTTCTATAATCTCATCGAGGTTGGTGCTATCGGCAAACTTGAACAAAATGGAGTCTTCTTCCTTTAGCATTGTTTTCTCAAGTCCTTTCTTTCCCCATCTTGACTTTGCCTAAGTATTAACTATTGAAAATGTAGGACGCTCGGACCATAAGAAGCCTAGCAGAGTCATGGACCAAGCTTTAGCTCCCGCCATCAGCAGTTCAACCGGTGGAGATAAGACGCCATCCTTGAGCAGATTTTGATAGTATTTAAGTGTTCCCTTGTGGTGGACTCGCTTCAATTTGTTTCTCCATGCTCCAAATAGGTTGGAAGTGGCTAGACCTTTATCTGCAATTTCTTGGTTGTTAGGGATTTTACCACTACATTCAGCTACCGTGTGAGGCCCTAATGTTTCCTTGGTAAGTGCAGGTAAGATGACTTTGGATAAGGAGGGTTCCCCTCTCTCGATGTTAGAATGGGAGGTCGAATGACCTACCATTGAGATAGGAGCCTCAACGATAAAGGAGTTGGGTCAGAGAAGGTGTCTAAGGTTGGTTTTGAAAGATGAAAAAAAGAAAGGTAAAATAGGTAAGTTTGGGTGAAAAAGAAAAGAGATGGTAGAGGTTTTGGGGCATAAAAAATTCACTTCATCAAGATTTGACTGGAGCTAACAAATTAATGTTAATAAAAATAAATAAATTATTGCTATTTCAAAATTTTATTATTATGATTTTTTGAGATATGGTTAATGTAAAATTATAAAGTATATAGTAGAATATACTAATGAACTATTTTGTAATTTAAAAAAATACAAGGATTATTTTATAAATTTAAAAATTGCTTAAAACGGTACCAGATATTGATCGTTACCCATACAATATTGTACCAGAATCTAATATGATACTTGGGCTAGTATGATATTCATATCATTGGTTATGTTAATTTTGTTTTCTCAAAATAGTTCACCGGCACCACAAAATAGGTCACTAAACAAAACAAAATCAAGATATGACATCAAGGGTCAAGTCAATTTTGTTTTCTCAACTAAAATGTGATAATTCACTAAGAAACAAATTTTAGATTTTACAAATTTTAATAATTTTTCTTTTCAATCACTTAATTGTTTTATTTAATTATTTATTTTAATTTACTTATTTTATCTTTATTTTTGTTTTGATTTATACAATTATTTGTTTATGTATTTGTTTGATATTTTCTTTCAACAATTTTCAAATTTTTTCTTGTTAGTCTATTAGAAAGAAACAATCTATATACTATGTACTAATAATTAGTCAAATTTTAAAAAGTTTGGAGAAGATATTATTATAATTTATTTAGAATATATAATTTATGTGATTTTCAAAAAAAAGTTAATTATATAACAAAAGCTTTAAAAATTTAAAATATCAATGATAAGATATTATGTTAAATTCTACTTCATTGATTGAGGTCTCATGGAAAGTAAGTGTATTTTAAAAATTATTGAAATTACAAATAACTACTACTATGCCATTTAGGCTTTAATTAACTGCTTTTCTATAAATAAATTTCATTAACTAATGCAATGAGATAGTGTTACACAACAAAAAATTTCAATTTATAGACATGCATTAACTTAAAGTAGCTCTCTCTATTCCCACAGAGCGCTTAGGAATTTTCTAAGAAAAAATATTATATGAGTTATTATTTATTGATTAAGTGAAAATTTGCATATTTCATAAAAAATTTAGAAGAAAATATTAAAAGTATGATTTATGTTAATAATGACCAAACTGTTATGAACGATCGATCACAATAATCAAAGAACAAGTACAAAAATCACAAACACACACAGATTTGCTTAGTTTACCAAGATTTGGCTACGTCCACGGGCGATTAGAGTTTTATTTCATTGTGAATTGTTTTCGACATAGGTACACTAGGAGAATAGAACATATTTATACGCTCAGGAGAATAAAAAGACATAATGTATCTGCAATTGTAGGCCTGGTATAAAGTCCAAAATATATTATCAGGTTCCATTTCTCAACAATTTTCCCACTTGGAGACTGATCCAGTCAACCTAACCATCTTCATTCTCTGTGCCAATGTACCCAACAAACTCACCTACCCATAACATCTCCCATGGTATGGCAGAAGACTAACTAAGGCCTTGCATAGCCCCAGTTTCTCAGCATCAACGCCTTTCGTGAACATGTCCGCAGAATTATTGGCACCATCAATCTTCTTTAAACATATCTTACCTTCTTCCACCAAACTGAGAGTGAAATGATACCTGCACTAGATGTCCTTAGTTCTAAAATGATACACTGGGTTTTTCACTAGTTGTATGGCACTCTAACTGTTAGTGAAGAAAACCTTTTCATACTGCTTCTTGCCCAACTCTTTCAAGTAATCAGTCAACTATATTATCTCCTTACCAACTTCAGCTATTGCAACATATTCAGCCTCTGTAGATGACATAGAGACACACTTCTTAAGTTTAGACATCTAGCTCACTGTTGTCCCATATATAATGTAGACATACCCAGATGTACTCTTGCTTAAATCCACATCTCCACTAAGATCAGTATCAACAAAACCCTCGAGTACTACTTTTCCATTCCCATAACAAAGTGAGGTGTTAACTGTTCCTTTCAAGTATCTCAGAAGCCATTTCACAGCTTCCCAATGCTCTTTCCCTAGATCTGATATGTATCTGCTCACAGCTCCCACTACATGTGCTATATCAGGCCTAATGTAGGCCATAGCATACATTGAACTCCCAATTGCAGAGCATAGGACACTTTTTCCATGTGCTCACGTTCCTCAGCTATCTTAGGTAATTGCTCCTTTGACAATTTGAAATGGTTAGCCAAAGGCATGCTCCTAGGCTTAGCATCATTAACTCTATACCTGGACAACACCTTTTCAATGTATTGCTCCTGGGATAGATTTAAAATTTTAACAGATCGGTCTCGGGAAATCCTCATCTCTAGAATCTGCTTTGCTGCATCCAAATCTTTCATTTCAAACTCTGATGATAGTCTCCTTTTAAGATTATTTATTTCTTTAATACTTGAACCTACAATCAACATATCATCCACATACAAGAGTAAAATAACAAAGGAATTAGTAAACTTCTTGATGTAACAACACTGATCCTTTTCGCTCATGTGAAAACCTTTTCTAAACATGAGAGAGCCAAACTTCTTGTATCACTATCTTGGAGCCTGCTTCAATCCATACAAACTCCTCTTGAGCTTACACACCATGTGTTCCTTACGAAGAACCTCATATCCCTCAGGTTGTTGCATGTAGATTTCCTCCTCTAGATCTCCATGTAAAAATGTTATTTTTACATCCATCTGCTCAAGGTGCAAGTCCTCTACTGCAACAATACTCAGCAAAATTCTAATTGTAGTTAGCTTTACAATAGGAGAGAATATTTTAGTGTAGTCAATACCTTGCCTTTATGAATATCCCTTAACCACCAATTGAGCCTTGAACCTAACTACACCATTAGTTTCATTCTTGATCCTGTAGACCACTTGTTCAACAGAGCTTTCTTCCCTGCAGGCAACTCAGTTAACTCCCAAGTATCATTCTTCTCAAGTGACCATATCTCATCATTCATGGCTTACTAACACTTGGTTAAATGCTTCACCTGCAAAGCCTCATCAAAGGATTCTAGTTCCCCTCTATCAGTTAACAACAAATAATGCAAGGATGGTGAATACCTTTTTGGTGACCTAGTAACTCTGGTAGATCTCCTCAGTACTGGCTTAGGTGTGACTAGTTGTTGTTCTGGTTCTGCAGCAATATTTTCTGGATTTTCCTACAACTTAACCTCGGCTTCCACTTCTTTTGCATCTTCAGATCGCACCCCAAACTTGTCCTTATACAGGATATTCTCATCAAATGTCACATCACAATGTCTCAAGATCTTCCTATTCTTTTCATCCCAAAATCTGTATCCAAAATGATCCAAACCATACCCAATGAAATAGTACTTCAAAGCCTTTGCATCAAGCTTGTCTCTCATCATCAACAGGAACATAAGCAACATACCCAAAAGTCCACAGGTGAGTAAACTTGACCTCCTAATCTGACCAAACCTCTTCTGGCATCTCAAAACTCAAAGGAACTGAAGGTCCTTTATTTATCAAGTATGCTGTTGTGCTCACTGCATCTACCCAAACCATTTTTGGTAGCCCATCATATAGTCTCATGCTTCTTGCTCGCTCATTCAACGTTCTGTTTATCCTTTCAACAATCCCATTCTATCTTACCTTGCTAAAAACTATCCTAGTGCACCTGATTCCCTTGTTAGCACAGGACTTCTTGAATTCTGTAGAATTATACTCTCCACCATTATCAAACCTTAAGCATTTGATCTTCAACCCAATCTGATTTTCAACTTCAGCCTTCCGCCTCCTAAAGGTAACAAACACATCTGACTTATGTTTTAGAAAGTAAACCCATACCTTCTTGCTGAAGTCATCAATGAAGGTAACGTAGTATATAGAAATCACCAAGGGAGGAGACTGGAGATGGCCCCCACACGTTTGTGTGTACTAGTTCTAACCTTTCTACCTTTGGTTCTCTGCTAGCCTTTGTGAAACTGACTTGTTTCTACTATTCCATAATACTACTCTCATAAAAACCCATATCAACAAATTTCAAACCTTACAGATACCCCTTTGAAGCTAGCATCTTCATCCTCTTCTGACTCATGTGTCCTAGTTTGTTGTGCCACAGACTCGAGCTCGATGTACTATTGACTACAACAACCATGTTCGAAAACCCTGCGGTACTGCATAAAGTTACAATTTTGTGCCCCATGTTATCACCATATCTCCCCGAACACTGCCTTATAACCCGTACTATCCAACTGACCAATAGAAATTAGATTCTTCTTTAAGTTAGATTCTCCCACCTGAGATCTGGATACATACATCATCTTTTCCAACAATCTCCGAAGCTTTATTATCAGCAAGGTACACCTTCCTAAAATTTCCAAACTTGAAATTATGGAATAACTCTCTACGCAGAGAAGAGTGGAATAACGCCCTGAAATCAAGTATCCAGGGATTAACTGGATTGTCCACACTAAGAATTAAGGCATCACCAATATCTTCTGCAAAACTTACAGAATCATCATCTTCATGGGGCTTATTATTTTTCTGGCCTTTCTTCTTTTTAGGTTTAGGGTAGTCTTTCTTGAAGTGTCCTTTTTCACTGCAGTCCCAATAAGAGACCTCATTTCTACCTTTAGATTTTCCCCGCTCTTTTGATTTTGATCGACCATGTTTACTATAAAGATAGCCTCCCTTCGGCTTTGTCCTGCCCCTTCCCTCGACACTGAGTGCGTTACCAGACGAATCCCTATTTTCCTTTTACAAATGCTATCGCTCAAGATAACATCTCGAACTTCTTCAAACTTTAGTTTATTAGATCCACGTGAACTGCTAATTGCAGAAACAAAAGTATCCCACGACTTGGGTAGAGAAGACATCAAAATTAGGGCTCTAATCTCATCATCAAAATTAATATTAATAGACCTTAATTAACTGATAATCATATTAAATTCATTAATATGATCTACAACATATCCACTTTCAGACATCTCCAGATTGAACAAACGACGCATCAGATATACCTACATGTTTGCCAGAGTCCTTAGTACACCTGCAGTTGTTATCTCTTTAACGATGTTGAAGGCAACGTTTCTCGCTAACGACAAACGAATCAATCCTAGCGCCTACTGATCTTTCAGATCCTAAATCTCCTGTCTCATGGTTTCTGGTTTCATCCCTAAGAAAGGGTCATAGAGGTTTCTCTGATACAGAAAATCTTCCATCTGCATCTTTCAAAAACCGAAATTGTTTCCATCAAATTTCTCAATTTGAATCTTCACGCTTTTCATCATTTCAGATTGTTGTGATACGAACTAAGCTCAGATTCCAGTTGCTATGAATGATCAATCATAATAATCAAAGAACAAGTACAAAAATCACAAATACACACAGATTTACGTGGCTCACCAAGATTTGGCTACGTCCACGGGTGGCTAGAGTTTTATTTCACTATGAATTGTTTTCAATATAGGTACAGTAGGAGAATAGAGCATATTTATACACCCAGGAGAATAGAACATATCATGGGCTTGGTGTAAAGTCCAAAATATATTATTAGGCTCCATATCTCAACACAAACTTTATAGACTTCTTCTTGAACTAAACTATAATTATAATAAGTTTTTCTTCGAGAACAAAAAAAGGAAAGAAAAAAAGAGAATGATTTCTTCTTCATCCGATTACCTCATTGGCTCCCACCATATTTTCATAAGTCTTCATTTTTAGTTGAGTTGGTGGAAAATTTAATTTTAGCAACCTAATGCTTATTAATCTTCTCCATTTTCTAATTTCCTTTCTTACTTAATGATGTAAGCTGAAAGAAATCTGTGTATTAAAGTTAGAGCACGATTATGAATGACCAATTTCAACTCACCAATCATCATTCATTTATTCCAACAACTTAGGAATTTCAAGAATTTAATTTATTAAATATTTATTTATTAAAATTCTTTATATTAATCATAAATAAATTAAATTTATTTAATAATTTATGTCAATAAAATCAACAATAATTTATTCGTTGATATATCCAGACTATGGTTGATCGAACTATTTTCGGTAGCTCCATCACCAAGCTTTGGTTGATTTATGGAGATTTTAATTCCACTTTATATGCATCGGAAGCTTAAGGTCATTTTAATCTTAAGAATTACTCAGCTGACTTCAAGAATTGTGTTGAATAAATTAGAGTGACGAATCTTAAACATGTGGGCCACCTTTATACTTGATCTAATAAACAACAATCGAACTGGTTCATTCAGAAGAAGCTCAATCGAGCTCTAGTAAATGATCTTTGGCTGAACAACTTTCCTCATAGCAGCGCTTCTTTTAAGGATCCACTATTTTCGAATCTTACGCCAATCCTAGTTGAAAAATTGTTCTAGCAATTTGCGCAATAATATCCATTTAGGTTCAATAACTATCTTATTAACGAACTAGGATTCACTGAGGCTTGTAAGAAAGGGGAAAAACTCTACATTGCAGGTACAAGAAAATATAATTGTATCTGTAAGCTGAAATTTATCAAAACTGAACTCAAGTCATTGAATTCATTGAAGGGCTCTATTGCTTTACCTGTTAACTCCACCAGGCTGAATCTCAAACATATTGAAAACTTGATTGCCTCTTTACCAATTAACTAATTGATGTTAGATAAGGAAGAATTAGCTCTCTTTAACTACTTGCAAGCTGTGAAAAGTCATACCTCTCTTCTTTAACAAAGGGCACTAGTATATTGGTTAAAAAACGGTGACAACTACACCAAATTCTTCTTCAACACAACCTGTAGGAAAATCTTAGTGTGTGCATCATATGCACGCAGTACGGAAAATAAAAAATTGTTCCAAGACTTTCCCAAAGTCCAAGGTCTATGTGCTTATATAAGGAACTACTGTTAAACCTAGATGGAAATTCTCAATTCACATACATGTTCATAACATATGTATATAGCATTTACACTAGAGTTTGTCTTATCAATTCTCAGGTGTGGAAAATATACCGGAGACCTGTTTCAGCAATATCGATATCGTGATCTCATCAGGACTTGTCCCGATCTCATCAGGATCCATTTAGTTCTATTGCTCTCCATATAATGGATCTCTATCCAAAACCATTTTACAAATCCCCCGAGTCACTCTTATGCGTGTGAACCATTAGGTTCTCGGTTATATTAGCCATTTGGATTAACACTTAATCCAAACAAGTCATGAATGACTTCTAGCATCACATCATGACCTTCAATTGACCGGAAAGTAAGTGGTTTGACGAACAAACCTGTGCTCGTCACGAACCATCTCACGAACCCTTCCATAGATAATTGCTGTGCAATTCATCCTTTCATCAGGTTATACCCCACTTGGTTATGAGTATGGGCAAAGTGTCAACTCTTACTAGACTGACTACATCAAACCTAGCCCAAGTGATATCAGTTCTCATCTTTGGACTCAGTACTATATATGTCAATAAAGAGATTCTTCATGACATATGTATTCCAACCAGAGATTTCCAAGTAATGACCTCGACAAGAGGTCGTGGGTATCATCTTTTGCTATCACAAAAGTGATGAATCCTCTATTGGCCACTCAATCACCTTCGAATATCTCAAGCTATACCCAATCACCACCCTATATATGAGCGACCTCTACAAGGCAACAAGGAATGGAGTCAAAGTACAGAATCAGTATCCAAGATATACTTGAGTATCTCTCAAGTCTAAGGATACTTGCACCATTGTTATGATGAGATTATCACTGATATTAGAATAGGACATCCATGTAATGATCTCATGGTAGGTCATCCAATATACTTACTCCTTCTAGTAAGCATCCACATCTTAACTTTAAACATCTCATGTTTACAGTTTATGAGATCCACTGGTTGATTAAATCAAGGAGTTTGACATATGCTAGACTATTCGAATTAATGATATCTAGTCTTATTGATCCTATGACTAGGGATAATTTAGATAATGACATAATTGCATAGGAATCTTAGTAATATGATCGCATCATGATTTCCTTTATGCTATGTTATATATCATAGACTTCATTATTTTTTGAAAATTAAAATAAATTATATTACCAAATCTGAAACTATAATTTACAATCCTATTATAAGGATACTTACAAAAATACTACAACCACAACTATTCTACTATAATCAATCCACCCAAACCATATAAATCATCTAAATATACCAAATCCTTCTAAGGTCCTATCTAATGATGTCCTACTTCCTATTCACTATGATTACCTCTAATCAATTTAACTATACAATTGTATCAATAATACTTGTACGTAATTATAAATAATTATCGTAAAAGTTCGTAACTGTAGTGTTTTAAAAACATTTTAAAAGGCCAATTAGTCACTTGTAAAAGATATGGAGTCAATACCTGCAGAGGAAAGCCTACTTCCAACTGAGAACTGATGAGCAACTTTGCAGCTCGATGAAGTGGGGTGGGGTCCCTAAACGTTCAAAGAGGTAGATTCATTATTAACTAGTAACTACATAGACATCAAGTACTGAACACAAAGAAATAATGATCTAACTTGCCTGAATGAATTATATGTTACGACGTGATAATTCTAATGACTTTTTAATGTTCATTGTTAATTAACTTTAAATTATATTACATTATCTACAAATTAATTGCTTATTGCATGAAAACTAAAATTGAATTTTGTAATTGAAATAAAATCTTAATTATGGCTGATACTGTGAGATAATTCTAAAGTACTATTCTTTCTCTCTCTAGATATATAAATCAGATAAATTACAGTCTAATTCTTATAAAGATTTTAATAATTGATATAATAATTATGGAAATGCGATTGTAACCGCAAATAATAATTTATTTTTAATTATTATTAATAATTTATGAATATGTGAAACACACTGATGGTCAGGTTATTATATATGTAGAGACATTGTAATATAGTTAGAGAAGCAAAACTATCGATTACGATAAGGGAAGGTTTTCTTTATGAAGTGTGAATTAAATATGTCAAAATTGTGTGAACATTTTTTTCTATATAATTCAAGCTTTCTTGTTTAATAAGTAAAATGGAAAAATATTAATTACATAATGAATATGAGACATGAGACCATACAGAATTATTAATACTTTCAGTATTGATTATTTTAACTCTTTAATTATTATACAATAATTGCATTCTTAATAAATAAATATTTTCCATATTTATCTTTACAACAAAAAAAACCTTTGTTAGAAAAATAATCTTTCTGTTGACGAGCTTATCTAACATAAAAAAAGAGTTAATTATTAAAAAAAGCTTAAATTTTTATCAAAATTTTAATTATAGCCTGAACTTTAAAAAGTAACAATAAAATTATCAAATTTTTAAAAATTTTCAATTCTAACCCCCGAACGTCAAAAGGTAACAATAATATGCTCAAACTTTCAATTTTTCCAATTCTAACCCAACATTAATGTTTTCGTTAAGTATGCTGGCGTGACTTACCACGTGTTTTAAAAATTATAATTATTAATATATGTCAGTCAAAATTAACACAACAAAATAAAGATTAATAAAACAATGTCGTTTTATTATATAATTAAAACGATGTCATTATTTAAAAATGTCTTAAATCTGATTACGCAATCTCGACTACCTTATGCTTTGATTTCAATTTTCTCCTTCTTTTTTAGTTTATTTTCTCGATGCCTTCATCCTTCGATTTTTAGATTACGCAATCATGAAGCACTTACATTATAGGTATAAGGAGAACGAATAAAATGAAAAGTTTACTGGTGTAGTATGTTATAATGTGAGATTAGTTTGGGACATCAAAAGAACAAATGGAAACAAATAGTTCATGGCATTAGGAGAACAACAAATGATGTCGGGCTAGAATTAAAAGAATTGAAAGTTTGAACATTTTATTGTCACTTTTTGAAGTTTGTGCTATAATTAAAAAAATTGAAAATTTAGACATTTTATTGCTACTTTTTAAAATTAGGTTTATAATTAAAAATTTGACGAAAATTTAAGTTTTTTTTAGTAATTAACCCCAAAAAAGATATCTTATGTTATAGGTTTGTACTAAGTCACATTAGTGGAAGAAATTTTCTCATTGTTCCAACTTTAATATATAGAGATATATAAATAGAATATACTGTTGACCACTAAGTGTAGATTATAATTACAGGAGTGCCAGCTTCGGGGTCGAACTTCCATGTCTGCCTCTCGACGTAGTTGTTTGTACTTGGTCATTGCCACCCTCTGCCATCTTGAGCCTCCACATAGTTTTTATTTCTTCTTCCCTAGAAGTTCGAAAGTTGATGCAAATTTATTAATTGACAACCGCTGATGGTAGCTAACTTCTTTTGCAGGTGTAACAGTCACTTCCCTCTTTAAAGCTTTAATGGGTGGTTGGTTTTGTTCCAAACTACCTTAAATGTTAAGTAAGTTATACACAAAAGTAGTTCAGGAACTCAGTGACAAAAGCAGGAAGATACATTTGAAAGGCAAAATTTGGTCACGAGTCATATATATGATGAGAAGGAATGTGCAAGGGGGTAAACTGTTCCTGGAAATAACATGAAGAGCTTGATAATTGATGAGCGATCCAGAATACTTATCAAAACTATACCTTGGCACGTTTGGTTGGCTTGTATGTTTTTAGTAATGGTTTATCACATGATACAAAAATTAAAAATGTTAGATTTATGACCTA
>JANZLD010000003.1:1087808-1111399 GCA_026413575.1 Erythroxylum carthagenense | reverse complement strand
ATAATTTCTAAAAATCATTGAAGTCTCCAAAAATTACTCAAAATTATCTTAATATTGTCCGAAACAATCCGAAATTTCATTAGACTAATGTACCAGGAAATACCATGAATGCATGTCAAAATATCAAGAGACAGAACATAAATCGGACTAAATTTGCGTAATATGCTAACCCCTAATTTGGGGTGTTACACCATCATAATCAATCACTGCCCTCTGGTAGAAACTTGTCGATACCCCAATCGATAAAACGTTTCTGATTGTGCTTCCATCACGAGCAGTGAGGTATATAAAACCAGATTCGTTAAACATCAACTTATAGCCACTTCCGGGAGATTCATCTACAGGCCAGTATCTGACGTTAGAAATAACAAAAGGGTACTTTGTGGTCGATAGCTGGAGACTCCCATCGGCTTCTAAAGCAAACTTGAATCTCCCTGTTGAGTAATTTGTCTCTGATAATCGAGCAATGAGTGCGCCACCTAGATTCAGAGCTTGAGTTGGTAAAATGGTATCAGTCGGTTGGTCAAAACTCTGCCACAAATTGACAGAATCTCTACCTGCAAGCACCAAATTACCAGTGTCCAACATTGCCGCATAAGAGGCTCCAGTTCCAGGGTAATTCGCAGCCCATATTCGTGTGTGTTGTTGGTCAGTGAGTCTATGGTGAGATCAACTTGAGATCCGCCACGAACTGGATTGTTTCTGTTAGCAGACCAGATTATGGTTCTTTCAGGTACTTTGTTGAACCAAATTGTCAGTAAATATCCACCTCCTGTTACTTGCTGGAACCCAAACGCAAAGTCGCCAGACGGTGATGTCCACGAAGAGTTGTCATCGGTAGCAATCAGAAATGAGCCTAAAGATATGTTTGTATAAGCATAGGATGAACATGGTATGAGATGAATTAACAGAAAGAAACAAAAAGGGTATGGCACAAATGGTCTGATTATGGCACAAATGGTCTGATCATGGCCTGAGACAATGATTCTCTGTACGTTATGCTCTACAAATGAAACGGAGGTTTAACGATTCCTGCTCTACCACCATAGCCAAAATCTTTTTGGAGTTATTTAGCAGGTTTTGTTTAACGAGGACTGTGTATCAGCTTATAGTGACTTAAACCTGTCAGCTGTCATAAGAATGAACAAGGAAAAAAGAAAAAGAAGACAGTAAAGTCAGAAACTTTCATAGACTTGACCGGCAGGATTCAAAAGATTGGAAACTGTAAGCTAAAATTTGAACTTAGATACAAAAATATTCAAGTCAAATGGAAAATGTAATTGGAAAGAGGTGATAACGAGTAGATCGACATTGAATAACTGTGGAGGGAAGACGAGAATAATAAGAATAAGTGACAACAGAAACAAAACAAATGGCATCCTGACAAGGAACAGAAATGAAATTTGAAATTTTCACGAAGTAGCTGAAGGGTCCCTTTCTAATTTCTCTAGTAAAAGTGTGGATAACAATAAGAGTCAGACATAATCTAAAATTACTGAATTAAATTTGAGTTGATAAGATTGAATTTAGAAAATTTGTCTAATTCAACTGTTTAGATTTGAACTAGAAAAAAAGGATTTGCAGTCCGCCTTACCACTCGACCATGCCACCAAATAAATAACACTATTTTGATAAATTACACTAAAAATTATCATTTTGATATCAATTTTCTGATTATTTAAACTTGATTAAATTAAATTTTGAGTTAAATTTGAATCGAGACAAGAAGGTCACATGGATCAAGTTTAACACTATCCTTACGTAATTCATACGAATTTATTTAGGTCATTTTATAAATTATCAATATCTTAATCAATTTTATAAATTTAAAGTTTTATATATAATTAGAGATATAATATTGTAACACAAAATTTTAAGATAATAAATTATAAATCTTACCTTTGTATATAATTCATTTTAGGGTTTAAAAAACATACATCTATGTAATTTAATAAATAAAATTCATACTCTTTAAAATTTTTGAAAAATTCTTTCTAATTTTCAATTTTTCAGGATTAAAATTTAGTTAAAAGTAACAATGAAATACATGTTTCATGAATATCATATTTGTATTAATCAAATGTTATTTTAATTGTCCTAATTTATTAATATAAATCAAATTTAATTAATTTGGATCTAGTTTAAAAATTAATTTGAGTTACTATACTAGTTATATTTAATTAATTTACGTTTGATATTTACAGTACATGTGCTTCGTAATTATTTTTTAAACAAAATTTAAGATAATGATTTTTTCAAAAAACTAAAAATTAAAAAAAAATCTGAAAATTTTACAGATTAAATAATTTTTCTAAGTTTTCTTAAACTATAAGATATGTAAAATTACCATTTATATTATCTTTTTTTATTAAATTATTTTAACAAAAACTATTTTTCAATTAAATATAATTATTTTAATGAGATTATAATAAAATCCATCCATTTCATTTACTTTTTTCAGATGGGATAAATAGGTTTAAATTAAAATATACTATAAATCCACCAATAAATACAATATATCATAAAATATATTATGAATTTATTATATCATAAATTTATAAATAAAAAAGTGAGGTAAATTTATTATTTATTTCTTTCTTTTATGCACCATCTTTTTTTTTCTTAAAATAAATTGTTTCACCATCAAAGAATTATCTGAAAGTAACAAAAACCTAATGTAAAAAATAATTTATAAAAAGAAAATAAGCAGTAGAAATTAATTCTATACTACACTTGTAAGGACTCCATAACAGGCTAGTTTAGTAGTAATCAGAGTCATCTGTCCCACGAGAATTGGCTGCAAAATCATCCCTCATGTTCATGCTCGACCTCTGAACCATCCGCACCAATGTCTGAACCACCTCCGACATTGGTGGTCGGAACTCAGGCTCCGCCTGATACAAGTCATACAGATCATAACATCAGGCAGGCTCACCAATCATAACCGAACAACAAAGTATCACCATCTTTTCATCAAGACAGTGAACCTTTTTGAAGCAAAAGAGAGTTTTGTCTGATACCTGTACACAGAGGGCGATTATGTCTGCGAAACGAGAGATTGCTTTGGGAGGGTATAGTCCACGCAAGGCTGGATCGACCATGTTAGCCAATGCATCAATGTCATGAAGTTGAGGGGTCGCCCACCTCACAAGGCATTGTTCAGATTTTGACTTGGAGCTGCAGCAAAGTTTAGTTGGTTATGGAGATCACAGACACTAGAGAGCTGGACGTGACAGAGATATGAGAGCTAGCTCTACCTATCGTATGGCATTCGACCTGTCAGCAATTCTAGCATGACAACTCCAAAACTGTAGACGTCACTCTTTATGGAATATGCAGAAGGTTTTGTGCACTCTGGAGCATTATATCCTATTCCAAGGTTCTTGCTTGTGTGCTGCAAAAAAAGATTAGATAGAGGTTGAAACACATGAATGTTTATACCAAAAAAACTTGGGGTAAACTTGTGTTTTTTGCAGATGGTTTTTGTTGTATTTGTACTCACATCATGGAAGTTTTTTTGTAGCTTGATTACTGAATTTAGATTTTGATACTATATAATCTTAAACAAGCAACAACCTGATGTGAAACAATCGTTAAGATGCTTTTGCAGATACAAGGCATGTTCTGTGCCTCATCACAGAGTTATTAAAAGAAACACTAAGTACTCACATCATGGAAGCTATCAAGACCATAGTCAGAGAGATGAGGGTTGAACTCAAGGTCAAGCAAAATGTTGGAGGACTTGATGTTCTTATGGATGACAGATGGAGCACAAACTTCGTGGAGGTATCTGAAAATTTAAAGAAAAATTAGAAAATCTCTACAGGTTCCAAGTGATCACCAAGAAGAAACAAGATTCATTTAACTTGGAAATACTGAAAATTTTAATTCCTATATGTATATATTACTCACTCAACAGCTCGTGCAGTTCCTAGAGCAATTTTAACTCTGGTATTCCAAGTTAGTGGGTTACTGAAGTCATCTGACATGTGTAGGAAGTCATGGAGTGATCCATTCCTGAAAAACTCGTACACTAAAATGTGATGATCCGATTCTGAACAATAACCCACAAGTGGAGCAATGTTCTTGTGATGAATCTTCGAGATGTTCGATACAATCTTTGAGAATTCTTCTTTGTGATCCTTCTGAAAATGTGACTTGTCAATCTTTTTGACAGCTAGAACCTGATGAACAGATCAGTGTAATGAAACCAAGTACCAGATACTGTCAGGAGAAAAAGAAAAGAAAAGAGAGAGACAAGTTGAAGCATTTCTGGTTAGCTAAAACCTACCTTCCCGTCAGGATATTTAGCTTTATAAACACAACCAAGAGATCCCTCTCCAAGAAGACGACCTGCTGCGAAATTACCTGTGGAACTCTGCAAATCTGATAAAGAATATGATACAGCCGGAGTGGATGTGTTTCTTCCTGCATTCAGACGGTTCTCGAACTCTTTGTCACTGAAATCTTGAACAACATCAGTCTGTTGAGGTTTGTAACCAAAGGAAGGAGGTTTCTTCAAAGTTTTGATGTCAATGGAAACTGATGATCTGGGAGAGATGTCATCTGCTAGAATCAAAGTTAAAGTGTTAAATACTTAGCTAATAAGGAATTTCTTGTCTTTTACCCTAATATGGGGAAAGCAAACTATTACCATTGAACCCTTTGCTTATTGGAGCGCCATGTTCACTGGACAGTTCCTGTGATGCAAGAACTTTGAAGGATCCCTTATGGCTAGTCTTTTCTTCATCAAGAAAATGTGAAGTTGCAGAAGATTTCTTCTTGAACATCAGAATACCAATAAGTGCAGCCACCACCACTATTGCCGCAATTATTAAAGCTATAGTCAATCCACTGAATCGACCTTTTCCATTCCCATCTTTGGAATTGCTTCCATTACTGCCAGAATTATCAGATCCAGGTCCCCAAGAATTTCCTCCAGTTCTTCAATGATACAGTCACAAACTCAGAATCCAAACTTGTTAAGAACTGCATCATCAGGAAATGAGTTTAGTTTTCATACTCACTTCAGTTTATCAATACCCTTTATTGAAGCAGGAATCGACCCTCTGAACTGGTTGTTCTCAACGTTCCTGCCAGTATATAGTAATCGTCAGGATTTTTCTTGCTGACAAGTTCTTAGTCTGATAATTCCACGACAAAGAGCACAAGCAAGAGGGTTTACAGATCGTGCATTTGAATGTTTTTGTTTTCTGGTTTACTTACAGATCTTTAAGAGGAAGACGAGCAAGGACATTTATTGAACCAGTGAATTGGTTGTTTTGCAGGTACCTGAAACGTACCATTTTCAGACAATAAAAAGAAACTCCAATTAGGCAAAATGACTGTGTTTTGAAGGTTATTACAATGTTTCAAGTTTTGAAAGTGATGAGAAACTCTGTGGAAGGTTGCCTTTCAGTGTGTTGAAGGACAAATCCCTGCAAGAAAATTAGGAAAGTTATTTATCTATCTAACCTTAATTTGCACAGAAGAAGCCTATGAAATTTCAGGGAAAAAAAATTGGATGAAGTATTAGATGTCAAATCAAAAGCAAGTTAGCTGAATCTAAATCTGAATTAGTTGTTTTAACCTCACAAATTTCTTATAAAATAAAAGTAAGATTATATAGACGAATTCAGTCTGAAGTTAATTAATAAAATTCGATTTGATTGAAATCCTACACAAGCCAAGTCTAGTATGCGAAAACAAAAAAAGAGTCTCAGGAATACTTGGCCCGAGCCCATCCGACCTGACCTAAACCTACTTGAACTCAACGTGAATTGGTCCAAACCCTAGTTTTTATCTAACTCCAGTCTGACATATTTCCTTCCCTAACCAGAACATTTAGATACCAAGTTAGTCCTACTCACAACTTCTCAAGTTTTGAAAGCTTCTGAAACATATCACCCAATTGTCCATTGAGGCTATTGTGACCAATATCTCTGCAAGAAAAGCCAGAAACCAATGAAAAATATGGGACACCACAACAAAAAGGATTGATGCAAAGGACAAGGAAGCTCATGCTTACAGGTACTTAAGGTCAGTCATCTGCGAAATTGAATACGGCAATGAGCCAGTGAACTGATTGTTAGAAAGATCTCTGCGCATCAAGCTCACGAACTTTAATAGATTTTCCTAAATTACTTCCATGATCATACCTTTGATGATGATTACCTTGATGTTATAGGCAAGGACTGTAGAGAAAACTTACAGGTTAACTACATTTGGAGGAAGCTGATATGGGATATCATTCTTCAGGTTGTTCTTGCTCACATCACTGTACTATGACAAACGAATACAGAAGACATAAGGTAACAACAATTTGAACACTTGTGAGCATGTTTCTACTTTACAATTTGAGATAAGCTTACAAGGAAGTGACAGATTTCAAGTTTGCAAGCTGGTAGCCTAGTGATCCAGTGATTCCAAGGCCTGACAGTTTTCTGCAGAAGTTTTTTAATGCCATTAATGGAGAGTTCAAAAGATCAGATGGTCCTTCAACAGAAAAAAGTTGTTTTTAACATGAAGAATGCAATTACACTTGTGTCACCGAAGATCCTGAGCATGTAATCCCTTTCCAGGAGTCATCACAGGGATCTCCACCACTTGATTTCCAACCATCAAGTTGTGAAGGAGAATTTAAGCTGTTAAACATCACGTTAAGAGCAGAAACTGCAATACAAAACACAAAAAATCAGAATCTACAGATGCAATGTCCGTTTTTCATGGTTATTAGATTAATCAGAAGATGAAACACATCTCCCTCTTCATCGAACCTCCAATCCGAGTCCTTTCAGGTTACAAGACACGCAATCAGATCTAGACCTACATAAACTTATATTCATCCTCCATTAAAATTGCATGCAGGAACATGAAACTGCAATCTACAAACTTGAAAAGTGCGATGTTTCACATACCATCATCGGAATCTGTCTTTGAATGGACCAGGCTGGTCAGAAACACAAGACAGGATACCAAGATCCCAACAAGACTATGGTGCATTTCCAATGCCAAAACACAATCTAGTAGAGAATTCAAAAAGGGTAAAGAACTTGCAGACAGCTGTGGAAGAGGGCTTCTGCAGAAAGTGTATCAGAATTCAGCCAAGAAACACGTAGGTGTAGGGAAAGAATCAATCGTTCTCTATGAATTTTTCTTTTCCTTGCATTCATTTTCCTTCTTCTGAGGTTGTTAGAAGGTGTTGGTTTCCATCGAAAACGCTACTTACTATATTTGATGGTTGATTGAAACCTCCTAAAGATCAGACAGAAATGGATTATTGCCCATTTGGACACAGACAAAAATAGTAAATCATGATGCAGATAAAATGAGACTATGCCAATGTTAATGATCTGTTACTATATTTGTTTCTTTTCACGAACAAGTTTTCAAGTGTTAAGTTTGGTTTTTAACACTTGCATGTTGGTTGGTTGGTTGGTTAGTTCGTTGCTCCACAAACTGCAAGATCTAAACATATTATTTCTCTTAGTCCCTTGTCCTTATTATCTTAATCCTTTAAGATGAATCTGCACCTAACAGCTTTTAACCCAATGACAGATTTCCTGATGTCTCGACTTCTTCATGTTCTTTAATGTAACAGCACAGACCACTTGTTTATAGATATTATCAGCTTTGGGTTGCTCATCGAGTCAAGACCCTCACGGTTTTGCTTTTGTTACACCTAGAAAAATGTATCTATGGAGAAGAGGTATCCGTATTCTTAAAAGACGTACTTCGTTCTCCTCTCCAACCGATGTGGAATCGCACAATCTACCCCCCTTAGGAACCAACATCCTCATTGACACAACGGATCGGAGACCAGTTCTGATACCATTTGTAACAGCCCAAATCACCTGTCCACAAATATTGTCCACTTTGGATTGCTTAACGGGCCAAGGTCCTCACGGTTTTGCTCTTCTCGCACCCAAAAAAATGCATCTATGAGAAGAAGTATCCGTATTCTTATAAGGCGTACTTCGTTCTCCTCTCCAACCGATATGGGATCTCACAATCTACCCCCTTAGGGCCCAGCGTCTTCATTGGCATAACGGGTTGGGAACCGGCTCTAATACCAACTTTGTCATGACCCGAAACGAGTGCATAACCAGCACGTGGGACCGAGGTTCTGAAACCCTAGATTACACATAAGTCTACCACTAGCGACTAAATAAATTCAAACTCCAAGAACGTAGTAAGTTCATACAATACAATAACAATAGTGTGCGTCAGAAAGAAGTTTTATCTCATGAAATCATGTCACTACAAACTCTAAAATACAAGATAAATGAAAATAAAAAAAGAACATAAGTCGAACACGTCATGAGAGTCACTGCTGCAAAACTGGTGGTAACTAACCTGAAAAAATAAAATTGAGGGGAGTCAGACTTCGCTGAATAAGCTCACACCGTCCTACGATACCCAATGCTCTGCATACAATCATGCATGAACATCAAAATACATACACATCATGCTATACATTCAATTACATCAACAACACAAATAAATTGTACGAGAGAATATCTATAGGATCATAATCTTTAAAGGTAAGCTCTCACAACTCTAAACCTCAAATGGTTGCAGGGAGCTATGCATCACCAACGGCCCAGCCATGCTCCTATACTCATGCAATTGTAAGGCTCTCTTAATCTAAAGGGGTTGTAGGGAGCCAAGCATCACCAACAGGTCAGCCCTCGCTCAAAATGTCCAAAATCATAAGCATCACAAATAAGGTTCCGACCGGGAGCCAAGCAACAACCAAGATCGACTCATAACATATCTCAATATCATAAACAAAACAATTCTCATAATCATAACCAGTGCGCATCTGGTCCTGATGCATACCCATCAGGTGGCACATTCTACAGATATTTTCTTCCACACAATCGAACATAGCAATATATATCAAATTATTAAGCATGCAATTTATCAAGTAAACATTTAGTTATGCAATAACTAATGCATGTATGCGTAGACGGATCCACAATGGGGGCAAGTGGGGGCACTTATTCCCCACTACCTTCAAAATTTTCATATTAAAAATTATTATTTTAAGTTTTGATCTCATTAAAAAAATTGCTCCCATCAAAATTTTTCCTCCATTAAAATTTTGCCCCCACTCAAAAAAATTTCAGAATCCATCCCTACATGTATGCAATAACCAGCCCAACACATCCACTCAGTTAATTCAATATAAAGACTTATACTAAAGCAAATACACATTATTGTATATATACGTTCGCTATATAAATATATAAGCATCAATTGATATATATATACACATGCAAATAAATGTGGTTATGTATTGCTATATGTGTTGTCATCTATACCAGCATTGAACAATATTTATTTATTGGTATAATTGTGATAACAGTAAGTCAGTATGAACTTATCTGGTAACTGAACTCGTCATTCCAAACATTCCAATTGGGGTCCCGCTCCTGTTGTACCCTTTTTTCCGTCAATCGATGGCAATCCAAGCGACGACTAGCAACGAGACTATAAGGCTTTTGTTTTTGATGTTGAGAAGAGTCGAATAGTGATGGTGGTGACTGACAACAACTACCAGAAGCGATGGATCGACGATTGACATTTTTCGTCGATTTTTCTCCTCTATTTTTGCAACGATTCTAGTAACAATGGTAGCTAAACTGGGTATAGTTATGACGAGCTCATTGAGAGGAAGAGATTAGTATATAACACTATTGATATTTTATTGTATGAACTTGTTGAGTTTTTTAGGTTTAAATTTATTTTGTCACTAGTAGTAGGCTTACATGTGATCTAGGGTTTCGGAACCTCAATCCCATATACCGGTCACGCGCCTGTTTCGGATCTTGACAAAGTATCAGAGCCGATTCCTGACCTATTGTGTCAGCAAAGATGCTGGACCTTAAGAGGAATGGGTTGTGAGATCCCATATCTATTATAGAGAAGAACGAAGTACGCTTTATAAGGGTATAAATACTTCTTTTCTATAGATGCGTTTTTTCAGGTACAGAAAGAGCAAAACTGTGGGGCCTTGGCTCGATGGACAACCCAAATTGGACAATATCTATGGACGGGTGGTCTGGGCTGTTACAAATGATATCAGAGTTGATTTTCGACCTATTGTGCTAACGAGGACGTTGGGTCCTAAGGAAGTGGATTGTGAGATCTTACATTGATTGAAAAGGAAAACGAAATACGTCTTATAAGGGTACAGATACCTCTTCTCCATAGACCCCTTTTTCTGAGTGGGAGGAAGAATAAAATCGTGAAGGTTTTAACCCGATGGACAATCTAAAGCGGATAATATCTGTAGACGAGTAATCTAGGCTGTTATATTTAATAACCAAGAAACTAGAGGAAGAATAACATAATGTCGAATTTAACTAAACAACACCTACAGTTTTGTCTTTCTTTTTCTTTTTCTTTTTCTTTTTCTTTTTCATTCTTTTAAACAGACATGAGTATGCATGCTTGTGAAATTTTATCCATGTTACCATATCAGGTTGATCCTTAGTACGAGATTGTAGCAGGCATCGGTAGGGATAACAGTGCCCCTGCCCGCCTGGAGCCAGATTTGACCATACTTAAATATGCAATCAAAAGATCGACCAGATTTAAACTAAGACTAAAACCATGCTATTTTAATCTATATATGTTTAATTATACTAAAATAATATCGTTTTGAGATCGTTTACAACAGTCTCACGAGCTGGAGTCTAACCAAAACCTGATCAACTCACACTGGACCGGACCAATTTTCCAACCACAATGGAATTCAACGAAAGATGGAATTTTGGCCAAGATCGAATATATACATAAATATATAAACCTTGGAAGGCTGCAACTTAAAATAACTGTTAAAAGTTCATTCATAATTTTACAAATAATTGTTCTTAAGCATCAAATGGGCAAAACTGAATCTTTATGATTTCGTGTTCAGTCATCTTTTTGTCCTCCAACTGAATTGGATCATGACTTTAGCACCAAGAAGAAACAGTAAACTGGAACTCAACCTGCAAAATTGTGGAGAACATGTTCTTCCTAATGATAATAAACTGAAACTGTACAAGTTTGGCCTATTGCAAGTTCTCCACTTCATGGATAAAGTATCTCACATCAAGCCTCATCAATCGAGCACTTGTGTCACTTCTATACTTCACTGGACTCATGTTTCCTAGAATCTGTTAACAGAAAACTCTGATCTATAATATCAATTGCATACTTGCAAATACATCAGAGCATGAAAACTTTACATTATCTGTATAATTATGTGTATACTTTGCTTATTCAACACAAACAACTATATACAATAACCCATAGTTCAGCTTCTAATCGTTCTTCTTTATGCAGAAATCCATGAAAAGGCCATTTATGTTAAATCCCAAGCTTAATAACTGCATGCAGGTGGAGAGATTAGATCATGATGATGCAGTCTGAGTTTGGCTTGAGGAAGCATCATGCTTTCTTAACTTTGTCAAGATGTATGCCATGGCAACCTTTGCGCCCAGGCTAGAGTGTCCACGGGAGAGGCAAATGACACCACCAAGGAGAAGCAAACCATTTGCCAGCACTTTTCCTGAGGGCCTTCTTAAAAGCTTCTTTTGTTGTCCTTCGCCAGAATGCAATCCATGCCTTGTAGATGCTGCATTAGTTGATACAGTATCTGCATCAACACTTGCTATCTCCAAGCCAGCTGGAACCTATAAGAATGCAATCCTTTGTCACATAGCTAAGCAGTGGGCTTTTCAATTTCAAGGTTTATGAAGCATAAGTGGTTAATTAAGGTCTCATTTACAGAAAAGGAACCTCATTCAACACTTCCATTGCATTCATAATCCAATAACCAAACAACAAAGATGAAAAAGTGCCAATTGGAACTCTAACTTCATTAACACGAAATTGATATGCTTATTTGCAGAAGAGATATCTTTGTAGTACACATCATGTATAGAAAACAAATTGACATGTATTAAGTCTTACCTTCTGAATAAGAGAGATTGCAGTAACAGACTGTCCTCTTTGAGGTTGCTTGATCAGAGAGTACTTGCGCAATGCACTATCCATCTTACACACATAACTCCATATACCCTTGGCAAAAGCCAACTTTGCCATTTCCACATTTAAACCAGCATCCTCTTGGTGAAACAATTTTATCTCACATGCATCTCTGTTGAGTACTGTAACAAAATAGGTTAAATAAGAACATGTTCCATTCAAAAAGAACCAAAATGGGAAGCCAAAAATTGATCCTTGCAGCTATCAGAAATGGATCACTGGATATTTATTTCAGCACACAGAGAAAGCAAAAGGTTAACTGTGCCAGAGATAGAACGTCAGTAACTTGAAAATACTATACATCTATATGTGCTTAATGAGTTTTTAATATGCGAAAAATAATTAAATTCCCGATTATTGCCTAGAAAAATTTCCGGTCTCTGGACAGCACACGTCATTTTCAAAAGTCCAAAGCAATCTCAAAATAGATATGAGGATGTAAATACAAGACATAATACAACTTAAATAGATATACAAACCAAGAACTTGCCTTTCCTTATTCTCCAACCAGATCTAAAGAACTGAACTCGTACATACTTCTTCTGCCTTGGTGCTGAAGGATGCAGACATTCCTAATCATCGAAGTTGAGAAAAAAGAGAAAGGAAAACAAGAAGAATTAGGGATAACAAGAAACCACGAGTAATTAGTTAAAAAAAATGTAAACAGTTATGCAATCAACTTTAATGCAACTAATAATTACTTTCGTAAAGCAATAGAATGCTCCATCTTCTCCTTGCCACAACCTCCATGCCAATATATACTCCCGAGGTGTCAAGAAAGGAAACTTTTTAATTGTACGCCCGATTTCTACACCACTAGTCATATCCACCTGCAACTGCTCATGCTCCACAACAGTCTTGTCCCACTGTTTTCTGTAATCATTATCCATGTAGAAGTCCCTAAGAACCTCTAGGGAGCAATTTTCAAATACTGTCATACTTAAGTATTTTAGTGGAGCATCCTGCAAATAAGAACAGAAAATACCTTGTTATTCAGACTGTCTAAAGATTGAGTATGCTTATCTTCATAAATTACTTTTGGACTTTTCATATATTAGGAATAAGAAAGCCGACCTTGGGCCTGCAGCACTTTGCAGTGTAGGATATATGATTGTTTCTCTTGCATATAACATTCTCCCATTTCTCATTCTTAACCAGGTTGTCATCCAAATTTTGAATTAGAAACTTTAAATCTGCTTCTGACACTATCTCTGAGATCCTGCAGGTAAAACATAACTCAACCATTAGTGAGCAATCACATCAATAACCGAATTCAATAACTATTCTGCACAGAATGCAGAAAAATATACAATCCATGAAATTTATTAAATCAGACAAAGCATCAAATTAAAAGAATCCAAAACAAAATTTTCAAGTCATTTATGTCTTCAGTAACACAAAGTAATCAAATCAGCTAGTAAGCACTCCAAATACTGCTCACAAGTCAAGTTAGAAGTTGCTAAACAACTCAAAGTGTACCCTCTCTGCAATCTCAGAAAATGCACAATATCATCTAACATTATGCAAGTGTTATTACAACATACACTTCAAGTAGGTTGGCACGTTCACAAAATCACCATATGCAACTCAACTAAATATCCTCTGCTTATCACCAACTAAAGAGGGATCAGCTCTACAATTCCTCTACCATAATTCTTCCCCACAGAGCTATATATTCATTGCCACTGATCCAATACGAACCAACAGTCATGTGACTGTCACTCAATTCCGATAAAGTAAGTACAGAAGTAAAGGCTTGTTCCATGAAAATATCAACCCACAAGTAGATACAAACATTTTAACCTTACAAAACTTCAGGGGTACGGACGGAAAATTTTAACAGTTACATCCGAACAGCAGGAATTTCTTCCAGTGAAGAACGTAAGCTTCAAACTCAAGACAATTAGAAAAAAGAAATTTAAGTGAGCCTAGACATTAAATGGAGAGTAGCAAAAATGCCTCAATCAAGGGAACAAACCAAAAAAAAATTGAAACAATCATTGAACATATGCGAATTCAATGCTGTGCAATACCCTCCAACAAGAGCAGAGACTTTCGAAAATCTAAACAGAAAGGATTAAAAAACTACCAATCTTTAACGAGAAACTGAATTCAGATTAACTTAAACAAAAACCAACCTAACACTATCCTGACAATCAAATACCTGAAATCACGACTACTAGAGGCTGCATGAACAGAAGAACCAGAGGCCAGAGGCCTTGCTGCCGAGGAAGCAGATGAAACCCGACGTCGTTTGCAGAGAAAGAAGAAACGATGCTTGACACAGTGAAAAAAGAGAATGAAGAAAAGAGCAAAAAAAGTAGTCCATCCATAACCCAACAAAAACCCACTTCCATTCTCAAGATAAATCTCAGCTCCAACCCAAAATTGTCTCCAAGATTCAATCTTTGACGCACCCATCATCTTCTCTGGCACACTACATCAAGCCCACTAACTCCATCTTTTCCTCTCCCCCTCCCTCGCTCTCTCTTTCCATATACATATACCTAGAAAACTGTGGCCGTACGATAACGATTCGGGAAGTCCGATTTAGTAAAGGCTCGCACTTTGGATAAAGGCTCCCACTTTGGATCGCGTGGCGAGGGTGGTATGTGGAGTTTGTGGTTATGGGGAGTTTGTGGTTTATTTTAGTTCTGTTTCACAAAAAATATTTCTTAAAAAGTCTTACTTAAAATCCTACAATTTCAAATAAGTTATAAATTTAGCTTAGATCATATCACAATTCGGTAATTTGGACTTATTAAATATTAATGTGATCTCAAAAATAATTTCTTTGAACATTTTTTAAAGACGTAATCTTTACTTTTTCATTTTACAAAAGGTCTAATTAAGTCTCTCTTTTAATCTTTGTTGCCACTTTTAAGATATAATAAGTACTATTTTAGTAACCTTATCATCAAACTGGTATTGTTTTAATAATGTTATGGTGTAAAGTGACGTAGAAGATACCAACAAAAACTTGGTTAGACTTTTTGTAAAGTGTCACGTACAAATGACACCCTTAGCCAAATTTTTAGTGTATTTAGTGTTTATTTTCTTTGTTCTTTTGCTAAGAAACAATTGAGAATGTCACTGGTAAATAATTGATTAAATATCCTCCTTTAAATAGGATATTGATTATAAATGATAGATTACGATAGGAGATGGGTGGCCTAACATGTTGCACATGTAACACTATCTATGGTTGGCACTTTGTTGACTAATTAAAGAGATTTAGTTTGGAGATGTTGGCTGCAAAGAGAACTTATAGTGTCCTGTTGAGAGAACATATGTTGAAATGAAGTGCTATCAGGAACGTACGATCTTCCCTTTGTCTTTCTATTTGCTAGAATGGCATCAGTCTTCAAGTCTTGTGAAGTTTTTCACAAGAGTTATATCACTACACGTGTGATTTGGAGCCCTTGTGTCAATTAACCAAGATCTCTCCTATTCATAGCCGTGTTTGTTTTCACTGCTATCCAGTCACCACATTGATCTCCTTTTGCTTTTCAACTTTTAAAATCAACGAGTATGCCTTGTCAAGGTTTGGTAATGGATCCATTACCAAGATTTGATTTTTAACATGATCATATCCTTCACTTATCGCCATCATATTCTAAGGTCAAGACCTCAAGCGTATTTTCCAGTGTCTCAAAATCCAAAAATTAGACAGTGCACAGCTTTGAAAGACGACGAATGATCATGCAAAATTTACATCCATAATGGATAATGTGTTACAGCTACCTACAAAAATGCAATCCCTCAAGTTCCTCCATTGTCCAGTTGGACATTTGCAACTGATCGCCAGCTCTCATGAGAGTCTGTAGCTCTCTGACCATGTCTTGTAATACTGTATTTGCTGCTTCCACAAAAGCAAGAAGATACTTGGGTTCGGGAAACATTCCAGGTTAAGAAATCAAAGCAATCCTATAGAAACTTACCTTATCCGACACGGATGGAGAGACTTTACTCAGCGCTCGCTCAAAATGAGTTGTCCTAATCGTTTGAGAGGTTCCATCAGAACAGGTCTTGCTTTTAAACTCTTCAAGTGCAGTAGTTGCTGCTTCCTCCATCTGGCATACCATCCCAATTAGAATGTTAGCAAACGCATCCTTCAAATATCCATGCAAATAAAAGCTATGCTGAATTCTTCAACTTTAAATTCACCCTTCAAAATTTAAGGAAGATTTTCTATCCGACAGAAAGTACATGAGAGAAAATAGACAAACCAGTTTCATGAGATCAGCACCACTAAAATTTTGACAAGCCTCCATCTGCCCTATGGCACTCAAATCTACACTGAGGTCTATGGGCTTTTTCTTGGCAAGAGCTTTTAAGATCAACCCACGATCATGTGAACTAGGGAGGGGTACGTAAAGGAGTTTCCCAAATCTTCCTGGTCGCAAGACAGCTGGGTCCATGACCTCAGGTCTATCACCAAAATTAATGTTAACAATAACTGGCATAGGAAGAGAAATTGGGGAGGGGAGAGAGATTGCTTTTACCTGTTGGTAGCACCAACTACAATAACACCCATTCGCTTATCTGCTCCATCTAACTCTATAAGCAACTGTAAATGCAAACGATGGTATCAGTCCATCTATGCATAATATAGACAATTAGATTAAGAATGAGAAGCATGTTCTTTATATTAAAATTTAATTACCTGGTTTAAGAGCCGTTCAACCACCCATCCTCCTTCCCTCCCGCGCTTTGTTGTCAAAGCATCAACCTAATCCAACAAAAAATTGAATCGCACTTCAACATTAAATAAATAACCACTGAGTATGCAAAACAAAGATCAAACAGATACTGGGTCAAGAGAGACAAATTGCAGCACTAGTGCGAAGTTGTTTCATGTTTTCAACATAATTTTTATTAGCTTTCTAAAGATCTTTTCACAAGAACAGCATTGATATTGCAAAACTGAGTTGAAGAAAAAAAGGATTCACATAGATATCCCCAAGGGATCGAATTTAAAGCTGTAGTAACATCATTTCCCCCTGACAGGAATGCAGACTAGAGTATGTATGTGAAAGAAAAGACACATTCAACATAAATTCAAGACCAAAATTTTATCAATAATCCAACAAATATCTTCTAAATTCATAACGTAGCATAAGTTCCCTCTCAACACGTTGCTTAATATACCACTGACAATCAAGAGGGGAAATAACAAACCTCATCAAAGAAAAGTATGCACGGTGAACAAGTCCTTGCACGACTGAACAATGTCCGAACTGCCAGTTCACTTTCTCCAACATATTTATCCAAAAGTTCAGGGCCCTAATAGGTCATGTAACTAATAAACATATACCCTCATAATAAACAGTAGTAATTTACATGTAAAAGTATGGAGTGACAGAGAATTTAAGGACTGACTTTGATGTAAATGAAATTGGCTCCTGCCTCATTAGCAACAGCCTTGGCGATCAGTGTTTTGCCACAGCCTGGGGGACCATAGAGCAAGATTCCTGTCTCTGATTTCAAGCCAAATTTCTGAACGTACATACAATTCTCAACAATTAGAAATTTAACCAGAATTTCACAGAGGAATTCAGCTGCTAAGTTGCACGGAGTAGCTTGGAAAGAACAAATTCAATAAAACAGAGGTCACAACAAAGTCAGGAGAATTGTGATTGTAGAATCATGCGCAGTACAAGGACATCAAAAGTATAAAAATTGATCAAACAAACCAAATGGGCTTATAGATTTAAAAAAACACTAAATTCTCAATCCAAAGAGAAGCAACATTAGAAGTACAAATTTTTGGTGCAAACAGAATGCTCAATGTCAAAGCATTTAGTAAACTGCCAGATCTGATAAGTTGCATTTCAAGACATAAAAAAAGGTCAGGATGAAAACTAAGAGACATAAATAAAGGGAAATTCATACCTGATAATCTTCTGCATACTTTATGCGCCCAACTATATGCAGGTCCAATTCTTTCCTTATATAATCAAGCCCACCGACATCTTCCCATTTCACATCAGGAATAGTAGAGAAACCTTCTCTTTTAGATGAGGGTTGCACCAGCTTAGCTGCTTCCTTCGGGAGGGGAAATAAAAATATGAAGTTTGACAAGCCAACAAATAAGTGAAGATTAAAGCATTAAGACACAATTTCCATGAGAAGGAAACTTTAAAGTAAGTAAATTTGAGGCACACCAGTACCAAACTCCTCAACATGTTTCTCATGGTGAATTTTATTTTCAAAAGATTATGCTAGTACAAATTCACAGAGATAATCTATAATTCAAAAATCACATCTCAACAATATCAAAAAAATAAAACTTTGGTCCAAGAGCATCACAATGAAGATAGAGCATTCAAAAGTCTTCTTTAATCAGAAGAGGATGACAAAACCCATGCAACTTCATATTACCTCAAAATCAGCCATATTGATTGCAAGCTTCTCAATTTCCTCCGGTAACCAAGGTACCTTGTACCATTCCTCACTAAACTCAGTGCTTTTGGATTCTGTACATAGCTCAAGTTTTCTCAGTGCAATCATTCTCCTCATGGCTATATTACCAGCCTTGTTAACCAGCGCAGCCAAGTCTGCTCCAACAAAACCTGGAGTAGACCTAGCTATTTGCAAAAGATCAATAGAACCCTCAAGAGTACAATTTTGGGTAAGCACAGAAAGTATCTCTTTCCTAGCATTCTCATCTGGAGCACTTAATTGAATCTCACGATCAAATCTTCCAGGTCTTCTTAATGCAGGATCAATTGCATCAGGTCTATTAGTAGCTCCAATAACAAGAACATGTCCAGGTTTTTTATCCACAAGTCCTTGATGTGAATTTGCAACAACTGGTTGTGAAAGCCTATGATACTCATCCATGCAAGTCATCAATTGGGTTACAATCCTCCGTTCCATCTCCCTCTGTAGATTTTCTCTCTTTGAAGCAATTGCATCTATCTCATCAATGAATACGATTGATGGTGCAGACTTGTATGCTTTAGAGAAAAGATCCCTGATGTTTTCTTCAGATGCACCTAAATTTTATCAAGATGAATCCTTCAGTATGTTATTCAAAAAACCATGGCCAAAAAAAAATCTACTATATCACTTTGAGAACAACAGGTCTAACAAAAGGCACTAAATTATGTTATTCGACCAACCATGGAAAAAAAAGAAATCACGATAATGATCCTAACAACTACATTACTTATTTACCATGAAGAAATAAGCTAATCAAAAATCAAATTCTAATAGAAGCAATTATACAACCCTCATACCAAGCATATCCTTAATCAATAGAACAACATAACATACATGCTCATATGACTCAAATAGCATCCAATAAGTCATGAGAAACAATAATAAACATCACAATCAACTCACATTGAATTACATGTAGTAATAAAACAAAATCACTAAACACGCAGCACATACCAGATACACCAGACACAATTTCAGTAGCCGATAACTTATAAAATGGAACCCCCGCTTCGTTTGCAATGGCATGAGCCAACTTTGTCTTCCCACAACCAGGCGGTCCATGAAGCAAGATACCACTAATGGGATTGACTCCAAGCCGCTGTGGAACATGCGGGTGATAGAGAGGAACAAGCACTTCCACTACCAAATCCTCCAACACAACTTCCATTCCTCCAAAATCCCTGAACCTTGGCCCTTCCTTTCCCTTAACCTCCATTGTAGCATTAGAAACCTGAGATTTCACTTTTGTCACTTCATCACCCAATCTCCTCACTTCTTCACTTTTAGGCCTAACATTTAGCATGCTCACCTTATTTTCAGTTTTCAATTTAATAGCAACATCCAATTCTATATTTTTCTCTTCTTTGGATGATTTGGCGGTAGGAGATGCATAACTCTCTCGTAGCAACGACCGCATTAGATCAAACTTCGGCTCCACCTTCTGATCAAAAATTCCATCTTCCGAGGTTGAGATCGCTGACGAAGAAGGTGGTGACTCGGAATCTGAATTCGAGTCGGAGGAGGTGGAAGCCCGGTTACAAGCAATCCGTCTGGAATAGTCATCCTCAATCCGAAGCAATCTCTCCTCGCCTTCATTAAGACGCTTTTGTTTTTTCCTGGTTCTGTGTTGAACATCTAATTGTTCTTCATCATCGTCACCATCTTCCATTTTTGAATTGGATTGTAGAATAAGATGGACTTGCCTAGTAAAATTGCGGTGCTCCATGCGGCGGTAGTCATGGTGGCGTTCCCGCAGATAATGAACTATGTCATCGGGGTGGGCGCACTCCTTGGGAACCGACTGGATGCGATATCTGAGTAGTCTTTGGTTTCTACCGCCAAAGCTTAATCTGTTTCCCTTTCCCATGGGCATACACGTTACATTCCTTAAATTTTGATGACGACGACAGAGAAATCTTGTCATACAAACAAAGATAACCTGTAAAAGTAAACAAAATGTCTTATGCTATTAAAAGGCCATAACACCATTAGGTCATTACAGTGTATCATATGCAAGTTCACAATGGAGGAAAATCGGTAGAACTCAACCTCCTTTGTCAAGCTCAGATTGAGCACAGCTTCAAATTCATAGCATGATAAGTCACAATAGAAAGAAGAGAGAGCTATATGTTCCTCAGTATAAAATCAATAATGTTTCTCGCAGGTACAGTCATCATTGATCTGGACTACCAGAAAACTCAGAGTCACTCTTTCCTATACGATTTTTAAACAGTGTTTTCTCATGTCCTTATCTTTCACATAGCTTCAACCAGAGAACGCATTGCACTAACGTAGTAAATCCATTTAAATCCTAAAACTAGCCACGCAAAAAAGCAAATTACCTGCACGCCACTTAAGAAACTTTTATGAATTAAAAGTCATAGCGTACCCAAGAGAATTCTACATTTCGAATTGCTATACAAAATTCAGTACGTAGTTATCTCCCTCACCAAGGATAAGTGCAGCCCTGATGTGAATTAAGTAGGAAAGTCAATTGTATTATCGGAAATCATCAAATGGTTTATCAGCACCAACCTGCTAGGACCACCAAACCCTATCTTCTTAGCTCCAGATCCTGAATTATCCACTGCTGTGGATTCAAGTTTCAGCGTATTAGATGAGGTAGAAAAACCCAGAAAAGAAGGGGTGAATCATAAGCAGAAAGATATAAAAAAAATAAAAATCAAAACTTTCAGGCAGTTGAACTATAAAGTTGGAAACTTTCAGATATAAGAGAAACGTCTCGCATTTTTCATCTCTCTCACTCTCTCTCTCTCTCGGTCTCTCCTCTCCGGTGACTCTCCTCTCCGGCGACTCTCCACCACGCACTCGACACTACCCCATCGTCTCTTCCTCCCGGTCACCGCTCACGCACGCACAGTACACGCACACCACCGTCGTCCCTTCCTCAGTCAGTCAGTCCTCAGGCACAACACAACACACCACGCCAAGCAGAACAGATCGGAGGAATGAATATCCAAAGTTGCGTTGTCTTACCTGGTCTCAGGGATTTGGGAAGATATAAATCGAAGAGCTTTCAGGGAGAAATCCAGAGAGCTCAGATGTTCAATGAAATAAGATCAGAACAGATATATACTTGCATCGGAGGAATATTGCGATTGGCGAAACGGTGAAACGTACCTGGCTCTTGGGATGTCGCCTAAAGCTTGAGAGGGTTTTCGGATGTTAAATACAGAAGCTTCTACGTCGACGTCGAAAAAACACATACGTATATACTTATATAGTCATGTAAATTATATAACTATATTTCGATTTTCATATGTTTATAGTTTATACATGTTTTTTTAAGGGTAAATAATAAGAATTTTATTATTCCAAAGCAAGAACTTCAACAATAGAAGGAGGGGATATTTCAAACCACTCTCTGAGGCTATAAGTGAATAATGCGCTCGTAGCTAAAACGTAGGCAACAGAATTGCCTGACTTTAAGCTAAAAATGCATTTAGCTATTATAATCTCATTCAATAGAGATTTACAATCACAAACTAACAAACCAAAAGGGCATCCGATTCAATAATAACTCTATCCCAATTCTAAAGCTTGACTCAACTAAAGACTTCTCTGATAACGATTGCTTATGTACTTTTAGCACTCAATTTGCCTAGAAACTTCCACGATTTTGCAGCTATAAATCTCGAATTAGAGTCTTGTATAACAGCTGTAGTAGTCATGAAATTGGAGTTGCTTCCGTGGCAACGTCAACATTAACCTTCAGCCAACTCACTTCCGGAGGTTGCCAAACACCGTTTTTGTTGCTGGTATTCCCGGAGCAGTATCAGAAGCATGAGCAAGTCTCCACTCCTCCAAGGTTCTCTGTGCAAAACAAACAATGGCATTGGCTGATCTCCATTTATTGTTCCACACAACTCCATTTCTATTATGCCAAATTGCCCAAATTATCATCAGAATGGTATACTGTCGATCTTTTGGTGCAGGTAGAAAGAAGTATGCAAACCAGTCGAGCAAAGAAATTGTTCTTGGATGCTGTCAGTTCTGGAGAACTCTCGACCAGACCTACTTTGTGAGTGGACAGTCGAGGAACACATGTTGTAATGCTCCTCTTCTTGATTACAAATCGGGCAACACATATTGACATCAACTTGTCGACTTTGTAACACCAATAAGCACGGTAATACACCATTTAGAACACGCCAAACACAACTAATCACCTTTGGCGGAACCACACAGTTCCATACCTACCTCCATACTTGCTGATAACTTGACAAAATTGTATCTGTAAGGGGACACAAGAGTTTATAAGCGCTTTTCACTGTGTAGCGGCCTTTATTCTCAAATTTTCAACATCAATCATCTCTTGCCAGTTGTCTACCCAATGGTATTTCCAAAATCCGTTCACAATTATGGCTAGAGAAAAGCGAGCGAATTAAATCAAGATTCCATGAATCATTTTCCAACAAATCCGCAACCAAGAAAACATTTGAATCGGGAGGCCTGGAAGAAACAATACAAGAATTCTCCTTATCATTGAGCCACAGTAAGTCCCATATTAGAATTTAAGAACCATCTCCAATCTTCCAATGCATACCCCGTTGTAACAAAAAACGGGTTTCCCAAATACTTCTCCATAAATAACTCAGATTGTTTCCTAAATTTGCTGATAATAAAGACGAGCCCACAAAATAACAAGCTTGAAGAACACGAGGCACTAGCGAATCAGGTTGAGTCATCAATTTCTAACCTTGCTTTCCCAAAAGTGCAAGATTGAACTCATGGATCTTTTTAAAACCAAGACCACCGAAAATCTTATTCTTCACCAATCTCTGCCAGGAGATCCAAGTAATTCCTTTTTCATGATTAACACCTTTTCCCCACCAAAACCGAGTCATGATATGTTCCAGTTTAGTACATAAAGTTTTAGGTAGAAGAAACAAGTTCATCACATAAGTGAGTATTGCTTGTAACACAGTTTTCAACAACACAGTTTTACCCATCTTAAAAAGTGATCTTCTCTTCCATGCATTCAATCTTTTCTATACTCTGTCTTTTATAAAACCAAATACCTCCTTCTTGTTCCTCTCTATATGAAAAGGTAGCCCAAGGTAGGGACCAAAGACTCTTTT
>JANZLD010000003.1:1064564-1082674 GCA_026413575.1 Erythroxylum carthagenense | reverse complement strand
TATATAATTAAATATAATTATTGCATAATTATTACGTCACACCGGTTCGACCGATGGTTGAACCGGTCGAACCGGTGACTAGTAAGGCCACCGATTCAATGACCGGTCCGAATTTCAAAACATTGCTTCGTATTAACTGACAAACAATAATGGCCGAAAAGTCTCAACAAGCTGACAAGGACAGCTTAACACGTAGTGAAATCATAGAAATGCACAAGTAACTCAAACCCCATGATCTTGGTACTCTCGTTCTGTCATTTTATCAAACAGTTAGGATGCAAGTATTAGATTTTGACTTCTTAATAAAACAATTGCCAAATGAATACGAACTGGACTCAGTCCAAATACAATTAAGAGAAGCAACATCACTAGGACTGTGTCACTGTAAAATCAATTAGTAGAATGGATATAGATCAGAAACCTGGTTGTCACTCGCGAACCTGCTCTTGAGAATGGAGCCTTTAGCCTAATTCGTATAGTGACTTTCATGCCTATTAATGTATTATTATGTTCAACATAAATTTAAACATGATATTATGTGAAACGAATTAAATAAAAAGGGACGCAATATGGAAGAAGATGGAAGAAAAAGTATGGAAAATCACAAAAACATAGAGAAGACGCAATATGGAAGAAAGTGGAGCCTTTCTTCAGTCACACAAAACCCCAATCGGAAGCCCCCAAATTGAAGATGACAACAGAGGTTGAATATCTAAACCAAAAAACTTGACCCAAAAACCCAAGAACTGGAGTTAAGACCGAGTAACCGATACAAGAATTACTGAAATCAAAAGGCCGACGAAATCACACATGCACTCATGAAAAAACGAAGAAAGAAAGACCCAAACTTTGAGAAAGATATAACCTGTGAAACCAGACATAAATTAAAGACTGAAACTTTAAAAGATTGTATCCCATTTTCATTAAAATTGTGAAGAAAAAAGGATAATGCAGGAAGTGAATCAGCTAGTTTCTTCGATCTTTATGGAATAGATGACATAGAAAAGTAGGTGAACAATGAAGGAGAAACCTTATTCACAGAGAAAGTAGAGTATTGGGAAATAACAATGAACAGTACTCACAGATCGAGCATTTCTTCTTCCTCATCGGCGCTGAGAGCGATTTCTTGTAGTGAAAAGCTTGTCATCTAGCGGATCGTAGACAAGAAAAAGAAAAACAAGAATTTTAGGCCGTTTGATGATGAGAATAAGCTGGAACCATTAGATTAGGAGACGGAGACACGACGATCACGACATTCGTTCGCGCTTGGCATGTAATACTTACAAAGAGGACATGGATTGAGTCACCTTATGGACTCTTCTTTTTCCTTTGCTTCTTCTTGGCTTCTTATAATCTAATGGAGAAGTTTTTGATTTTCCATAGTTAGCCCAAAGCCGTTTCGTTATCGATATCTTTCGAGTGTAGACATGCCGAATCTATATTCATAATTACTATCTTTCGAGTGTACATTGAATAAACCGATCTAAACCACCAATGTGATCCAATAAGCTGAGGGTTTGCATCAACGAAAGACACATTCCAGCCACGGACCAGCAAGTATGGCAGACCACACGACAACTTTCCTGTTATTGTCTTTTGTCTTGTTGGCCAGGCTAACTGTTTGAAACAATGAACTTTCACTAAAACTTGGACAGAATAATCATTCAGAATACAAGTTCAAGACCCCGAAATGGTTCTGGTCGGAAAACTCAAAGCGACCACATTGACCATTCCATGAGTTTCAGGATGAAATAAAGCAGCTTTTTAATTCGTTCTCACCAAAGTTCATTCCATAGGTAACAACACAAAACTCAGTTCCTTAGCTCTTATCACCATACTTTACAGGTAAAGGAATGAATGAAAATGAAATAAGCTAATCGGAACTGCTACTTCCGAGCCAGGAGCGTATCAAGAGCCGATTGAATGTTATAAACCAACTGCTCAACATGTCTGACGGCTGAAAATGATGGAATGAGATGCAATGCCTATGGCAGTTCAAGTAGATTTCTCAGAGGAAAAATAATCACATGAAGAGCAGAAGTATAAGTAATTGCAGAGATGGTAAATGTCGGCAAGAAATAAGTGATGAATGCAAGAAGAGCGGGACTAAATCGATACTGGAGAATGTCATTCCTATAACTGCATAATTTAAAAAGATCACATTTCGACTACTTGAACCTGTCACTGTTACTGAACAGAACAAAGTCCTGAGATGCACTGCAAGATTATTCTCATTAAAGAGAGAAATGTGAGAGAAACAATGGGATCACAATGTCATACCGAAAGTAATCCATACATGCATAGTAAAGAAGAGAAGCTAAGAATACGGCAGAAGTTGGCTTCTTATCAACATATTTTCCCGTACCTTTTTATTAAACTGCCTGCAAAGTCAAGGTACTTTTACAAACGGAAGACGTCGGCCAGTATCTCAATGATTTCTCTCACTCAAAAGAGTAAATAAACGAAAAGAAGATACGAATGAATCTAAAGGTTGCAAGTAAAAGGTCATACTCAAAATGGCTATATTACACATGAAGCACATCAGCCCTGTAAAAATTCGCAAGGACCTTATATCAGATACTGACGCACTACAATCTATCAAGAGACATCAGAATCTACCTCTCAGAAGATCACAGAAAACTATCGGAGTAAATCAAAGTTTGTGTCACATACAGCACAGTTAGCCCTTTTATCTAGTGAAAATGCTGCTTCACTAACTGGTCTGAGTTGAGGAGACAATAGGGACAGAATCTTCCAGCTTAATTCTAGCACCCATGGAGCCGTCAGAGACAGAACCAGCTCTCTCAGTAACATTTCCCTCTTTTCCAGGCTCATCTAGGCGGACAACTTGAGCGAAACTCTTGGACATCTGCTTCATGAAATCACTGGTTTTGGTGACAGCATTTAAGTGCTCATTTTCAGTGGCTACACTTACTGCCACCAGACTGGCCTGTTGCCTGGCCTTGCGCTCTTGCATGACTTTCTGACGGTTCTCATAAAAGTCAAAATCGTCAAGAATGGACGTATCAGTTTCATGTTTCTTGAATATGTTCAACATCTCAATACCCTGCTCCAATTTCACCTGCAGCATCATGGTAAATAATAAGCACCAAATGAGTATTAAATTCGTTCACAGGGACCAACTTTCCCTTAAAAGAATAAGCAACCATGCATCATCCATAACTTCTACAACAGCAGGAATGACAAGTTCATAACTATAAATTTGACTCATGGGGGTAGTAACTAGCCACATTGAATTATAGAATAATTCAGAAAGGTGATTGCAAATGGATAAACAATGATAAAAAAAATGATGAGCAAAGAGATGTACATCAGAATAAAAATAGACAAAGGGAATGAGCAAATGATTGAAGTTCACCAGGAAGACCATGTGTTGTGAGAATCAAAAGATAGAGCTGCTATAGGCTCTACCTTTACTATACAAGAAAAATTAGAAAAAGTTGAACCTACCAAAAGAAAGTTCTTGTTAGTTACAAACATTTTGAGTTCAGAACAGCTCAAAATTGTAGCAGGAACTACATGTTTAGGGAAATATCGAACAAAAGTCTTAAGTCTCAAACCAGGGGACTCCAGATCAGGAAAAAAAACTCCAAGAAATAACCAACAGAATTCCTACCTCCTGTGTGTCTCGACTGTTAGTGACAGGTTTGTTGTCATTATTTTCAAGCACAATGTGGCGGAACTGGCTATTTGGGACATCTTTGATAATATGCCACTTAACAGGAAACTGTCCACTCCACTTATCTTGCTGCCAGAAATCTGCACTCTTATTGAAGTCAACAGGTCCAATCATTTCAGCTACTCCACAGAACTGAGCACTGGCATTCACCTGCATGAGAGAGTGAATAAAATCTTCAAGCAGGCTCGAGAAAATGCAATATAAGAAAAGTAAGTACAAGAACAAAAATATAGAGAGAAGTCAACTAGTTTCTTCCATTATTGGGAAGGCATCAATATTGAACTTACAAACTCAAGACGCCTACAGACTTTTGTAGAAGTTCTAAGAACAGATTTCACTAAAAAGTAAGCAAAGAAGCTGTAGTTTGCAACAACTAACAGCAGTCAACTTGGTCATCCAAGAATGCATCTAGCAAAAGTCATCACTGCACTAAGTTGATTGCGTCTACCAATTTGCAAAAGCGATACTTACTGAGAATAAGAGAAAAACTGGGCTCGGTTCCATTTTCTCTTTAGCTTCATGATAGGCAGCATCAAGTTTTCGGTTCCCATTTGGCGTGCTGGCCCAGACACCATATTTGATGCTCTTGTGAACATTATCCTCACTGTATGATTTAATGATGAAGAACTTGGCATCATGGTATTCAGTAACAAAATCTGGTCGGTTATACAATTGATCATGAACCTTGGCAGTGGTTTTGCTATTTTTGTTATCTTCTTCAGAAGAACCAAGTTCAGCTGTATTTTGATTCTTGGGCTTTGATGCCCTTGGTCCACGGTTTTGCTCACTAAGGATATCAAGATTACCATTGCAGCCACAAAGGGCAACACTTCCCCTTCCCTGCCATTTACTATTTTCAGGAGAAAGCCAGCCCCGACTGTTTGTTCCTAAACTAGAAAAAGGCGCACCTCCAAAGTTGGGTCCCTGATTAAAAGATCCATGTAAGTAGCCTCTACCATATGAGTTTGGACCAGATCCATGACTATGAAATGATCTTTGATGTTGAGATGCCTGTCAAAAACCTCAAAATCAGCAATTATATTAAATCCAATCCCAACTTCATGATGGTAGCTAATAATACCAGTGCTTATTACTCACTAGTCACTGCTGTCAGCTGACAATAAACGCCAGGCAAGAAAATATATGACATTATAAGCAAAATAAAATCAACCCAAGGTGCCCATTATAACAGAGTTACCATCAATCCCCTGCAAGGCGCCTAAAAATCACACTGACACAACAAAATAAAAGCCAGCATAAAGTCTATATATAATATGGAATACCAAGATGGTCCCCCAATGTACACTTGGAATTTGAAAACTGGGATATACTTGGTGCACAATAAACTAGCAGCCAATGGTTGCAACCAGAATTATTGCTCTAGAAGTCTAAGGCTTTAATCAAAGAGCAGACGCGTTATTAGGATCAATCAATGCCAACAAAAAACTGAGGTAACTTTGTTTCTACGTAGATAAAAGCTGGAAAGCATAAACCTTTTCAACTTTCTGCTAAAATAGATGAAGTAAAAAGCTAAAAAGTTAAGCTTTTCATGATCAGACCAGAATAATAAACAGGTAAAACACTTTAGATGGAAACATCCAGAGATGCAATTACACTAAAAAGAGAACCAACCATTCCAACATTCTGTCCAAATGAACCAAATGAGCCAATTGGCTGAGGAGAAACTGCTGGTGATATTGGAGTCAAGGGCCTGTGTCTCTCAGAGGGCTTTGACCAATCTGACCAAATGCCTCCAGACGTTAATCCATCAAACCCTTGTCGTGATTCATGAACACCCAGAGTACCAAGATTTCCGGGAAAACTTCCTCCACCAAAAGATCCCATTGAATGAGGGTAACTAGGCCTTGGTCCGAAGAGTATACTATCACCTTGTTGGTCGATACTTCCTAAAGTATTGATCTCTGGTTGTGAAACTGGAGTTGGTGAATTGATATATGGCATACTAGGTGGACCTAGCTGTTGATAGTAAGGCGGGCCCGAAAATGGAAATTGCTGAGGGGAGAATAACTGGGCATCTCCACCTACTGAAGGCAGAGGTGTTGTCACTGGAGAATATGGCCCATATGGCATGTGTGGACTATATCCGTATCCTGGATGGAATACAAGAGAAGGATTTTCGTTGTAGATTCCCTGTATAAATTCAGATGTTAGGGAAGACTAAGCAAGTCAAACTGCAAATCCGCATGCCAAAGAGACAAAGGAAAAATAAACTAACAGGTGATCCAATATCCAATCCTTCAGCATTGACATATGAAGGATATTCTTCCCAATCATTGGCAGCGTTCCCATAACCTGGTTGATAGATGTATTAGAAATGATCCCATTAATTAAGTATTTAAAAGATCATAAAACTACAAGTACATCATTTTAATACAGCTAGCTTGAAGTTTCTATGACTAACCTCTATAGTAGAAGGGCTGCGCCTGAGGGGCATAGATGTTAGGTGGATAGATGGAACGATCTCCAGGTGAACCAAATGATCCTGGTTGACCTGCATTGTCCCTCGGATGACCTATTGTAGCAACATCCTGCGTTGAATTACGGGAAACTGACGTCTCATTTTTTGCTGTTACAGGCTGATAGGAAACCAAAAATGTCACTGCTAAAGCATTTTTCGTAACTGATCCACAGAAAGAAATCACTAAAAGTTTTAGAGTTAAGCATAACTACCAGCTCCTTCATGCTATCCGGTTCAGCAGCTTTCTCCTCTGCATCCATCAACAATATGATCAGTGACTTTCGAAGACAGGGATTGCAAAAATATTTGACCGACCAAAGCTAAAATTGACGATAGAAAACTTGAAGCATACTCACTCCTAAGCAAAGATGACAAAAGAGAGGGGGGTTAAAAAGGAAACATTACTTTTAAGATAAAAAACGAGTAGTCCACTCGATTTGGATAATATCAAGAGTATGTCAAATTATCAAATCAAGAACGGAAGATGACAGACCAAACCATTCATGATAGAGGGAACCCAGAATTAACAAAATTCAGGGCACCGAATAACTTAGGGGCCTCAGATCTCGACAAAACGACACTTATCAATCCACCTAAGTCCTGATCAAAGTCTATCGCCATTTGCAATTTCTATCAAGAAGCACTAAAGCAACAACTTAACGACCTTAAAGGGCAAAATAACCCTCAAAAATCACCAACAAGATAGAAAACCATATAGAACGATATGAAAATGATTGAATCTTTATTCAATGGGTACCAAAAGAACAAAAAACATCAACACTCCACGACACCCACCGACTCATCGGTTTCCACCGCCATAGATAAAGAAATCTAACATAGACCCAGAATTCAAAAAACCCAGACAGACTCTTCAAATCTAAATCAAGATCAAAACTTGCAAGACACCCTGAAGTTATATCACATAGTTTTTACCAAAAAGAAGGCAAAGTTAAAGTTAGGTGGTTAAGGTACCAATGATACGATCTGTTACTTGTGACTGGGTTGCCGCCATGAATCAGAAGGGAAGATCTTGTCGGAAGTGGAACTGCCACTCAGAATCTAAGCAAAAGACACAGACAGTATCGAACCTATAAGTACAGATACTATATAAGCACAAACATCATTAAAGGGACAACCTTTTTGTAATGGATATTTGTGTATTTTCGGTCAGAAACAGGAAGAAACTTCTTAACTCCTCTGGGTTCGGTTTGTTAGCAATTTAATAATATATATAAAAGGAAAGATTGGTGCTTTTATAATGGTAAAAATATGCGATTTTCAACAAGTACACACAGCAGTTGCAGTGAAACGGAAAGAGGAGTTGGATTGGACAAGATCCACATGTACCTTCTCATAGCTCTAAACTCACACTTGAAATAGTATTTCGTTAACTATCACCCACACATTTACGTTTTTTCTCATCTTTTTGTCTTATCTTGTCTTTTTTTTTTAATTTTACTTATAATATATAAATATAAGACTATTAAGTTTAAAAATGACACACTTCTCTCCTATTATTTAATTTAAAAAATCACAATTTGACATATTTTTAAATTCATACTTTAAAAAATTAAAACAAAAGAGACCTTAGAAAATATTGTATTAATTATAGATTTTTTCGAAAATTATAATCAAATTATAGGAGAGATGTGTAGCTTTTTTGTTATTGGTTCTTGTAGGTTAAGCCCATTGGATAGTTGAGTTGGTAGAATGGGGGACATGAGATCAAAAGGTTATGTGTTTGATTCTCTTTACTTATTCTTTTTTAATCAAGCTTGTCGTATAAGACTTATCTAGTATATAATACTTAATTGATGTGATTTGTAAGTTATTGTATCAATTCGGAGGTTTATCCAGTGCACATTTAACAGGTAGTGATTGCGAGTTTCTCCATTTTTTAAAAAATTTTTGTGGGTTACATTACTTTATTTTGTGTTCAATTATTTTTGATAATAAAAAACTAGTAACTTGATAAGTAATTTTAATAATTGAAATATATTAATAAATAAACATTATTTTATAAGTAAAGTTTTACTTATTTATTTTATTAGAATATAATAAAGTTATTTCTATATTTATTAATAAATATTATATAAGAGATTAAAATAGAATTATTTACTAGATTAATTAATAAAATTAATTTATTTCTAATTTGTATTAAATATCTAGTAATTATAAAAATATAACTAGACTAGCATTAACAAGTAAACATGTTTTTATTTTTATTCACAAATTAAAAATTAAAATAAATAATAAAAGTAAAATTTTATAGCAAAAATAAAAGTGAAATCAAATAATTCTTAAAATGTCTTAAATATTACTTTTAGTCTTCTAATAATTACATCACACTAAAGTAAAAAAATAAAACAAAAATTAATTAATTCTAATGTTGGTTTCCTTTTTTAATTTTAAATATTTATATGCAAATATTTTTTGTTAAAAAATTATACACATAAATCTGTTTGTTTTAATATAAATTATTAATATGTTTCAACGCTTATATATCTGTATATAGAAAATTGAATATATTAAATTTGCCAAAAAACAAAAACTAAATTCAAAATAGTTGCTGAAAAAGAAAATATGAATTGAGACATTTAAATATAATTATATTACGTTCTCATATTAGTTTGTTTAGATTTATTATTTAATTTTAAATTATTAGTACATTTTTTTATAAACAGAAAGTTATAGATTTGAATCATAGAAACAGTTTATTTGTAAAACGTAAAGAAAAGGTCGGATACAATTGATAATTCTAAAGTTTTGAGAACTCGAATTTACCCCTGATCCTTTCTTTTGTACACGTTAGGAAGTTAGAATATGTTACATAAACATAAACAATCCTACATTCCACCAATATAAAAAGAATATATAACAATTAAAAGATATGAGGTGAAAACTTACATGAACTAAAATTTCAATTTTGATCCGATTATTATTAAGTATAATTTTATTTTTTATAAAGAAAAACAATTTAACTATCTTAAATATTCCATGTACGATATATATTGTCCTTGGCATTGAAATTGTTAGTAAATATATCAAATCGATTAAGTTGACTTCATACAATAACTTAAACTATTGTGATGAAACAGTCACTTAATATGGTATCAGAATCTTTGTGATCAAGTGGTCGTGAGTTCAAATCCTACTATCTACCTATTATTTAGTACAAGGTAAAATAAGCTTATATAAGTTTCAAGCCTAAAAGACTTTCAGTTAAGAGATGTGTTAGTAAATATGTAAAATCAATTAACCTTACACCATAACTTAACTTAAGAGATGTGTTAGTAAATATGTAACTTAAGAGATGTGCTAGTAAATATGTAAAATCAGTTAAGCTAATGTAGTGAAAGGGTAACTTACTATAAACTATCTAAACTTTTGATTTATACCAAGTTCTGCAGATAGATTCTATACTGAGATACTGCAAGGAATACCCTGTCCTGTAACTCCTGGATCTGAAAAAGGCTTCAAGGACCGGTATGGCTCAACGCCAGCTCCACATCTGTTCTTTAATTTCTCATCAGAATTTCTTTCACTGATGATCCCTTCCAGCTCTCTCAACCTGTATCTGAATTTCTCAAAAGCTGCCTTTATCACAGGATCATCAGCCCATGAAGGCTCTAAGTTCTGTCCTATATATTCCTCATCAGGAGAATGGATTGACATTAAATTCATGGCCGCCATTACTCTAGCTGCCTGAGGCTTTGAAGGGAATGTTGCCAATAGTACAGCTTCAGGTTTTTCCAAGAAGTGTTCCAACTCTTCTTCTGTAGTATCTTCTGTTGGCATTTTTGTTCTTGCGATGGTTGGTCTGTTAGGGAAGTATCCTCCATGTATGTACTGTCCAGAGTTCACTGCTGCATGGTGACCTGAAGCTATCCATACAATGGTGGTCATGATGTCAATTAGATCTCCAGGGGTTTTGAGTTGTGGCCACCATGGCTCGTCCTTTTTATCGCGATGCCCAACTGTTCGAATCTCAGTCCACCATGCTTGGAGCTCTTGATCAGACAGGACTAAGCTTGGATCAGGATAGAAATGGTGTACATAGTCTGTAATCCATTGTTTGATGATGTCCCACAAAAGTAGTCCATCGCTTGCAAAAGGGTAGTCTTCAATAGTGAGCTTTAAGCCACGGGGTTCAGTTAAGTCTTCAATGGCCATTCCTCTGTCAGAAACCAAAGATCAGTGAAATTAAAGAGAAGCTTCTGATATTTACGAACATATTCCGGAAAAGGTAGAAAATATTGTCATTTTACCTGCTAATAAGGTCACTGGGAAGTGCCTGATGATCGAATCGCCATTGTTGATCGTATACAGAAGAACAAAACTCCATCGCATACTTGCCAAGTGCATATGACGACTCTATCATACCACCTGCATTGATCAGTGCCTCTCGAGCTGTGGCATTGGTCTCCAATGTGTATCGGAAATGAGGAATTAAGAGTCTGTAAATCGGATGCATCACACTGAGTTGCCTCTTGGTTGCAATAATGAATGGTTCAATCACACAATGTGTTCTTAACCTGCAAAAAAATAAACGTCGATGATGATCCAACACAACAAATTGTCATTGACTGTTATCCAACTCTCCCTGTAACGAGAACTCGATATTGATCCATACCAGTGGCTAACAAGTTGGTGGTAACATGAGTCATGGGCAAGCACATGTGCTTTGGCTAGCTTCCATAGCCACCGACTTGTGGAATGCCAACGTGGAGTGCACACTTGCTTCCATTGAGGCTTTCCATTCATCGGTGGTCGAGTCAGCTCGATCGCTAAGGGTCTCAGAGTGCCCTCCGGTGTCAGGAAGAACAATGTACGAGACCCGTACAGTGTTGTGCCTTTGATTGCCCTTACTCTGCTAACGTACGGTAAGAGCAGATCATGGTAATCCAGGATAAACAGTTTCCTTCTCCTTATGGCCTGAAACATCATGAGTTGCAGATGTTAATGGTGATGATAAGAAAAGAGTTGCTCCATTAACTTTCCATTCTTGGAAATGGATGGTTCTTTCTTTCACCTCTTCAACTCTGATGATCCCTCCAATCTCTGCTTCGATCAGCTCCTTGGTAATGGCACATTCTGCCGGACCGTAGATTGACGGGTCAAGTTTGCTCGTCAATGGCCATTCCTGTATGATCTCAACACATGTTAAACGAAGTAGATTTTGGAACCTGACATCTGAAATTTTTGTGTAGGAACTGTAGATCATACCGTGACCAGCTTGATGCTGCATGGATTAAGACCAGCAAGAGTCTGCCTAGTAAAATCCTCGTCGCTGATCCAAAAGAATTTGTTTCCTGCAAAACATTCAGAAGTTCATGTGAAAGGGATAAAGGTTGCCAATGGGCTGTATTGCCTGAGAAACCTAAATTCCTAGCTTGAATTCAAACAAAATGAGTTAAGATTGAACTTAATCGTGGAGCCTAAACGAGTCCAAACTAATTTGACATAAATATTAGGTTTAAAAAATTTGTAAAACTCGAACCCAATTGGATTTGAATATCCAAATCGATCAAATTGTACATGATCCATGGACTTTAATTCGAATCCAAACTAATTTATCATCCTTGTCGTGTTCCTAGATTTTAAGAAAGGCTCCCATATCATTAGACCACTAACTTAGTCAGGTTGAACAACTTAGTGGTACCAATATTACTAAAGAAGAAAATGGATATCGATCTTACTCTCCATTGTTGAAGGGGTCTCAAATCGCAAGACATCACGTCCATTGATGATAGCCTTGGAAAGCCAAGGCAGTATTCTCTTCCAAAACCCTTTCTCGGAAAGTGGAGGCATATCAATCCTTTCACTGAACCATGGGTGTTGGAAACGACTCTCAGCTTCTGATATCACATCTCCTAATGTTAGTATCACTGCGCTAAACACTGAGTACACGGTCTTCGCTGAGATTGTTAGCTGCTTCACTTCCGAGAATGCTTCATCTCTTGGAATATAGAAACCTCTAACTTTCTTCTCACAACATGGATCTAATCACACAAAAAAGGGGTTATAAAAAAGAAAAGAAGATCAGATGATTTTTTGAATTAAGGAAAGAAAAAGAAAACATTGTAACAAAACGTGCCTCGTTTACACCGAGCGCGACCGGTTCGACACCGTCGAGGATAAGGAAGGTGTTTGCCACCCAAAACGGGTCTAGCGAGGTCCGGAGATGAATCGGGGTCTCCCAAGTCATTATAAACATCGTACTCGTATATTCTATCTCCTACTCTTCGTTCTCCATTACCATTCCCTCTCAGAAGTACAAGTTCTTCTTCTCTTAGCCTCCTCAAGCCATCTGGTGTTTGTGACGGCAAGTATGCCTGCATGCACCGCATAATAATAATAACGTACGACAGTTACCAATAATTAAAAAAGTCGAATCAATTGTAAAAATTTTAAATTGATTTATTTTTATTCAATTTTTAAGTTTTTTATCTTTAAAATAATTTTAATTATTAAAAATTGATAAATTTCTTAATTAATCAATTTATTTAATTTTTTTATTAAATTTCAAAATTTTCAATAAGTAATTACAATCTCCTTTAATTAAATTTCAAAATTTTTAATTTTATTTAATCTTTAATTAGTTTTTATAACAATAGAACTTTTTAAATTTTTTGTTTTATAAGTTTAACTTTATTGATCGTAACTAATATCTTATTTGATTTAATTGTATAAGTGTTGAATTTAGTTAGAAAATAATCCATCCTTAATCTCCTTTCGATCCCACGATTGATTTTTTTTTTTTTAATTTCCTTCGAAGGCTTTAATAATGATGAGGACATCTGTGGCCTTAAAAATGGCACTCAAAACGACAAATACCAAGTAGGTGTAGTCACAATTTAAACCGTTGACTACATTTCGACAAAGACTATATGTTCGAGGTTTCACATTTTATATTTATGGGTGGATAATATAATTTAGAACTCGTAAATTCTAGGCTTGAATTTCTTAAAATATATTTTTGGTGTGATATATATGAACTGAAAGGGAAATATTGATTCATGGCCAACCAGTATGTGCCACGGCATGATCAAGATTAGGTTAAATACTGTTGTTCTAAGCTATTTCATCCGCAGATGCATGTACTTGTTTAGGACATGAACCACCTTACTTTTTATGGATAATACAGCAAATGAACATGGAAATTTTATCTTTAAGAGACAAGTTATGTTAATTACTATCGCTGGCCGACGTGAGTTTGGCTCCTTTGTTGTCCCATATTGGTTGAAGACAACAATTGAGACAAGACTCTTACAAGTGGCTATCTTCTTATCTAGTGCACCAAATAATTATTATTGGGTGTGGGTTTGAAAGGTCTAAATTCCAAACAGTAATTATGTCTGCAAATCGAACATCATTAATCACTACTAATTAACTTACCTTGTTGGTGAAGAACACTCTCTTGCGGGGGTTGTCATATTTGGAGTGAACCCATGAGTGACAGGTGATATTAACTGGACCATAAGGGAGTCCATGAAGGACTATGTCTTCCACAAACATTTCCTTGCGATGCTCATTCTCAACAAAAATGGCTCCAATCTCTCCAAAATCAGTTGGAACCTCAAAATCTGCTTCGTATTTTACCTCCCCTTCTCTTCTGCCAACCAACTTTGCGTACCCTTCTATTGTAGGCTTAGCAATTTCCATTTCTACATTGAAAAGAAAAATCATTAAGCATTACTTGTTTAAATGGTACAAATTGAAATTCCATGCATTAATTTCTACAGTGATAGTACAATAAATCGTAAATATATAAAACGAAAGAAATTACATTGCATAAAATTTTTGACACTTAAATTAAATGTAAATTGAAACAATAATCTAATATATTTTTTTTATAAATTTCATCTAAAATATAAAGAATCACAAACTCATATCATAAAAGAAATGGAAGATGAACTCATATCATCAAAGAAATAGAAAATGAACTTCTTTATAATTTTTTGAAAAATAATATTAATCAAGTCTTACTATCTTCGGATTTGTAATTCTCTTGTATGTTAGACAAGTACATAAATATAATAATTCATTGAGATGTTGTTTTCTCTTGGAAAACAAAAATAGAAGAATGAAAGAAAACAGGAATATTACTCACCATTGTCAAGATTCGCACTAACAAGCTCTACGTGCAAGGTTTTGCCGAGCAAGTCTTTGATATCATCAAGTCCGCGCTCAATCCCTATGCTTGTAAACATGCTAAAAATGGTCTGTTTCTCAGTTATAACAGCTTTAACTTTAGTGGACTTTTGTGTAGCAGTTGCAATGGCTTTAGTGGCAATAGGTTTAGGGCGAAGCTGAGCATGCTTGTTTCCTTTACTCGAAGAACAGCTTCCTGACTTGATGAAGAAGAGGGAAGCTCGGTGTTTTCCATGGAGGAATGGTTTTGGCAATAGTAAGTTTGAATGGTGGTGGTGTTGGCCATGAACACCGCCATGAACTTTTAGCTTCAACATCTTGTACTATGTACTTGAGCTATAGCTTTGATAACTGGAGATTTGTGTTTATTGATATGACTTCGGATCACTTATATATAATAAGCAGGGGGCTTTAGATGTTAGAGGACAAATTGACTAGCAACACATGCAGAGACCGTACTATTTTGTTCACATTGTTTTAAAGTTGTTTCACGTGAAAAAAAATAGCTAATGGAGATGTTCGGTAGACTGGTAACGTTTTTTAGAGATGCTAACAACTGGATTAAAAGACTTGGGCAAAAAGTGGGATTTGTTATAAAATTTAATTTTAAAGGTAAAATATGTAATGTGTTCGTTTCATATAAGGTTTGAAATAATAATAATAATAATAATTTATAAATAACATAATTTATACTCTCAAATCATTAAATTTTCATAACATCCCTTCATGACATCATTAACACATGCACACAATATATATGTGGACGCTAATAATATTCCTTTTATCCAATATCTTTGTTTATAGTAATTAATTACATTTTAAAGCATTTAATCATAAATTTATGTTTTTATTCTCGGCTAATCACTCCTTTGATTAGATTATATTCTCTCTTCCATATATTTTTAAGAGCTTTGTTGAGGTCAATTAGGTTAACAAATTAGCGGGAGTTGACCTATAGTCAATGGGTCGAATTTGGTTTCATCAAACTTGATCTTGATCTCTTGGATAATCAAATTTGCCCAAACTCAAGCTTGATATTTTTCAAACTGATCAATTATAGCAAATATTTGAACCCGAATCGAGGTAACCTAAAATTATTAGTACGTATTTTCTAATAAATATGACAAATTTTTTATAAATATTTTTACATTATATTTTAATTTTATAACATATGTAAAAATATTTTATTTTATTTTAGTAATTTGATGTTGACAAAATTTTAAAAGCAAAATTTTCATTTTTCACATCAATCATGTTAGTATTCACGTGGTTAAAATTGTACAGTTTATATGTCATGAATCATGGATTTTCGATGTCGTGATAGAGATCTAACGAAAACTGTACTTTTTGTATTTTCCTTTAATTTAATCTCAAATGTTTATTATAGTACTACAAGAGGGTTGGGGTTGCTTGGTGAAATCAAACTCCAATTCCTTACTATGTACATGTAATTGATCAGTTGCTTTTGTGAGAGACAATGTTTGTAAAGATGACAACATATCAACCTTATAAATATCAAACGTTAATTAATTAAATATCATTAAAACGATAATTTAACTCAATTTTTAAGTTCAATGAAATGAATTAAATCTAATTTAAATTAATAATTTAATATAATTAAAACAAATTATTAATTTAAATAAAATTTAATTATTTTTTAAGAGTTCGAGTGACAAAAACATTGACAGGAATAAAAATCACAAAATTGAAAATTCCACTCTCACAAAAAAGTAAAAATCGAAGCAGCCACACAATGGTATGAACATGGGATAGGTTCTTGATCACGTAAACTTATGGGACCACCAAAACGTGTACAACGAGTAGAAAACTATGGCATTCAGGGCACGCACAGATTGGACAGGCATAGGCTTGTCGGGCTCAGAGTAGGCGCGTGGACTTTGAAATTTCTAAGAACACATTCTTCCTCGATTATTGAAATGGATTTTTGTAGAAACATCAAAAACAGGTGAAACATATAACGTTTTCCTGGATGTTTGCTGCTTTATTTTACAATCATATGTTAATCAGTCATTATAAGAGCCTCAAAGGCTAAAGAGATGATGGATTTGATTACCGATCGACAGTGCTAAGATTTCGGCTAAAAGGCACGAGAATCTCGTTTGAATCAAGTAAAAATTTAAAAATTTTATATATAATGTTTAAATATTTTAAAAAATAATTATGGTGTTTAATTTTTTAGAAATAATTTTTGTTAAATTTTAGTTAAAATAGCAACGAAATAAATATAATTAATATGAATATTATAAGTGAATTAATCAAATATTAATAACATAATAATTTAACACAATTCTTAAAAAACAGTTAAATTTGACTAAAATTACTTTTTTTAAATAATTATAATAAATTATTAATTTAAACGTTTAAAAATTATATTGAAAATTTATTTTATTATATTTTATGGGTGATATTTATATCATTTTTCTTGTATTGTTTTTTTTTTAACAAAGTTTAGGAGAGAATTTTTTTAAAAAAATAAAAATTGTGAAAAATATATAATCCTTATAATTCGGATCATTAATTATAATTCTTACTTAACTCTGTCACTTGATTATAAACTAGAGACAAAAATTAAAAGTTCGGTTTATTTGGGTTCTTTAATGCATACAGCAAGACAATCTTTATGACAGAAACGTTAAGTACAATGCTTTTCTTAGCTTTCATACTTGCAGGCGACAACTAAACTATGAAAATCATTGATCATCTTCTGTATGGTCATCATCTTTTATATGTTTTTATATGGCGGTCTGCCTAATACTTCTTCTTCTTCAGGAAGCTCTTGAACCACTTAGCTGAATGCTTTGGGTATCTTTTCAATCCATTCTTATAATCAACAAAGTTGATCCCAAATCTTACTGTGTATCCTGAAAACCATTCAAAGTTGTCCAGCAACGACCATGCAAAAAAACCCTTCACATTCACACCTTCCCTGCCAAAAGAACAATAATTCTTATATATAACAACCTATGTAACTTGAGATATTGAAAATTAAAATTATCTGTTTTTTGTTTTACGTTAAGGAAGATCTTAAATTGCCGAATAGTGACATCATGATTGCTGTTAATCCTTAATCTGTAATTTTAAAAGAAAATATGAATAAAAATATCGACTCCTCTCGTAGTTTAAGAAATTTTGAAAAACTCCTTAATCATTAAAATTTTCAAAACAAATCCTTATTAGTTTTTCAAAAGAACTCGTTTTCTTAAATTTCAATTAAAAATTAACTACGAAATATACTTAATATAAACATCATACTTGCACTAATTAAATGATTTTATAACGATTAAATTCAACTCTTAAACTTGAATCGAATTAATTAAATTCGATTTAAATTAATAATTTATTATAATTATTTTAAATTATTAATTTAACTCAAATTTAATTGATTTGAATTGAATTTAAAAACTAAGTTGAGTTATTACATTAGTGACATTTGATTAGTTGACGTCTGATATTTGTACAACTTATATTTTGTCATTAGCTTTTAATCAAAATCTAAAATAAGAAATCTTCTGAAAATTAAAAATTATTAAAAATCTTAATTTCAAGTAATATGAAGTAGCTCCCGCTATAACAGTAAAAGTAAAGTTGTGTTTCCCAATTAGGTAATATATACACTTTCTAATTTGTGGTGATCAATCTTTACTTTATGATCGGGAAGGACTAGGAAGAGACATGAATGAAGCACTTACTGGATAGCTCTTTGAAGGTAAGAAAGGTGGCGATAGTAATAATCAATCCTCATGTTGTCTTCCAGGG
>JANZLD010000003.1:1032547-1049740 GCA_026413575.1 Erythroxylum carthagenense | reverse complement strand
CCAGCTGAGTTATTTTGAGAAGAAAAATTCATAGGGAAGTTTTCTTTGGCTCAAGTATTTTTGTTATTTAATTTTCAATTGATTAAATACTTGAGCTATTTTATTTATTATTGTTCTTGAGTGCAATTATTGGGTGTGAAAATCTTTCAAGAGTAGTTAGGTTGTGAGTTAGTTACAAAGATTGAGTGGAACTGTGTTAGATCAATCTTGTATAATTTTATTGAACTATAGTGAAAGTGATTAATCTGGGTGAGAACCCCGCAAACGTAGGCAGAATGTGCTGAACTAAGTTACCAAATTTTGGTGTCTTTATTATTTTGCGTTTGTGAGATTTTACTCTATTTGTGCGAAGAATAATTTAGAAAGTCTGTGACTTAGTTAACCACTTCGATTTTTCAATTGGTCTCAGAGCACGGTCACCGATTCAGAACTTGGTAATAAGTTGGTGTAGATCCTAGATTTGCAGACATGGCTACAAGGGAAGGTGCATCAATTACCAAATCACCATTATTGGATGGTTCTAATTACCCAGCATGGAAATCCCGGATGAAAGTTTTCATTCAAGCTCAGGGGACGAGAGCCTGGCATTCGGTAGTACACGGTTGGACTCATCCAATGATTACTGATGATAAAGGAGAGGCAATTCAAAAAGATCCATCTGAATGGACTAGACTGGAAGAAGAAAGTGCACTAGGGAATTCACAAGCAATGCGCGCAATATTCAGTGTCATTGATGAAAGACGCTTCTCAATGATTTCAGTATATGAAACAGCAAAAGAAGCCTGAGATGTATTGCAAACCATTCATGAAGGATCAAAATCTGTGATAGCATCGAAACTACAAATGTTAGCTGTTCGGTTTGAAAAGTTGAGATGGATGAGTATGAGACTATCGGAGATTTTCATGAAAAATTGAGAGATATTGCAAATCAAGCTCATCAATTGGGAAAGAAGTACTCTAATGTGAAATTGGTCAAGAAAACGCTGAGATCGCTGCCACCAAGATTTATTCCAAAAATTGCAGCAATAGAGGAGGCTCATGACATTGATAATCCGTCATTGGAAAAAGTTATTGGCATTCTCACAAATTTTGAGATGAATCTTTTAAGAGGTAAGCAAGAAAGAAGCAAAGGATTGGCACTATAGGTGGAAGCCAAAAAAAATGTGAACAATGCAGAAGATGAATCAGATGAGAATGAAGACATGATTATGCTCACTTGAAATTTTGGTAAATGGCTGAAAAGAATGAAAAAGGACAAACCCAACTTTAGACAATATGGTGGAAGTTCATCAAGTAATAACTCAAGACAATATGTCAAGGCACAAAAAGGAGAACGGAAGGCAAGAAGAATTCAGTGTCATGAATGTTAGGAGTTTGGACATATTCAATCCGAATGTGCTAACACGTTGAAGAAACAAAGAGGAAAGTCCTTCACAACCACCTGGAGTGAAAATGATTTTGAAAGTGATTTCTGCAGTGAAGAAGAAATAGTAAACAATGTTGCATTGGTTGCATTACACAGTAAAAGTCCAGTTACTTATCTAACAAGAACTGAGAAGGAAGTAATTGGCGGCAGAACAGGGAGAAATTTTGAAAATTTTGAAATCAGTTAAGCTCGGGATTCAATGTCAGACTATGACAATGACATAAGTGGTATTGATGATAAAAATGGGGATATTTACGAGGATTACAAGACTTTGTATGAAAAATGGGTGAAAATACATAAAAAGAATGAAAGATTGAAAGAAGAGAATCTTTGCTTGAAAAATACCATACAAGAATTAGAAAAGAAGCTGACGTTGACTTCGGATGAGCTTGGTGAAGATAAGAATAAAATTGGTGAGTACGAAAAGGGATTGAGGATGTTGAATGGAGGCACGGAAAAACTGGATAAGTTGATTGAAACCAGAAAGGCTAAAGGGAATTTCGAAGGCATCGGTTACAAAGGTGAGTGTTCGAAAGTTAATGAAGGAAACTCTGACATATTTAGATCAGCCCAAGAGGTAGAAGCACCGAAAAAGAGTCGAAGATTTATATCCACATGTCATTTTTGTGGGGTGGTTAGGCATATAAGGTCGAGGTGTTATCAGTTGCTACAAATGTTGTTTGAAAGAAGGCAAGGCCGAAAAAGTATGCATAGTTCACAACAATTTCAACATCAATCCTCAGCATCTAGATCTTCTTGGGTAAAAAGAAGTGAATTGCAAGCTCTCATAGTTCGTACATCGATGAAGGCAACGTTACAACATGGATGGTATTTTGATAGTGAATGTTCACGTCATATGATGGAGGAAAAGACCTACTTGACTGATGATGGTTTGCCTCCTCTTAAGAATGTGCTTCATGTCAATGGTTTGAAGGCAAATTTGGTAAGTATAAGCCAACTATGTGATGATGGTTTGTTAGTTAAATTTACAAGTGATGAATGCAAGGTACTTATTGAACAAGGCGAATGTATAGTAGGTGGCAAGCGATCGGCCAATAGTTGTTACATGCTGGAAGTCATGACTACGTATAAGTCGACCACTCATGAAAATAATATTGATTTATGGAATCAAAGGCTTGGACACGTGAATTTTGATTTTATAAGTAAATTGATAAAATTGGAGGTCGTGAGGGGTTTAGCCAAAATGAAAAAAGAAAGGAAATCAATTTGCAGCGTGTGTCAGATGGGAAAACAGCTAAGAGTGCCACACAAAAAGGTTAGATATGTTACCTCATCTCGTATACTTGAATTGCATCACTTGGATTTAGTTGGTCCAACACAACATGAGAGTATTGGTGGAATGAAATATTTTCTAACCTGTGTTGACGATTATGCAAGATATACTTGGGTAGCATTTTTTAAAGAAAAATCAGATGCGTTTAAGGCTTTTAGGAGCCTATATGTGTAGGTGATGAATCTGAAAAATTTGACCATATTGAGAATTCGATCAGATCACAGAAGAGAATTTGAAAATGCAAGCTTTAATGACTTTTGTAATGAGTATGGCATCTCACAAGAATTTTCAACACCCAAAACTCCACAACAAAATGAATTTGCGGAACAAAACTCCACAACAAGAATTTTTAACACCCAAAACTCCACAACAAAATACAATATAGTATATCTTCGAAACTTCCTAAGCAAGACATCATATGAACTTTGGAGAGGAAAGAAACCATAAGTGAGCTATTTTCATATCTTCGAAAGCAAGTGCTATATTTTTCGAGATCGTGAGCAACTTGAAAAATTTGAAAGCAAAAGTGATGAAGCAGTTATTATTAGGTACTCAACTCATAGTAAAGCCTATAGAGTGTATAATCAAAGAACAAGGAAAGTGCAAGAATCCATAAACGTTATGATAGATGATGCATCCTTGATGAGTGATCATGTGGTTGAAGATAAAAAGAGCAACCAACCATCTAAATCAAATCAAACCAGAAATGAAACAAAAGTGAAGAATTCTCCAGATTTACAGTTAGTTACTGCAGATGAAGTAACTGTAGAAAGTGAATTACAGTCAGTTATTGCAGATGGAGCAGCTGCAGAAAGTGATTTATAGTTAGTTACTATTAAGGAAGTAACTGCGGAAACTGAAGAGTTTTCAATTACTTCAGATGATGATGCAACCAATTCATTAGAAGATAATTTGAACCAAGGCTCTTCATCTCGAATCCGAAGAAACCATCCAAAAGAAAAAGTTATTGGGGATATGAGTGAAAGAAGAAAAACAAGAGAGAGAAAAAGGGTCAATTATAAAGAACTTACAAGATACTTGTGCTATACTTCCTCGCTTGAACCAAAAAAACGTCAAAGAAGCACTACAAGATGAATACTGGACATCAACCATGCAAGAAGAGTTGATTCAATTTGCACGGAATGATGTGTGGGAATTAGTGCCAGGACCACTAGCTACAAATGTAATTGGTACAAAATGGGTGTTTCAGAATAAAACAGATGAAAAGGGTAATGTTACCAGGAATAAAGCAAGGCTAGTAGCTCAGGGATATTCTCAAGTGGAAGGAATAGATTTCAATGAAACATTTGCACCTGTGGCACGACTTGAATCGATCAGATTACTATTAGACATAGCTTGTATAAAAGGTTTTAAACTTTACTAGATGGATGTAAAGAGCACCTTTTTGAATGGGTTTATACGGGAAGAAGTCTTTGTGGAGCAACCGAAAGGTTTTACTGATTCAGCTCATGGCGATTATGTCTATAAACTGAAAAAAGCACTTTATGGCCTCAAACAAGCATCGAGGGCGTGGTATGAAAGACTCACTCAATATCTTATCAAGCAGGGGTATAAACGAAGTAATGTTGACAAAACCTTGTTCATTAAAAAGTGTAAATTTGATTTTGTGATAGCTCATATTTATTTCGATGATATTGTGTTCGGCACTACACGTTCAAAAATGCTCGAAGAATTTGTTAATCTCATGACATCTGAATTTGAAATAAGTATGGTGGGTGAGTTAAACTTCTTTTTAGGTTTACAAGTGAAACAAGTGAAGGATGGAATCTTCATATTGCAAACAAAATATGTTCGCAACATAATAAAGAAGTTTAGTCTTGAGAAAGCTAGACATGCAAGAATATCCATGAGTGGCTCAATGAAATTAAACAAAGATGAGAATGGGAAAAGTGTTGATGAAAGTTTATATTGAAGCATGATTGACAGTTTATTGTACTTAACTGCTAGTAGGCTAGATATCTGCTATAGTGTTGGTGTAAGTGTTCACTATCAAGTGAATCCAAAAGAAACACATCTGACATCCGTCAAGAGAATTTTTAAATATGTAAGCGGAACATCAAAGTTTGGGATATGGTATACATCAGATTCAACATCTTATCTAGCTAGATACAGTGATGCGGATTGGGCTGAAAATTTAGATAATCGCAAAAGTACTTCAGGGGGCTGTTTCTTTTTGGAAAACAATTTGATCTCTTGGTATAGCAAGAAGCAAAATTCAATCTCACTTTCGAATGTTAAGGTCGAATACATAGCTGCAGGCAGTTGTTGTTCACAGCTGCTTTGGATGAAACAAATATTAGAAGATTATGGGATTGATTAGAACGAGTTAACAATTTTATGTGACAAGAAAAGTGCGATCAATATTTCAAAGAACCCTGTTCAGCATTCACGGACAAAGCATATTGATCTTCGGTATCACTTTATTCGAGAGCTCGTAGAAAGCAAGGTAGTCATCCTATCTCATGTATCTACCGAAAAGCTGTTGGCGGATATCTTCACAAAACCTCTTGATGTAGTAAGGTTTGAATAGCTTAGAGGAGCCTTGGGACTTTGTGCCCTTTCCTTTTAGTTTTTGCTGTTTATTTATTTATTTGTTTCTGTAAATAAAAAAAGGAAAAAGAAATTAAAAAAATTTGGAAAGAAAATTAAAAATTAAAGAAACGCAACGTTTCTTTTTAGTAAGGGATTTAAATCCCTAATTGTTTTCTTCCTTCTTTATCTACTGTCATCGCAAGCCTCCCATAAGCTCCCAAAAGCTCTCCAACGCAGGCTTTCTTCTTCCAATCAAAGTCTTCTCTCAACGGTGATCTTCTCTCCACGCAAATCATCTTCCATCCAAGCTCATTTTTATCTCCACCCAAGTTATCTTCCACCCAAGCTAGTTTCCTATCCAAGCAAGTCTTCTCTTTATCTCCAACAGTCTCACGGTATTGGTGTTGCTCATTTTCTTGGTTATATTCAGCATCTGGTAGGGTTTTTCTCTTCACTTTCTTCACTGATTAGGTCGTATTTGACGTTGCCTAAGTGGTTGTTTCACTTGTTCTGATATTGGGGTTGTGAATTTAGGGGATTTTCTGCCAAATTGCGTAGGTAATTACTGTTCTGATATCTACTGTGTTGAATCTGATTTGAATGGGTATTGACGCTTCTGAATTTAATGGCTGTATTTTTGGTTGACTGTGGATTGTGTACTTGTGGTGATTTCTTCAATTTGAGTCTCACAACTTGCTGGAATTTGAGCTGTTTGGGTTGGTATCTGGACTGTGTATATATTGTATTGCTGATCTCTGCTTAATTGACATTGGAATATGGGCAAAAACAAAGAGAAGATTTTGAACACAGTTTCGGAGAAAAAATCAACAACCCCTACGCGACGCTCAAATCACTTGCAGTTTCATCCTAGATCTGGCAGAAACTTTGCAGACATCGGATCCTCTTCGGCAATGCCCATTGAAATTCCCGATGTTCAGGATTGTAATGATCCTATTGATGATGTTGCTCGGGTGATCTAGTCTCTGGTGAAAGACTCCTCTTTCAATTATGAAGTACTCCTCCAACTCAATCTGCTCCACCGCCGGTACCTCCTCCGGCTCCAAGAAGGCATATTAAGATGAAGTGTCGCAAGTCTGCCTGACCACCTTGTTTTCGTCCCTCCGCTCGACCACCAGTTGACAAAGCACTGTCTTTCACTTTCCATACTTCAGCAGCCGAGCAGAAGTGGCATACATTGTCAGATATTGGAGTAGTGATGGACCGGGCAATTAATTTGGACGAGTTTCAAAGTCACAGTCTGCATACTCTACTCTCGAAGCGTTCCCTATTACATGCATCCCTTCTTCCTCAACATTATGACTCCGTGCTGGTAAAAGACTTTAATTCAAATTTGATATGTGAAATTCTGAATGTGGATGCTATTTCTTTTGGGGTTGTCTATGTGAGGGAGCGAGTAGTTCATTTCGATGCTACTTGGTTGAATGTTTTTTTTGTGGTTTGATAATATGATCGGGGACTTACTGTATGATGATGAGTGGGATGTGTCAACCAATCTGATTGCCACAATTTTAACTGGTGGCAAACTCACTGCTTAGCCATCAAGTTCTGTTCTCCGCTCTTCTATGCTGACCCAAAAATATTTTGTGTTGTTTAAGTTGATTGTATCTAATTGGATGTCAAGTACTAATATCATGACAGTTTATTTAGCACAGGCCAAGCTTCTTTGGCGATTAGAATGGGAGCTAGTTTCAATCTTGGGCGTCTCATCATCGACGCAATGCTGGCCATTGAGAGTAAGCCTCACTTTCTTTTATACTTTCCATGCTTAATTTCACAATTTTTGTATTCTCATGAGGTACCGAGGCTTGAATCAAGCATTTTGGAGTCTGTCCCTTTGATGAACATTTCTCCATGCATTTTTCGGCAACCACGGGTGGTGGACTTGCCTTATGTTGCTTCTAGTTCTTCGGAGGCACCGGGTTCCTCCAATGTCAATCCTCATGTCGCCCTATTTCTGAGATTGAGAGGACTAAAGGTGTTCTTCACGTCACCACTAAAGCCCTTTGTAACTTGAAGCAACGTGTTCTTCAATTTTCGGGCGCTTCCTAATTTGTGGCTTTTTGTCATCTCTTGCCTCAAAGGAGGAGAACACAGATAAGCCTACCTGTTTTTCTTCTTTGTTGGACTTTTTATCTTTTGTTGTTTGGATTTGGCTTATATTGATCAGACTTGGTTTTGTTGCTCGGATTTGGTTTATGCGTATATACTTGAACTTGATTGTTACATTAAGGGGGAGTAACAATAATTTCTATTCTATATGTCCAATTAGCATTTATATGAGTAATTCTTGAGTTGAGATAAAAATGCCAAAAGGGGGAAATTGTTAGGATATTATATATATATATCTTATTTTATTTTGGCATTTTAAATTGGACATATAAAATAATTGAAATTATTATATAGATTGAAGATTGCATCTATGATGGCAATTGAGAAGATATGTTCTGCTACAATTCTATCCAATATATGCATCCTATTTTCAATTTAATATTCAAGTCTATCCAATACATGTTAGTAGAACTCTTGGTTTTGGTAAACATCCAAGTGTTTACGCAAGTTAAGAAAAACCTAGAGGGTTGCAGCAAAAAATAAAATAGAGGGTGGCTTTATTTGAAGTGGGTGTAGGTTCTTTTGGTGGAGCCAAGTTTTAGGTCAATATATAATTGATTTAAGGGAGTTTTCTGTGGTATACTGTTCATGGGAGTTTGAGTTGTGCAGATGTGGTTTTGGGAAGCCAAGTATTATATTATTTGATAATTGATTTGAGTGGCTTTGGTGTGTGCATGAACCATTGATTTAGTGGAGGTTTCATATGTCTCTGAAATAAACTTTGCTGTGCTGCGCAATCGTTCTTTTGGTGCTAAATTTTTGCAGTCTGCATCAATTATCTGTGGCCAGTAGACTGCGTAATTTTTCTTGAAAACTTTGGGCAATATGGGCAGTAGTGTGATTTGTGCCACGGAAGAATTAACTATGGTAAAAGTTTCCAGCTGAGTTATTTTGAGAAGAAAAATTCATAGGGAAGTTTTCTTTAGTTCAAGTATTTTTGTTATTTAATTTTCAGTTGATAAAATACTTGAGCTATTTTATTTATTATTGTTCTTGAGTGAAAATAGTTAGACAAATCTTCTGATGAGGTTAACATGAGTTGGTCGTGTTATAGAGTGTGAAATTCTTTTACGGGTAGTTAGGTTGTGAGGTAGTTACAAAGATTGAATGGAACAGTGTTAGATCAATCTTGTGTAATTTTATTGAACTACAGTGAAAGCGATTAATCTGGGTGAGGACTCCGCAGATGTAGGCAGAGTGTGCCGAACTGCGTTACCAAATTTTGATGTCTTTATTATTTTGCGTTTGTGAGATTTTACCCTATTTGTGTGAAGAATAATTTGGAAAGTCTGCAACTTAATTAACCACTTCGGTTTTTCAGTCTTCCTTGGCTATTCTTCCCAGTATAAAGGCTATCACTGTTTGATCCTCAAACATCCAAACTTTATATTTCCTACCATGTTCATTTTCTAGAAAATGATTTTCTTTATGCTCACTCTCCACCCACATCATCTACATCCTCACCCACCGTACTTCGCTCACTTCCCTTACCTTTCACTCTACCCCCTCCATCTCCTTTACCATTACCCTCTGTACCCCCTCCACCACCTCACCAAACATAATCTTCCCATCCAATGGTCACATGAACTCATGCTCAAACTCGTACACATGAAATCATTTTCTGACTACATCACCTACTACTTGCTCACCAAATCTTTTCGGCAAATAAATTTGCTCATTGGGGTCAAGCTATGCTTGATGAGTTCACTGCTCTCCATCACAATCATACTTGCACTCTTGTCCCTCCTCCACCAAATGCTAACCTTGTTGGTTGTAAATGGATATTTCGCACCAAAAGGAATTCTGATGGAACTATTCAATGCTATAAAGCTCGTCTAGTTTCCAAAGGTTTTCACCAAGCCTCTAGTATTGACTACACTGATAGCTTAAGCCTTGTTGTTAAACCCACAACCATTTGTCTCATCCTTACCATTGCTTTTTCTAAAAATTAGTTAGTCCTTCAACTTGATGTTAATAACGCCTTCCTTTATGGTCATCTTCATGAATAAAGTCTTTATGTCCCAACCACCCGGTTTTCAAGATCCACACTATCCTGATCATGTCTGTCATCTTCACAAAACCCTGTATGGTCTCAAACAAGGTCCTAGAGCTTGGTTTCATAGTCTAAGTCAGAAACTTCTTGATTTAAACTTTACTTCCTCCAAATCTGACCCTTCACTCTTTATTCATACCACCTCTTCTCATATCACATTCATCTTAGTTTATGTGGATGATATTTTGGTTACCAGATCGTCTCCATCCTTCATGTCCACCCTTACCCAAAATCTTCATTCTACCTTCTCCATTAAAGACATAGGCCTGCTACATCATTTTTTTAGTTTTTAAGACATTTCCACTTCCACCATTATTCTTCTTACCTAAACCAAATACACTAATGATCTCCTTCTTTGGATAGGTTTTGATAACTCCAAACCTATTCACACTTTGATCACTATGTGTTTCCTTTATCCAAAAATCATGGCACACCCCTTTTTGATCCCTCTGAGCACTGAAGCACTGTTGGTGTTTTTTAATATCTGTGCCTTACTCTGCCCGACATTTAATTTGATGTCAATAAGCTATCCCAGGTTTTACATTGGCCCACTGATGTGCAATGGACTACAATTAAATGAATTCTCAGTTATCTTCGCTCCACATCATCTCACGACATGCACTTTCTTTTATCATCCTCACTTCAGTTAAATGCCTACTATGATGCCGATTGAGTTGGTTGTCCTGATGATCGTCCTTCTCCTTCTGGATATCACATTTGTCTTGGGCCCAATTTAGTCTCTTGGAGTGCTAAAAAATAACCTACTGTTGCCAGATCTAGTACTGAAGCTAAATATCGAAGTATTGCTCTAGCCACAGCGGAACTTTGTTGGATCACTTCTCCTTTAAAGGAAATTGGTTTCTCTAAAGTTATGCCCAGTCTTTGGTGTGATAATCTTGGTGCTATGTTCCTTGTTTATGATCTAATCACTAATGCCTGTACTAAGCATATTGAAATTGACATCCATTTTGTTCATGACCTAGTGGCTAACAAAGTACTCTTCATCAGACACATTGCATATGCTCTTCAAATTGTTAATGTTATGACCAAGCCTTTATCCTCTTCAGCATTCTACTATCTTTGTCACAAGCTCACAATTGACACATTATGAGCTTGAGGGGCTGATAACGTTTGATTTTAATATATCTTAACAATTTAATATTTTTATATAAGATTACATTTCAATCTTTGTAGATAAGCTTCAATAAAAAAAGATCATAATATTAGCTTTAATATTCTCTGTGAATCTCTTTTTGATTCTATTTTTACTTGTATATAAAGGCTCGTAGGCCTTTCACAAATACACAACTAAAGCAATAACACCTCTTCTTATACATTCTTCACAACTCTTTTTAAAAACTAATATAAACTCTCCTCTCTTATTTCACTATGATTTGTGATATGTCCCTTACGGTTTCTTACATGAAAATGGTTTATTTTATCTATAAAAAATATTTAATATCTTTTTTCGTAAATAGAAATAAAATTTTATCATATAAAATTCATAATTACTACCTTTCGAATATGAATACCATCAATAATGTATTTCAGGTCAATCACTCGACAAACTAACGAATTAAAACCAAACTTGAATCTATGACGCACCTGTGGACCGATGGGGATGCCATTTCGAGCACCTACATAAGAAACAAACAGTGACATAATTGTTAGATAATGGAAGCTATTCATTCTACTTGAGAAAATCTTCAAACTTGCTGTGGACTTAATACGAAAAACATTCTCACTTGTAAGATTAGCATGAGAATCTGTTACGTAGCTTGCATTAATGATATTAGAGGATGGCAGATAAGCAGCATAATTAGCAGTGTAATAGTTCAATCCAAGAAAATCAAATGACCCTTTCACTGATTTGGATTGCTCCTCTGAGAATTTAGGCAGTCGTCTCCCAACAAGAGACCTCATGGAATGTGGATAAGCACCATTGATCAAAGGGTCCATGAACCTGCAACTCAAAAGTTTTTTAGGGTAAGAAGAAGATGCATGTCAAAACATTACAATTATCTTTTATTTGAAAGAACTTACCATCCAAACATGAAATCAATGGCTCGTTTTGCAGCATTTCTATTGTGCCTTGCATTAGAATATGGCACAAACCAATTTGTCACTAAGGTGATTCCTATCACACCCTTTTGTGTTGCCTGCAAAACTTATAATGTTTGGTAAATCACTGTAGTTCGATGAATCCGAATGAATTTCTTATGATACATATGCTCCAAAACGCTATGAGAAAGAGTTTCTTTGTTTTTTCTCAAACTAAAACCTTATATTTATTTTTATAAGGACAACATATTAAAAAATGTTTAACCTTTTAAGACTTTTTTAATTTTGTTTCAAAATTTTTAATTTAATGGTTAAGTTTTTAAAATTTATATAAATCAGGTTAAACATTGTTTTAACTTGATTCATTAAAAGATTAATTACTAAAATAAAAAATTTAAAAATTTTGACATTAAATTAAAAAATTTTAAAAATTAGATAATTTTTAATATGTTATCTAATTTTTCATATATATTTGCTACATGGACTTAATGTTGTGAAATGGACCTGGTATTTTGTCTTGTACGATTGAACAGCAGAAGCATGAGCAAGAAGTAGGTTGTGAGCCACCATGTATGGCTCTGTAGCTGAATTTCCGCCGGTGCAGTTCAACTGTTGCCAAGCTGAACATCGTCCCGGCGCCAGTAAACCGACGGCATAGCCAGCCATACTATAACTCAAAGGTTCGTTCAATGTAATCCAATGCTTAACTCGGTCTCCAAACTCCTTAAAGCAAGTCTCAGCATAGTCTCGAAAGCGATCCCTGTGCAAGCAATGCTCTACAGATTCATTTGTGGTCAAATAAAAATAATAATTCTGAAACCATCCTCACCTTTTATGCAGTTATTATAAGAAATATCTTTATTGTTTTTATTTGCTTAAAAAGCTCATTATGATATTAGAAATCGTGGAAGAGAAATTTTATTAAATTTATATCAAATTAATTTAAGCCTTAAATATATTATATTCACTATTCATTTGATTTTTTTATTTTAATCCTCTTATTTTAAAGATTATCACTTAACTCTGTTACTTAACGTTGACTAGAGTTATTATCATAGTTAATATAACTGATTGTATTTTCTTGTATACACTTAGAATTGATAGTTGTACTGATTTCTTCCTATAATTAAGAGATTTGATATTCCTAAATAGTCATAGGCCTTGTGCATATAAACCATAGGATTTCGGTACAAATTATGTCAATTCACTGATAGAAACACTTTTTGTTTCTCTCCGAGTTGTTTTCTTCATGAGATTAGAGCCCTGTCTGATTTAAGGGGCCTATACTTTCTTCTCAATTTTTTTCCAGGCTATTATTCTCTATTCATAACAGTAACGCCAAAAGTCTCTATTTGTCTCTGAATTCTTTTTGTACCTAGTGTTGGCGTGTTTCTTTACTTGTATTAAGTGATTCTAAAGATGATCGATGTACGGAAAAAGGTAACCTTTTTGAGTTATGATAATCCTTCACTTCAAATTAGTCCTGTAAAACTTGATGGAACTAATTATCTTGCTTACTTAAGAACTTTTTTTGTTGTTCATCAAAGCTAGAGGCTTATAAGGTTACATTACTGGTGATATTAAGAGACTATATGTCAATAATCTTGATTATAATCAATAGGAATCTAAGAAATCTCTCGTGATGTCATGGCTCATCAATTCAATGAAACTAGAGATTGCTCAAATATATCTGGTACTTGATACAGCAACAAATATATGGAAAGCTACTTCTCTGACTTACTCTCAAATAGGTTATAAAGCCTAAATTTTTTATCTTCATAATAAACTGCACAACACGAAATGGGGAGATATGATTGTATCACAATACTTTGCGGAGCTATGTGGATTGGGGCTGGAACTACATTATTATTAGGACTTCCAAGCAAAATGCTCAAAAGATGATGCTAAGTTCCATAAAATGATAAAGGATGATCGGGTATTTTAATTTTTAGCGAGTCTCAGGCCATAATATGATCATATACCAGGTCCTATACTTAGAAAAGATACTTTCCCTTCAGTACTGCTTGCACATTCTCTGATTTAGTAAGAAGAAAGTAGAATAAATGTCATTTTACATACAATCCTTGTTGAGAAAGTGGGGTTAGTGGCTAGTTTTATTGAGAAGCCAAAACCTGCAAATACTTTATCTAATAATTATCATTTTCATTGTGATTATTGTGGAAAACAAAGCATTTCAAAGAAACATGTTGGAAACTGTATAGGAGGCCAAATCAGGTCGTGAAAAATGAGGCGGTTTAGTGGTAAGGGGCTAGGCTCACTTGGTTGAAGGCAAGGTTTTGAAACCCGGATCGGACATCGAACCGGAGGCTTTACTGGTTACTGATTTGACCGGTTTGACTGGTTCAACCACTGGTCGAACCGGTGTGACGTCATAATTATGCAATAATTATATATAATATTAGTAATATTAAAAAATAGAAAAATATATAAAATAATATAAAAAATATTAAAAAACAAAAAATAAAAAATTTATTGAACCAGTGGTCAAACCAGTTGAACCGGACCGGTTCGATCGGTCAATTGACTAGTTTTTACCTGTTCTCACTGGTTTAATTAGGGACCGATTTTTAGGAGTCAATCGAACCGGATAGTTGACCGGTCACCAATCAAATCGACCAGTCCGGTCTGATTTTCAAAACAATGGCTGAAGGAAATGAAGCATCTGAAACACCTTTAACTAGGTTTTTATCCAATAAGGAACTTCAGAACTTAAGACATCTTCTCTTAAAACTGGACTCTCCTTCCACTGTTGGTACATCAAAATTTGCAAAATTAAGTATCGTATACTCAAACTCTAAAGATAATATGGGGATTATAAACTTTAGAACTAACAAACATTTGGTAGGCTCTCAAAAGGAATTTTTAACATAATCTCATGGAAAAGGGGGATAATGTCAAAATAACATATGGGTCTTTTACCTTCGTATTTGGTACAGATTCTATTAACTTTACTTCCAAATTCACTTTATCCTTAGTTCTTTACATATCTTGTTTTTCTATTAATCTTCTCTCTGTCGATTCTATCACTAAAGATCTTAATTTCAAAGTTGAATTTCTTTCCTGACTATTGTATTCTTGAGAACCTCCACACAAGGGAGAGGATTGGAACTAGTAGATTGCAGGATGACTTACATGTCTTGGAAGAAAATCACATGATAATTGCTCATTAAGTGTATCTTGGGAATGATGTGATTAATAAGGAAATTCTACAGTGGCATAGGTAGTTAGGACATCCCTAATTTTTTGTTCTAGAAAAATTGTATCCAAGTTTGTTTAAAAAGAACTTCTTTTTGTTCTTTGTATTGGTTCTTTGTTTTATGAAGCAAGTGAACTTGCTAAACACATGAGAAGTTCTTATCATTTATCTAATAATAAGAGTTATGTTCCTTTTATGGTAATTCACTATGATATTTGGGGTCTAACTCAAAAATCCTTCTTTGCCCATAGATGGTTTGTAATCTTTATTGATCATTGCATAAGATTGACTTTTGGTTATTTGATGAAAACCAAGAATGAAGTTTTTTCATGTTTCTAATCTTTTCATAAAATGATTTGTACCCAACATGATGCTGAAATTAAAATCCTAATATCTGATAATGGAACGAAGTATATGGATGGAATATTTCGTGCTTACCTAGATTCCTATGGAATCATACATCAAACCAATTATGCCTATACTAATGAACAAAACGAAGTTGCGGAAAGGAAAAACAAACATATTTTAAAGGTAACCTTCCAAAGGGATATTAGGGTGATATAAGTTCTTTTAGCTACTTATCTTATCAATAGAATTTCGCTTCAGATTCTGAATTTTCAAAACCTAGTAGAAATATTGCAAGGTAAAAATTCTTATACTGTACATCCAAGAGTATTTGTTTTGTTCATGCTTGAAATGTAGGCAAGTTGGAGCTTAGAGTTTTGAAGTGTGTGTTTGTTGGATATTCTCCCACGCAAAAGGGATATAAGTGATATCACCCCAGTTTAAGAAATACATTGTAAGTATGGACATCACTTTTTTATAATGTGAGCCCTATTTCACCACACATTAAATTCCTCTTTAGGGGGAGAATAAGATCGAAAAGATGTTGATTGATAATGTGATCTAGGGTGAGAGAACAATTTAGGGGGAGAAAACTAGTTTGGTTTAGGAGGATTCGCTTAGATAGACCAAATTTAAGGATATATTCAATACGAGATAAGACAGAAAAAGTCATCAAGTAGTCTATACCATCCTCTTCCCTCAAAAACACTAGTGAGTTATGATGTCATTTACCTGATGATTTAGATAAGTCTATTACCCTTCAAAAAGGTGTTAAAACTTGCGCCAGACATCCAATTTCTAACTTTGTTTCTTGTGACTCACTATCTCCCTCCTATAAAGCCTTTGTCTTGTTTGTTTCCTCTATGTTTGAAAGTTCCGAAGGATGTAGTTTCCCAACGTATAAGTTCTGATTCAGTTGCAACTGTGATAACAACTGTCAATTTTCTAGGAAAACACAAATAGAAAAACTAAACACAAAATGAACAAATCAACAACTAAAATTTGGTAACATAATTCGACACACCTGACCTATATTTGTAGGGCCTCACCTAACTTAATCACTTTCATCGAAGTACAATATTTTTCACAAGGCTTTATTAAGCCAACACCACTTATCCCTTGACACTATCTACTCATCTTCATATCCCGTAAAAGTATTTCACTCCTAATAATGGGACTATCTCGTGCTATCCTCAATAAAGGATTTTTGTAACAATGATTGATTATAAGAATGAGAATAAAACAACTCAAGTGAATGAATCAAAGGTAAAAAAAAAAGAAAATACTTGAGATAAAAACACTCCCTTAAATATACAGCTTCATCAACCCAAAACCATGGGAAGTTGTCCAATATGAATTTTGTTGTGAACATCCGAAATAATCACTAAAACATTCCACGCACAATAGTCACAAAACTCATAAAACGACTATGTGTTTCGTCACCGAAACATCAAGAAATACAGTTGCACAATTTATCATTTTACTGCATAGTTTTCCCACACGAAAATGATTAAGAAACAGTCTAATTATTCACCCAATATGTAGAAATGCAGCTACCAAGGATAGCTCAATAGAGCATGTAATTGTTCACACAAAAATAAAGAATTCTAATTGTACATATTGATTATTTTTCTGTCAATTTTTCATCACAAAAATAATAACACACACTACAAGAAAAATAGAGTTTAGCGACGAAAATTACCGACGGAATTTATACACATTCCGTCGATAAGCTTATTTAGCGATGAAATTTATTGACGGAAAAAGGCGTCGAAGATATGGCCGTTGGTAAATTTACCGACGGAAAATTTCTTTGAAAAATTTACAGACGGAATTACCAACGGATTTGGTTATTCCGTTGGTAATTACCTATAGAATTTTTTTCCATCAGTAATTACCTACGGAATTTTTTCTGTCGGTAAATCCAATATATTTTACCAACGAAATTTTTTTCCGTCAGTAAATTTGCTGAAAACTATTTTTTAAAATATACCTGCAAAGTGTTTAGCTTCTCTGAAAGCCACCATGGAGAGAACTTCATTATTTCAAGTAAAAGAATTGAAATATTGAAATTCATACTAAAACAGAACTGAAAATAAAGAACTGAAATCATT
>JANZLD010000003.1:1003380-1014530 GCA_026413575.1 Erythroxylum carthagenense | reverse complement strand
AAGATATAATGTTACCGTAGATAGGTATTTTATAACATATTGTCAAAAGTGTTACTGTCTAGTGTTACTGTATGTCAGTTTTTGTTGTAGTGCATCTTCCCCACCCACACACCATGCATCAACGTCACCTCAACCTTATGTCACACCAACTATTGATATCCTGTTTATTTTCTCAGCTAACATTACCCACACCACCCATAAACCATCCACCCACGTTACCTAGTCCCACCACAACACCCATCGTTGATAATTCCTTACTCGTGCCATATACATCACCAATACTTTCTCTCTTACAACATCATTTGAATTGTGTTTAATTGTTGACTTAACTCTTTACAATTTTGATATTATTGCACTACCTCGTCGACATCCTATGGTTACTAGATCTAAAACTGGTACTTTATGCCTCGTTAATTTTTTACCTCCTCTGAAATTGAACCATCAACTTATAAATAAGCCAATCAATCTGAAAAGTGGAGACAAGTAATGACAGAAGAGTATAATGCGATGATCCGCAATGCTTGGGTTTTAGTACCTCCTTCTCAAGCAGATAATATAATTGGATACAAATGGGGTACATTTTATCAAGCGAAAGCCATATGGTACAATTGATCGATACAAGGCACATTTAGTGGCAAAGGGATTCAATTAATGACTAGGTGTGGATTACACGGACACTTTTAGTCTAATTATTAAACCTACCACTATCTGTCTTTTATTATCATATGCCTTACCTGTACCATATACATCACCAAATAGCTCTTCTATAGCATCATCTGAATTGCCTTTAATTGTTGACCTAACTCATTACAATTCTAATACTACTACACTACCTCGTCAACATCCTATGGTTACTAGATCTAAAACTTGTACTCTTAAGCCTCGTTAATTTTTTTACCTTCTCTAAAATTGAACCACCAACTTACAAATTAGCTAGTCAATCTAAAAGTGGATACAAGCAATTATAGAAGAGTATAACATGAAGAACCATAACAACGTTTAGGTTTTAGTGGCTCCTTCTCAAGTTGATAATGCAATTGGATGTAAATGGGCATATTGTATCAATCGAAAGCCAAATGGTACCACTGATAGATACAAAGCACGGTTAGTGGCAAAGAGGTTCAATTAACGACCAGGTGTGAATTACACAAACACTTTTAGTTCAGTTATTAAACCTACTACTATCCATCTTTTGTTATCATATGCCTTATCTAGTAATTGGGAGATTGGATAATTGGATGTTTCTAATGCCTTTTTGCATGGTTTAGTTGATGAGAATGTTTTCATGCAATAACCGAAAGGGTATGTTCATCCTACATAACTGAACTAAGTTTATAAATTGCAAAAATCTATTTACGAATTAAAACAGGCACCAAGACTATGATTTTAAGTGTTTGACAAATGCATTGATCAACCTTGGTTTCAAGGGTTCATAGACCAATACCTCTCTCTTCATCCTATATCATGGTTTGATTCAAGTTTTTTGTTTGTTATATGTTAATGACATTATTATCATGAGAAAGAATAGTCATGTGGCCACTAACATAATCCAATCTCTCTAACAATCCTTTGCGCAAAATGATTTAGGACTTTTTTCTTACTTTTTGTGTATGGAGACACATTAAGATTCAGATGGTTTGTTACTCACTCAGTCCAAATATATAAAGGATTTGTTGAACAAAGCTTATATAGAGGATGCAAATAGTGTTGTTACACCAGCTTATGACAAAGTACAATTCAGTATTCATGATGGGACTTCTTTTTCGGGCATTAATCTTTATCGAAGTATTGCTGAAGGCTTGAAATACCTTGTTTTAACTTTTCTTGATATTTGTTATGCTGTCAATAAGATTTCTCAATTCATGCTTCACCTACTGATCAACATTGAACATAAATGAATCCTTAGATATCTTATTAGCACTATTGATCATGGCATTTTGTTGGGACGCTTAAGTTCTTTTCCTATCTTGGCTCATAATGACTTCGATTAGGGAGGCAACGTTAATGATAGTAAGAGTACCACAGGCTTTACTATTTATGTTTGTAACAATTTAAATCGTGGGAATCAAGGAAACAAAGAATGGTGGCCAAATCATCTACTGAAGCTAAGTATTGTATTGTTGCTACTATTGCAACAAAGTCAAACTAGTTATAATCGGTTGTGCAAGAAATTGGCATTCCTTTAACATCCTCTCCTATTTTGTAGTGTGATAATCTAAGTGCTACTTATCTTAATACTACACCTATTTTTCACACATGGTGTAAACATTTGAAAATTTAATTTCATCATGTGCAGGATAACGTTGCTAAAACATAATTTCAAGTACGTTATATTGCAACTACAAATCTCTGATGTTTTAACCCAACTGTTATGAAATCATCATTTTCATCGTTTAAAAAACAAGCAGAATGTCTTGCCAAGACCAGTTCAACTGTGATAAGGATAACTAGAGTCCATATCTATTATAACCATTGTTATTTGGTTTGTTTATATTGTGTATCTAGATTAATACTTATCCTACAAGATAAACATTATTTAAACTTATCCTATAGTTTAGATAAATATTATTTAGAATTATCCTACAGTAAACTCTTGTAAACTCTATATATGTATCTTATGTTCAATGTGAATGAAATGTATTTGCCTTTCTAAATATCTTTTATAATAATAAATTCTCTTTAATACATATTGCAAGACAATCGTTTTGCCATAAATGTTAAGACAATGTTTTTCTTTTTTTTCATACTTACAAAAATCTCTCTTTCATAACGTAAAACCACTACAAGAAATAAATACAATTTGCAAAATTTTATTGATAAAACATTGCGAATTGTAAAGATTTTTCGTGACATTTAAAAAACGTGACGAAAAGTTCAAATTTTTCGCGACGCGAAAGGCTTACTTAAATGTTTTGCTTCGGGAGCAAAATGATGTCGTTTTGGTTTTCTTAAAACCTATACCCTAGCCCCCTTCCCCGCCCACTTGTGCGCTATATGATGTTCATTTTGCTGCCAATATGAGAATCAGATTTTTGATGTTTAAGTTTAAACCTTAGATTTTTGATTTGGTATGTGTTGTTGAGTTGAAATGAAGCTATAAGAATTGGTTTAAGTGTTAATTGAAGAAGATAGAAGTAAGAAAAATCTGGAAAAAATTAAAGTAGAGAGAGAAAGTATATGAACTTATTTAGAGATTGTATTGGAAATAGAACTGCAAAATAGATGATTTAGGAGTGAGTAAATCTGGAAATAATGAAAGAAAGAAGGAGGGAAGAAGAAGAGATGTTTGGTGAAGAAGAAGAGAGAAAGCACGAACGTGTGGAGAAGGCACGATTGTTACTTCATTGATGATGTTGCGGGTCGTGATCATGTAGGTGCACGATCGTGAATTTCTTGTTTTCTGAGCGTTCTCTTCAAACCAAACGACGCCATTTTTGGCTTTCTCTAAGTCGTAGTAATAATAATAATAATAATAATAATAATAATAATAATAATAATAGAAACTGTAACGTTTTGTTGAATAAAATGTCGCGGTTTGTTCGATTAATATTTAAAAGTATTCATTTCCCACCATTTTGTTGGTTTGTTATGTGACGTTTCTTCTTCTAGTTTCTTCTTCTTCTCCACCTTTGGGTCCCTAACAGATAATCCCCTCCACTCTTTTCCATTCTTCTCATCTCTCTCTATCTCTCTCTCTGAAACTCGAAGCATAGCTTTGCCTAATAACACCGGTAAGTTCCTTTTCCATTTTGTATAGGTTTTCATTGATTTCCGCTTTGTTTGATTTGTTTTAGGAGTTTTTGTAGTTGATCTGCAGTTTGACTTGCAGGATTCGCAATGAAAGAAAGTAAATCAAAGTCCGAAACCGAGAACGCTAAGTGAGTTTTGTTTTTTTTTTGGCACTTTTTTATTTTTGTTCTGGAATTAGTTTTCGTTGATTTTTGTTCTGGAAGTTAGAGAGGAAAATGCAAAATGTACACAAGATGAAAAATTTCAACAGTGGAAAGGAAGCACAAGAAATGAATAGATGTGTGGAGATTTTCTGGTTTTGATATTTAGTATTAATTCCTTGTTTTTGATCTATTTTTTAATGTGTCGGGTTGCATGGAAGTCAAAAATGTGGTTGAGATAAGTTAGAGAAGTTGGTTTAAAAAGAAAAGAAAGAAGAAGAAAAATTTTAAAGGTTCGGAAGGAGGAGAAGAAGAAGCGTGGAGAGAAAGTGGGAAAGCACGATTCGAAACACTTTTTTTTATTTCTCCACCAAAAATTATAGTCATTTGAAATCAATTGGGAGAGATTGGGAGATTCAATTGGGACAAAGATGAAGAGGAGTTCTGGAAAATTGATGAATGGAATGTTTTCATTAAATATATTTTGGTATTTTGACAATATCTTGTTCTGTAGTTATCTAAATGTAATGATTTTTAGTTTGGAATAAACTAGAGATATAGGGCTACAAATTGTCTGAAGAGATCGAATTTTAATTCTATTCTTAGAAATCCAGATTTTGAATTACAGTTGGTTTCAGAATACTATTTTAATTTATAAACTATCTGAAATATTTGGAGTATAAATTTATGATTACTAAATCAAATTGAATGATTTTGGTATCATTAGAAACTTAAGAGATAGGAGAACAATTTTAAGAAGAGAGTATTACTAAATTACTTCAATTTCATTCTTTGATTGATTGTGAACAGTAGACTCGAAAGTATATCTGGTTTTAGATATGATGTCAACGTTTTTGAATCAGTTTGTGCAGATCATTACAAAATCTAAAATCCCTACCCTAGTTGATGTTTTTAGATAGAGATGTAGAACTATGTCCAGATTTTTCGCTTTTAGAGAAGTGTGATATCCTCCTTTTGGAGGGAGGAATGATTTTCACATTTTACAAGGCCTAAGGACTATCAATTGGTTCCTCCCTAGTTGAAGAGGATAGATTAAATTTGGAAATATCACTTCTTGAGAAGACCAAGGAAAAAGGAGTGTCTCTCTTGTTACCTACAGATGTGATGATTGCAGATAAATTTGCTCCTAATGCAAACAACAAGGTTTGTTGTTTTAGTTCAATATTTATAACCAGTATATATATTGTGCCTGTGATTTTAGTGTGAGCAATAATATATTTTTCCACATAGTTACAGGTTGTTCCATCATCAACTTCTGAGTACTTAAAATCAATTAGGATGCAATCCAATTCTTAAAAATTTAAAAGAAATTAAATCCTTGTTTTATTTTCATTTTCTTTTGATGTATGGTGAACTAGAATTGAGACCCTGGTTGCAGGCTATTGTAAAGAAGCTAGCAGATCTTGAGACCCTGGTTGCAGGCTATTGTAAAGAAGCTAGCAGATCTTAGTGCCAAGGGAGTTACAATTATTATTAGAGGTGGTGATTCTGTTGCTGTTGTGGAAAAAGTAAGAGTTGCTAAGAAAATGAGTCACATTTCCACTGGTGGTGGTGCCAGCTTGGAATTGTTGGAAGGCAAAGAGCTTCCAGGTGTGCTTGCCCTTGATGAAGCCACACCAATTGCTGTGTAAAAGAAACTGCCAATTCAATTTCTCCCCGATTATATGCAATCTTGTTACTCATAAAAGAGAAATAAACTACTGTAAAAAGATGAGGTTGATGTAAAGTTTCTCCTTGCCTTCCCTGCGGGAGTTCTACTTTTCATGTTTCTTGCTCAAGTTTATGAAGCACTCGTTCAAGATGTGGAGGAGGCAGCCATGCAAGTTTTCAAATAAATGGTTGATCTATGTAACTAATCCTTTTTCCTTATGTCATCAGTTTGCATGTGTTTTTAATAAATTGTTGCGTATGTTAAAGACGAACGAATAGATGAATGAAGATCACATATGGTTGAATTGGCTGAACACAACATTATCCAGAGAGTTTGTATTAAATAAATAAAATTATCCGAATAATTGAAAAATTATTAAATCAATAAAATTCATAAATAATATTGAATAGTTATTACATAACTAAGATTTAAAAATTTTGTATTTTAAAAATAATTATTAAAATTAAAAAAGTATTAAATTAAAATTATTTTTGAAAAAAGAAAAAATAATAATTAAAAAATAATATAACTATCTGCGACGTTTTTGTATAAACGTCACAAAAAGCATTCCGCGAGACGCTGCGGAATGTGACATTTCACTACGTTTTTGGAAACGTCGCGAAATATGACTTTCCGCGACGTTTTCTATAATGTGACTTTCCGTGACGTTTCCAAAAAACGTCGCGGAATTTTATTTTCCGTGACATTTCCTAAAGCGTCACAAAAAGACCAAACTTTCAGTGAAGTTTTTTAAAAAGTCGTAGAATGTCAGTGTTTTCTGTAACGTTTTATGAAAAACGTCACAGAAACTTTTTGCCTACACCATATTTCGTAACGTTTTTTGTGACGTTTTTTTTAAAATGTCGTAACTTGTATTATATGACGTTTTTTTAACATTTTGTGACGTTTTTTAAACGTTGCGAATTGTGTTAGTGAACATAAAACAATAACTAAAGATTATGAAAATCATTGAGCCTCTTCTGTTTCATCATCATCTTTTACAAAGTTCATATATGTTTTTATATGGTGGTGTGCCTAATACCTCTTCTTCAGGAATCCCTTGAACCACTTAGCTGAATGCTTTGGGTATCTTTTCAATCCATTCTTATAATCAACAAAGTTGATCCCAAATCTTACCGTGTAACCTGAATCCCATTCAAAGTTGTCCAGCAATGACCAAGCAAAAAAACCCTTCACATTCACGCCGTCCCTGCCAGAAGAACAATAATTCTTATATATAACGACCTATGTATCTTGAGATATCAAAAATTAAAATTATCTGTTTTTTGTTTTACGTTAAGTAAGATCTTAAATTGTGGAATAGTCATATCATGATTGTTGTTAATCCTTAATCTATAATTTTAAAAGAGATAAAAAAAAGAAATTAAAAAACTCCTTAATCTTTAAAATTTTTAGAAAAACTTCTTATAGTTGTCAGTTTTTAGTGAGAAAAACTCATTTTCTTAAATTCAAGTTAGAAATCAACGACGAAATGCACTTGATATAAGCTTCACACTTATATCAATCAAATATTTTATATGACGATTCAAGTCAACTCTTAAACTTAAATCGAATTAATTAAATTTGATCTAAAACAATAATTTATTATAATTATTTTAAATTATTAATTTAAATTGAATTTAATTAATTTGAGTAGTTTAAGAGCTTAGCTGAGTTATCATTAATGGCATTTGATTGGTTCACGTCCCATATTTATACCACGTATGTTTTGCCATTAGTTTTAATCGAAATTTAAAAAAGAAATTTTGCTAGAAAATTAAAAATTAAGAAGAATTTTTTCAAAAATTTTGAAAAAATTATGAGATTTTTTTTTTTTAAAGTATAAAAGACGCGTTGTTGAACTCACTCTTTAATACTGATTTAGACCATATCATCGATCATACTCCTTAATTATTTCCCAATCAGGTAATACACATTCTAATTTATGTTCATAAATCTTTATTTTGTGATCAGGAAGTAAGAGACGTGAATGAGAAAGCACTTACTGGATAGCTCTTTGAAGGTAAGAAAGGTGGCGACAGCAATAATCAATCCTCATGTTGTCTTCCAGGGCTTGCTCAAGAGTTAGCGTAGAATTGTTGAACTCATCAATACCTACAAATGCTCAGAGATTTTCTTTTTTCAGATTAAATGAACAAACATGTAAGATAATAACATTTTTCAACTTATGTATATTGCATACCATTTTCAGTGATGTAAATAACTGGAGTATTAGGGTAAGTCTTCTTGATGTACAGTAACAAGTCTCGAATTCCTCTAGGATAGACACTGAGCCAACTTGATGCTGCCTGAGAAAAGATTCATTTCAAGCATATAGTCTCAATTATTACTATTCCCAGCAAAAGGTATATACAGATCTCTTTTATAATTTATTTATTTTTAATATTTGATCTTTAAAAATTAATATTTTACGATTTTTTTCCTAGACTTTAGTTTTAAAATAATAATAGAACACATATGTATGAAAATCAAATATAAACTAATTAAATATTACTTAACTCTTATATTTGATTTAAATTATTAATCTGAGTAATATTTAATTAGTTTGATTCGAGTTTAAGAGTTGAGTCTAATCTGCTAGTGATATAGTTTATCTTATTAGTAATATAGTTTATTTATCTCGCTAGTGATATAGTTTATCTCATTCAAACTTCTTATCATGTACGTGATATATTTATGTTTACGTTAAGCTCTTCTTTATCTTATACATAGCTAGTTAGATAGATTCAAACTAGTAGTTTAGTGTTATCCAAAGTGCTCTTGTACTTGTATATATACGTTTCACTATTGTAATACAAGTGGTCAATTCTTGCCTTTCTACAATCATATGGTATCAAAGCCAGATTTTGCAAACACAAGAAAATTGTATCTCAGCCATAGATTGAGCTCCAGATCATATCGTGATCAATGACGATGAAGTTGCTGGAGATGGAGTTGTCTTTATAGAGAATGTACTCGTAGATGCATGCAACGTTGTTGACGGTGACGCAGGGCACAGAAATACGGTCAACAAAACTGAAGAATGGAGCCACAACAACATAGATCTGTCTTCTCTTCATAAGCCATGAACACCTCCGAAACACAGAACCAGTTAGTCATGGCAAATCAGTCTTCTCTCATCCCCACCAATATCCATCATGCCTTCTCTGTCAAATTGACCATTAAAAACTATCTATCCTGGAAAACTCAATTCTCTCCACTGTTAAACTACCAAAAGCTTAATGGGTCATAGATGGAACCTGTCCACCACCATTTAAAACTATTATGTCCTCCACCAATCCCTCTCAACCAGTTTCAAATCCTGCCTACGAAGAGTGGTTTAGCAAAGATCAGATGCTTCTTTAATGGCTTCTATCTTTTCTCACTGAGGAAGTTTTTCCCTATATCATCAGTCTTGATTCTTCTTTTGCTGTTTGGCAAGACTTAGCTCACACGTTTGGAGCAGTCTCTCAAAACAGGCAACTGCAACTCAACATTGAGTTACAAGAACTCAAGAAAAATGATTTATCTGTTTCCAAATATCTTCACAAAGCCAAAAGCCTCTCTGATCAATTAAGGGAAGAACACTCACATCAGCAAAGTTCAATGCTATTGTCTACTGTAACATTGGTAGTGACTATCATGACATCATCACCACCCTCAACCTTCGCCCTGAGCCTGTTCCGTTTCATGAGTTATTTGGCCATCTTGTTGCACATGAAGTTCTTGTTAACAATTCCCACGAAATTCCATTTGCTAATGTTGTAACTACATCAGTCTCTGCCCCTGTTTTTGGTCACTCTGCTCCTGCATCGTGTCACTCCACTGTCTCACCACCGTCCACTCCACAGAAGTCTCCTTCTCATTCTCATTCCAGACATTCCAGAGGTCCTTGCCAGATCTGTGGATTGCGTAATCATACAATAGATAGGTGTAGGCATTGTTATGCTCCTCCACAAAACTGAATGCCTTAAGCACATCAAGTCTCTTATGGTGGCTTTTATCCGTCTCCACCTTCATATCCTGCTGCTTCATCTCAACCACTTCCTTGGTTTCTAGAAGCGGCAGCTAACTACCATGTTACTCCAGACATCTCCACTCTTCAGATTCCGCAACCATACTTGGGTAATGACTAACTTCATGTAGGTAATGGCTAAGGGCTTCCAATTGTTAACACTGTACTACTTTTCTCCCTTCTACTAATGGTCCTTTAGTTTTAAAACAGGTTTTGCATGTTCCTCACATTGTCAAGAACGTCCTAATTGTTTAGAAATTTACTGCTAATAATTCTTGTTTCTTTGATTTTTGGCCTACCCATTTTGTTGTTAAGGACCAACGTACCAAGAGACCTCTTCTGGATGGCAAGAGTGAGCATAAAGTCTATGCTTTGCACCCCACATCCCTCAAATCGGCTATGGCTAGTGAATTTCCCTCTCTTCAAGATTGGCATTCCAAGTTAGGTCATCCCCACTTTCGGCTTATCCACAAAATTCTCAAAACTAATCAGTTACCTTGTTCTAGTACTGTTACTAAAGATCCATGTTCTTTTTGTTTTCAAGGAAAGTTATCTCGTGTCCTTTTAGCTAAAGTAGATCATACAAGTAGGAAACCATTTGATATTGTTCATTATGATGTTTGGGCCTGCTCCTGTTTCTGTCCAATTTAGGCTATAGATATTTTGTTTACTTTGTTAATGACTTTACACATTTCACATGGATTTATTTTTTAAAACAAAAAAGCGATGTTTATTTTGTCTTTCTATCCTTTGAACAACTTATTTTTGCATCAATTCAACTCTAAAATAAAAGCCTTTCATTTTGATTGGGGTGGGGAATATCAGAAATTACATAAATATTTTTCCAATACTGGTATTATAAATCACATCGCTTACACTTATACTCATGAACAAAATAGAATTATGGAACGCAAAATCTGTCATATTGTTGACACTGGTCTCACCTTACTTGCTCAATATAATGTTCCCTTTAAATATTGGAACTTTTCTTTTTCGTTGTTGTTTCTTGCATTAATGTCCTTCCAACCAATGTCCTTTAGGATCAGTCTTCTTATTATCTTTTGTGCAAAATTGTTCTTGATTATAATTCTATGCATCCCTTTGGTTCCCTTATCATCCAAAATTCCATTTTTGAACTCAAAAGTGTGTTTATCATGGTAAATCTCCTCACCATGCTGGATTTAATTATCTAGATATCTCCTCTGGTCACATCTTTAATTGTAGGTGTGTCAAATTTGTTGATAATGATTTTCCCTTGCATCTTACCTCCCCATCCTCTTCTTCTCTTCCTCAAGGGTCGTCCTCTCCATGGATTGTGCTCGCTCCTGGCTCTCTTTCCACCTTGCCATCTAGCCTTATGTTATGTCTCTGAGAACAGGATCGAGTTATCAGGCGATTGATCAAAAAATCAAATTCAACTCTCTTCCCTTTGTTGTGATTCCTTTGTTGACCTATTTTGGATAAATTTTCAGACTTATTCAAGGGAGACTGACACCTTAGAGTTCGATAAGAGAGAACTCCAATATCTTGATTTTGATTAAACTCCGAACTACGTTTTATTTAGCTTCTGTCC
>JANZLD010000003.1:977997-995713 GCA_026413575.1 Erythroxylum carthagenense | reverse complement strand
GAGAGTCACAAAAGGTTGTATTCCTACATGGTATTTGAAATATTAATAAAATGAAATATTTCTTGTGCATAATATGCATATAAAAATAATAAGATTAAAGCATATATAGATCATAATAGATACCATTAGCCAGAAGCTCATTGATGAGGTTGTTGTAGTATGTTACACCTTCTCTGTTCACTCCCCCGCTAAGCTTTCCATCTGCGAGTATATAGTTCAGCATTTATTTTTTAAAAAAATTGAGTTAATATTTTTTAAAAAATGTTCATTTGTATTTTATTTATTTTATTAAATGATTTAAGGATGATAATTTCTCTAATGGTCTTACTTGGCAGTATCCTTGACCATGAAATTGAAAATCTGTAAGCATCTAAGCCCATCTCCTTCATGATCCCAACATCTTCCTGTTACATATGAAAATGAGAAATTTATTAAGATAAGAAAAAAATTTCTCATTTTTTATATCAATAAAATAAACCATATTTATTCAATATTTGTTGCATAAAGGATTAATCTAAAATTCTTAATTCTTAGGTTCCTTCTCATTTTCATAATCCCAACACCAAAAGGATATATTCCAAAATTTTGATAGCCCTAAAAATTAATCATGTAAAGTGTTAATTTCCATCATCTTCCAATTTTATTTTAATATAATCTTTAACAATCAAATTTAAGCTTATTATCTTAATATCCTAGGCTTTAAGAATTTAATATTACCTTGTAGCGATGGTATGAATCAATAGCCACATCTCCATTGCTTCGATCGCTGATCTTGCCTGCCATCACTCGTGTGCAATTGATTTTTGAAAATTTTAGGAGACTTAAAATTAATAATTAAGCACCGATTTTTTATATTTGATTAATTATATTAAATCAAAGAATTTTAATTTAAATGTTTGATCTTAATTAAATCAAATCTAAATTAAACTTCCAAATGAGAGCCATCCAATTGTCAATCTTCAATCTTCAATCTAATCTTATCATTAAGAGGTTGAAGCACTCTGTTTTTGGTATAATATATCAACCTTATGCTACTTAATTTTGTTCATATAATTATTTCAGTTAATCAATTCTTACTTTATTTTATTAAATTAATTCATATAAATATATAAATAATATTTAATAAAATATGGTAAATTTTGATTAAATGAGCAGAGAATTTGTTTGTACCATTAACTCCAACTATTATTATGTCATTCCCATAATAAAAAATACATTTTGTATATATAGACAAAACTGATCCATCTGGTCAAAGACCAATTGGCCGTGTAATATATATTGCACGTGTTTGACTGACAGATTTGACCGCTAAGAGCATCAAAAACAACACCATCGACATCAATGGATTGATAATTACGATGACAAAACAAGTAAACCACTGATTAATTTAATGAAATTGGAATCTGAAAATACTGATTAAAGATTCTGCAGCTTATAAAGGTACAAATTTTCTTATTAAAAATTAGACTAAAAATTAAATCACTAAAATAAAAAAGTTAAAGTTGAAAAGTTCAATTAGTATTAGACTAATATGTAATTCATATATATTTATAATCAAAATGAATAAAATTAAAAATATGATTAAAAATAACATTATTTTATATAAAAAAGTTACAATCTAATTGAAGAAAAAGATTATTAATTAAAATTTTACTGGTTTATTTAAATTTATAAAATTAGTTAATTTATAAAAATTAATCAATTAATTAATACATTAGTTAATTTTTAATAACAAATGTTATTATTATAAATTGAACCAAAAAATTAATCATTTTAAAATTTTTATAATTAAGATATCTGAACCAATTCGGTTTTTTTACCATTCAGATTTTAATATTTATAAGTATTTTTCTTATTTAAATAATGAAAATTTAAAGGACTTATTAGAAAATTGTATACTTCATGAGAAAAAAAAACAAAAACAAAAACACCCTTCAAGCATTATGAGTAACTAGTTTTTTAAATATACATAATAATAAGCGTGGTAGTGCATAATATTTCAAAATTATTAAGAAAAGTGCTTTGGGTTATTTAATCTTTGCAAGGAGCTAAATATAATATTGCTAACATCATGGATTCTTTCTTACAAATTTTACTTGAAATAAGAAAACAAATTTTAAAAAAATTTTATTCTAATCTTAATTAGGGTGAGACACATACCATATCATGCCAATGAAGCACAAGGTTTTTTTTTTTTTGGTAAGTCCAATAAATATCCTAGGAGGGTCTAGCACAAGATTTTTAATCTTTCTTCAAAGACTTCTCATAGCAACTCATAACTATTAAAAATGCTTTCAAAAAAAGTATCAAATTCTAAAATATCATTTTCAGTATAAGAAGAAAAGATATCATTTTCATATAAAATTATATCTTATCTATGATATCATTTTCATATAAAATTATATCTTATCTATGATATACGAAGATTTCAGTCCAACTTAATTTCAATATCTCAGTCAGTGATAATCTTCGTACATAATTCATCTCCAAAAAAGGAAAAAAATTATTCCTAAGATGTTACATCTCCAAAGTGAAAGAGTAAATTGTTATTTAAGATAGGCAATGATCGAGCTCGAGCCTTGAGTCTAAAAAATATTAAACTCAAATTTAAACCTGATCTAGTACAAATATTTAAATATGCATTTATTTAAATTTAATTTATTATTTAATTTTTAGCTAAGTTTAGAATAAAATTTTATGATTAATCAAGTAGAAAATTATGAAGTTTAAGTTTGAGTCCAATTAAATCAATGTTAATAAAGAAATAATAAAGAAAAAGAAGAAAGAGCAATGATGATCATCCTTGAGGAAAAACTTTCTGTATTTCCTAGTTTTTTCCTGCTCTAGCTTCTAGAGTTAGAAACCAATACAGAGAAGAAGAGATAAAGATAGAGACAGACCTGGATATCTATGAGTGAAAAAATCCCATATGCTTGGTCCTTTACCATCTTCTCTGGCTGCACCTTCATACTAAGACATTAAAAAGATAATTAAGAAAAAAAGAACTCCATGGTTAAGCGTCTCAGAGAACTTGAACGAAACCAACATTCCAAAGAAACATACAACAATTCACCTGATAAGCAGAAGAAGCCGTCCCAAAAATGAATCCATCAGGGAAACTATAACGATTCAGAGAAGTGGAGGTGTAATTTGATGTTGGAACCAAAGTGCTACTACTAGTTAATGAATCACAGCTAAGAACAAGTAGAAAGATGATGAACAGATAGCTTTGAATTCCCATTTTCTGGTTTTCCTTCTCAGAAATGATGGCCTGCCTGTTGGCCTTGGAGCACTCTGTATATATTAATAAACAAAAGATAGAACCAAGAGAGGTTGTTTAATTAGTTGGACGTGGAAAAGAACACTCAATAATTGATAAGTTACGTATTCAAAGATTCATATTATATAACATATGATTCGTCAAAATTTGGGTTGATGACAATTATAAAATTAATGCAAGTGAGAACAGACTTATCTCGTTCCAATTTGTCTCATAGTCTTTGTGTTAACTAGAGATAACATTGGTTGAAAGCTTGGCAGGCCATATAATTGATGAACGTAGCTGGTCAGCCTGTAAAGGATTGTTTTGGTTTCATTCGTTTGTTGTTCTTGCGCCGTCGGGTTCTATTCCAGTCGTTCTGCAATTTTATTCCTCTTTAATACAGAAAGATAAAAGCAAAAACTTCCAATTGTCACTGAATTTTCCTGTTTTGTTGTGAGTTTACATTTTCTTGATGTCCTTTCCTTGATTAACAGGAAAAAAAGCTACATATACTAATAAATATATTCTACCACTTAGCCAATAAACTCATTCTCTAATTAGAAATTGAGTAAAAGACAAGCTAGATTAATAAATTCTTTTTAATTTTCAATTTTTTAGAAAAATTTCTTCTTGTATATTTTGATTAAAAACTAACAACAAAATACATGCATCATAAACATCACACGTATACCAATCAAATATTATTTACATGAAGATTTAACATATTTCTTCAACTCGAGTTGAACTGATTAATTTGACTTAGATTAATAATTTATTATACTTATATGAAATGATTAATTAAGTCAAATTTTATTTGTTTAGATCAAATTTAAAACATGGGTTAGGTTATCAAATTATTTAAATTTGATTAGTATATATTTGATGTTCATACTACTTATATTTCACCATTACTTTTTAAAAGAAGTTTAAGAACAGGAACTTTTTAAAAAAATTGAAAAGTAAAATAATTTTTTTGAAAATTATCTTAAATTTGGGTCAAAAATAATAAGAAAATACATATGTCACGCTTGTACTAATCAAATATTATTTACATAGTGATTTAACATATTTTTTTAATTTGAATTGAAACAATTAATCCGATTTAAATTAATAATTTATTATACTTATCTTAAATTATTAATTTAAGTCGAATTTATTTGTTTGGATCAAGTTTAAGAGAGATTTACGTGTTTTATCCTTAAAAATTTATATGGATCATTCTCTTTGGCAAATAACCGGGAGGAAATTCTGGAATTTGTTGATAATTGTGATATCTATATTTCTATTTTCAAGTGATTTCTATAGTACACCTATACTTTTTTTTTTTCAATTTTTTAGATTGCAACTTAAATATCAATACCGAATTTTCTATTCTAGAAAAGTTCCCTTTCCAGATAACAAAGTCTAGGGGGAAACCTGCAACATTTTCCAGTCTAAAAAAGTAAAAAAATTTCCAAAGATGCTCATGTTCAACTAATTCCTGAGAAATATTATACGAAAAGCCTCCAGAAAACCATCATTTCATTATATAGGTAACATAAAAGAGCAAGAAAAGTAATCGATTACCAACCATTAAAGAATGATATTATTTATATGTATGTTTCTGCCAGGTTAATTTAGTATTCTCTGATCCTTCAGGATCAATCCACATGCCACTCGTATCATCGTATATACTTCCTTTGTCTCCTTGCCAAAATTTATATATTCGTGATGGAAATACAAATAAGTAATTAAATCCTTGATGGTGATGTGTTATCTATAATGTTAACATTCCTAACATGACTGTGACTCACTGATCAATTGAACGAACCAAACTATCTTCAAAATAAAACTATTATTTTATTGTTGAACAAAAGAATGATCAGGCAATTCACGTGATGTTCCTGTATCCTCGGAGGAGCCAGTTGAGTTAGAGAGTTTAATTGCTCAAGAAAGGAGAGGCTGGCAGGTACAACAGTCCAATGGATCAGAGAACTTTTTGTTAGAAATTAGAGATAAGATTGTGTCAGTTAAGGAAAAGAATTTGTTTCCTAATTTAGGGGTAGTGATAAGGTAAGTAACGTTAATAGCTCCTGTAATTATGCTACAATGTAACTATATCTATGTCTGCGTATACCGAGAGAAGCTAGAAAGTGAATACAACAAAAAATTCCTCAAATTATTTTCTTTGTTTTAACATGGTATCAGAGAAGTAGATCTCTGGGTTCAGAACTGCGTTCATCATATACCATTGGCCTACTTGTGAAGCATGGAGGAGGATACCGGGAGTTCTGGTGGACCAGCCCTAACAGAGGCGGCAACCATACTTTCACAACAGATCGCTCAACTCCTCAGTCAACGCAATCATAATCAGTCAGATAATCCTGAAAGCAGTCGACCAGTCATCATTGATATCAAACTCAATAACAATAACTATGCGATGTGGGCTCGGATGATGGAGGTTGAAATTGGAGGAAGAGGACGACTCAGTTTCTTAACCGGCCAACCTCCACCACCACCTGAAACAGACCCAACATATCAAAACTGGAGACAACGGGATCTCCAGGTTTTTGGCTGGCTGATCCAGTCAATGGAGCCCGAATTACGGCACCAGTATATCGAATATCCAAATACAGCAAGTCTCTGGAGGGGACTTTCAATTACATTCCAGAGCGGAGAAGGCAATCTCCAGATTTTCGATTTAATGACCAAAGCAAACAGAATCTAACAAGGAAACCTGACTGTGGAACAATTTTTTAGTATGATGCAAAGCATATGGAGGGATATTGACCGACGACAACCAAACCCCATGAAGTCACCAGGAGATATCAATACCTACAACACAACTCAGGAAACAACAAGACTGTTTCAATTTTTGGCCGGTCTAAATAAATCATACGACCCAATTAAACGCGATATCCTGAGACAGATACCTACACCCTCAGTAGAAGCGGCATATGCCGAAATTCGCCGGGAAACTTCCAGGAGGAGTATTTTAAACCCCACGGTAGAATCAACCGGCGAAGGGCCATCATCGGGTGGTGGCATCGGTGTCGGACTGGCAGCAAGGGGACAGGGGCGATCAGAAATTATTGAGCACCAACGGTCAGGACCGTCTGGATTCCGGTCAGATTCCGACAAAGGGACGGAAAACTCATCATCCCGGCGTCCAAAAACGGACAAGAAATGTGACCACTGTGGCGTCAAAGGCCATCTCAAGCGCCACTGTTTTCACCTTGTGGGATACCCAGATTGGTGGATCCATCATGATTCAGAAAAAGGGAACAAGGAAAAAGGGGGAAAAGCAGCGGCGGCCATAGTGAGTCCAGACAAGGCCGAAAATAGCAGTGGTAAAATGGAGATTGGAACTGGGTTTGCGGCTGTTGGGAGAAAGCAGACAGTGGCCAAATTGGAGGATGACTCTGCGAGTGTCTCAGGTAAAGGACTTGAGGGTTTCAAATTACCCTCAAGTCCTTCCTTTTTAACTCCTAGTCATTTTGTTCCTAAAATTGTTGAAACTGATTATTTGGCCCCTGATGAACGAATCTGTGATAAATTGGCCCATGATGATGTGACTATGTGTAATTTTGGACATAGCAAATATGTGAATGAAAATCCTGCCTCTCATATAGATAAAATGGACAGTTGGATATTTGATTGTGGGGCTACAGATACTATGACTTATGATCAAAATGATATTACTGTGGCTGTAAAATCATCAAAATCACATATTCAAACAGCTAGTGGAGATTTTGTCCCAGTAAAGGGAGCAGGTGTTATTGAACTCACTCCCACAATGAAATTGTCTCGTTGCCTTTATGTACCTGATTTGTCATGCAAGTTGCTCTCGGTTAGTCATGTTACAAAGGAGCTCAATTGCATAATTCTCATGTATCCCACGTTTTGTGTTTTACAGGATATCCGTACGAAGGCGATCATTGGGCGTGGAACTGAGCGAGGCGGCCTGTACTATGTCGATGAAGTTGCTCAAACGGGGTCAGTAATGCTAGCACACGGCTCAGTGGACAAGCAGAGTTGGCTTTGGCATCGACGTCTCGGTCATCCTTCCCATGGTTATCTCAAAATTTTGTTCCCGAAATTTTCTAGTACTCATGTTTCTTGTGATACTTGTGTTCTAGCTAAAAGTCATAAACAGTCCTTTTTACCAAATAATACTCGCACAGATTCTGTGTTTTCACTTATCCATTCTGATGTTTGGGGTCCTGCTCCAATTTCTGGTTCACATGGTTTTCGATATTTTCTTTTGTTTATTGATGATTGTACCCGCATGACATGGGTCTATTTTCTTAAAACTAAATCTGAAGTTTGCCAGAAATTTATTCATTTTTATAACCTGATTCATACCCAATATCAGAAGCAGATTAAAATTCTTCGGTCTGATAATGGTGGGGAATTTGTTAACACACAAATGCAGGATTTTTTCCATCATAATGGCCTTATTCATCAGACCTCCTGCCCTAATACACCCCAACAAAACGGGGTAGCTGAACGAAAAAATAGATTCCTACTTGAAATTACCCGTGCTCTTATGTTCGAGTCACATGTTCCTACTTTCTTGTGGCCCGAAGCTGTAGCTACAGCTGTCTATCTCGCCAACCATCTTCCCACCAAAGTCCTTAACCTTTGTACTCCTGTTCAAACTCTTTCTGACCATACTCAAGTGCCCCCAGTCTTGGCACTGCCACCTCGTATCTTCGGGTGTTCTGTCTTTGTTCATATTCCAAAGTCAGACCGCACTAAATTTGATCCCTGTGCAGTAAAATGTGTATTTGTTGGATACGGGGTTCACCAAAAAGGCTACCGCTGTTATAATCCCCAAACTCGTCGTATTCATACCACTATGGACTGTGATTTCCTTGAAACTGAATACTATTACTCATCCACCCACTCCAGTGTTCAGGGGGAGATACCTGTGGATGAGCCACTGAATTGGTTGCTAAGTCCAACTCTGCCTGAGCCTGAGCCGGTGAATAGCAACCCCGAGCATACTCCTGACACTGAAATACAAAATTCCTCATCAGATGATACGCCACAGCCTTTAGCGGATATCCGGGAGGTTGAGGTAAGTGACAATGTTGTTCCTGATCTCGATATTTCAACCAATTCTAATGATGGTCATGTAGAAGAGAGTATGTCGGGAGCAACCGAACAACCAGAGCAGTATGTTCTACCACCTCGGGCAACTAGAGGAGTGCCACCAAGAAGATACTCACCAGAACACCAGCCAAGAGCTTCTCGATATCCGATGGCCAATTATGTCAGGGGGAGCTTGTCAGCGGCTGCCAAGGTGTTTAGCACGACCTTATGTAATGAAAACATTCCCAGAACGATTGAAGAGGCAAGTCAAACATCAAAGTGGCAGTTGGCAATGAAAGCAGAAATGGATGCTCTGGAGAAAAATAATACATGGCAAAAATGTGTCCTACCTCAGGGAAAGAAAACTGTGGGCTGCAAATGGGTCTTCACTGTGAAACATAAGGCTGATGGATCTATAGAAAGATACAAGGCAAGATTAGTCGCAAAAGGGTATACGCAGACATATGGTGTGGACTATTCAGAGACTTTTTCTCCTGTAGCTAAAATAGATACGATTCGGGTTTTGTTCTCTTTAGCTGCAAATTTGGATTGGCCACTCCATCAATTTGATGTGAAAAATGCTTTTCTTCATGGAAATTTGAAAGAAGAGGTGTATATGGAACCTCCCCCGGGGTTCTCAGATGGATTTAATCGTGATGAGGTGTGTAAACTGAGGAAAGCATTATATGGTTTAAAGCAGTCACCAAGGGCGTGGTTTGGGAGGTTCACTATGGCTATGAGGAAGTATGGGTATCAGCAAAGCAACTCTGATCACACTTTGTTCCTTAAGAGAAGAGGGGAGCTAATTACATGTTTAATCATTTATGTGGACGACATAGTGATAACCGGAGATGATTCGGAGGAGATAGTTCGACTTAGGCAGAATCTATCCCATGAGTTTGAAATGAAAGACCTGGGTAGTTTAAGGTATTTCCTAGGGATTGAGGTCCTAAGGTCCAAACAAGGGATTTATATATCTCAACGGAAATATATACTTGATTTGTTAGCTAAAACTGGGATGGTTGACTGTAAACCCGCTGACACTCCAATCATTTTGAATCATGGATTGAGGATAGTCAACGGTGCAGAATTGACTGACAAAAGAAGATATCAACACTTAGTTGGCAAACTGATCTATTTGTCACACACCAGACCAGATATTGCCTATGCCGTTGGGGTGGTTAGTCAGTTCATGCACCAACCACAAACAGACCATATGGAAGCAGTAATGCGGATAGTCAAATATTTGAAAGGATCTCCAGGAAGAGGAATTGTGTTTAGAAAACATGGTCACTTACGAATTCAGGGGTATACAGATGCTGATTGGGCAGGAAATCTCACTGATCGAAGGTCTACATCAGGATACTTTACACTAGTTGGGGGCAATCTTGTTACTTGGAAGAGTAAGAAACAGAAAGTAGTCGCTTTATCTAGTGCAGAGGCAGAATTCAGAGGAGTGGCTCGTGGGTTAGCTGAAATCTTATGGTTAAGGAAGCTGTTGACAGAATTAGGTATGCCACCAAGTGGGAGTTGTCCTCTCCTGTGTGATAATAAGGCAGCTATAAGTATATCTGAAAATCCCGTTTAGCATGACAGAACCAAGCACATTGAGGTGGATCGGCACTTTATCAAAGAAAAATTAGATGATGGGATCATATCACTTCCTTTTGTTCGTTCAGAGGATCAGTTGGCAGATATCTTGACGAAAGCTGTGACTGGCCGAGCCTTTCATGATGTTTTGTGCAAGTTGGGTGTTGGGGATCCAACGACTCAACTTGAGGGGGAGTGTTAGAAATTAGAGATAAGATTGTGTTAGAAATTAGAGATAAGATTGTGTCAATTAAGGAAAAGAATTTGTTTCCTAATTTAGGGGTAGTGATAAGGTAAGTAACGTTAATAGCTCCTGTAATTATGCTACAATGTAACTATATCTATGTCTGCGTATACCGAGAGAAGCTAGAAAGTGAATACAACAAAAAATTCCTCAAATTATTTTCTTTGTTTTAACACTTTTTTTAGCTCATGAAAGTCAGATTATTACCTTCAGCCCACGCATGAGGTGTCTTTGGATTGTACGAAGGTCTCATTAAAATCAGTATACTAGGAAAAGTTGATTCCTAGCTAGATCATGAGTAGTTTTCTTTGTTCAATTGTAACATTGAAACCTTGCCTTTGCGTTGAATTCCTAGCTAGCTCATGAGTAGTTTTCTTTGTTCAAGTGTAACATTGAAACCTTGCCTTTTTTCAAGCTGAGCTTGAGTTAACACATATATTACTTTCATTTTTCAAAAAGAAAGTTTTATTCGTTAACTTTGAGCAAGATTTGAACTCTTTTGCGTTCCTTAAATCTGATTTAGGTTTTGAATCACCGTCTGTAATTTTTTGTTTCTGTCCAATGCTTGCTGATAGTAACCAGTAAGGTGGTGGGAAAAAGATTAGCGGTTAATTCGTTTTTTCATTCTCCAGTTAAGGTGGCGGGAAAATGCAGGTGTAAAGTTGTAAATAATAGATTAGCGATTAATTCGTTTCGTTCATTGTTGCTTTCTTGTATAAATAACAAACATATTGCTTGTACCGGGATATGATTTTGATGAATAAATCTGAGAGACCCAAGAAGTTCACGGTGAATTCTTGATTACACATATAATTGTTCTTACATCCTATCATTGGTATCAAAGCTTTTCAGTCCTTGGCCATGGCGAAGGAAACAAGATCACATGATCTTGAGAAGCGAGTTGAATCAATGATCAATGAGATCGATCAAAAGCAAGAGGCGATGCGTAAACACACTGATGAGAAATTTGCTGAACTCATGGAGTTGATTCGAGGTATCAGCTTGCAGAATCAAGAACGGGTAACGGCGATGGCGGACGTGGAATCTGGTAGTCGTGAATCACATGTGGGTGGAATACGACAGAGTTAGGGCAAATCTACTAGTTTAGAATTTCCTAAATTTGCCGATGATGGGTTGGATGGTTGGCTACTACGCGCTGATTATTTTTTTGAGCTGGCGGATGTGTTACCGATGGAGAAAGTGAACATCGCAGCTTTGCACCTTGAAGGGAAGGCGCTACAATGGCACCAAGGCTATGTAAGTCTTAAAGGTAACACTACTTATGATGATTGGAAGGAGTATGTGTCTGCTTTAGTTGCTCGATTTGGTGATAAGGCTTTTGAGGATCCACTTGTTGATCTACGGAATCTCAAGCAAGTATCAACTCTCCAAGTTTACCGTGATGCTTTTGATGAGTTATATCCTAAGGCTGGTATAAGGGATGATGATGTTGTCGCCTGCAACCAAATATAAAAGAAATCACTTCCGTCAAAACAAATTAATGTAGTTGCGGTAAGCGGATATCGTTCCCACGAGGAATTTCGCGATTATGGAAATTACGAATTCAAACGGCACAAATAACGTAAACACTAAAAGGGGGATTTGTTATTCACAGAAATGATACTGAAAATCAAAGAAAAATCGCAAACTGAAATAATACTTACGTCTAAAAATTCAATAAGAGAAATACTTTGGTTTCGGTCACCGATGTTACCATGTTGTTATGGATCCTCGACAAAAATTGTAATTATTAATGAACATTCATTGAGGGAATTTTCTCTTAAGTGTATTGACTAGAAACATGTATCCTAGCAATCTTATTAAACAATAATCTAGATACGATCATAGATTAGATTGAATAATAGCATTAAGAATCGAGAATCAATGACAAGTGATTAACATGTACGACATGAAATCAATCAAGTGGATATTTTCTTAGAATTTTCCGACTCTAACGTAGAGGGGTTAATCCTAATAGCTACTTGTGGTCACCAAAATTGAACGTCAGATTTTGTTAACCTAGCGATTGAACCAATTAATCTCTAGTTGCACACCTAGAAACTAACAAATTCAATTAAAAAGACAGATCTGAAACTATCTAATGTTCATCAAAAATATGAAAAATATCTAGAAAATCTCACCACAATAACATGTAACATGGATCCCTCAACCAAGATAAAAAAATTTAGCTACTCATATTTGAATTGAAATCAAAAGAAATAACAAACGAAACAGTCTCCATAACTGGTCTTTAATGAAAATAATGACAACTCCTATTTGAAATCTGCAGAAAATAAAAAGCAAGAAGAATAGAAGGTGCAGCAGTCCCTCAATTCCAAGTCTACGGTGATACTCCTTGTAAACTAGAAAAATCTATGACATGCGGCAACACCCTTCAACAACCTCCGGCCCTCCTACCCAAGGAATTTCCAAGACATAAAACCAGCAAAACCCGAAGAAAATCCAGATGCGGCAATCAACATAGCTTCCTTCTCCAATTGAATCTCTTCATAATCTTGATTGGATTTCGTCCCAATTAGATAATCTCCTAATTTAGGTGGGAAACTTCTTGAAAAGGACTCCAGAAGATCTTGGGCGATTGTGTTCTAATTGGAGACAACTTCTAAAAAAATCTGCAGAATTAGGATCATGACCGTAGGCGTACCCACGCCTAATCTTTGAAATTTGACCAATCTGGAATTTTCGAACTTCTTGCCATATTTTTCCTCTTTTTGATCCTTTTTCTTCTTTACGGTATTGAAAACCATCTGTGAATATTTAACAAACAATTCCATCAATATTTGAGTATCAATTTCACAAATCAATCAAAATTAAGTCCAAAACATATGCATTTAAAATGACTTATCAAATTCCCCCACACCGAACCTTTGCTCGCCCTTGAGCAACATAGCACACCATTAACTCAATCAATTCATCCTTCAGAAATCAAGTGCACACAATCCACCAACTTAGTCTAACAAGATTCAATTTGCAACATACATCATAATTGCCTTTCACTAATGCAAATAAACAAAGTCAAAATTCGACATCTTTGTTCAAAAGCAAACATGAAATTAAATGAATTCTTCTCACGGATTTCACTCTTACACTCAAGTGTTTGTAGGTAGGTGTTTCACTCAAATCTCACTCTATCATGATGCACTACCATAGGCTTGCAATTCCACCAATCTTCGTTCATTCAGATCACATGAGCTCATAGACCATAAGGACTTTATTAACGGTTGTAATGGGGCTTGGTTCAGGGGTGAGGTAAAAACATGATAAAAAGGTTTGTCACAAGTTTTCACAAAGCATTAAGTAAAGGGACACACAATTAAAATTCTGAGATAAACATGAAAAGAAACTACATCTACTCATTCTAACTCAAGCCACTATACTTTATTCTTCCTTTCTTTCCTTTTTCTGATTTTTCTCTTTCTATTTTTTCTTTTTCTTCTTTTCTTTTTCTGTTTTTTTTTACATGCTGAAAACAAGGGGAAATAATGACAACACGAGACAATGATAAGCACATTGGTAGATGCACATGAAATTATCTCAGAACACGATATATAACAAAAGTCTCGATTTACTCAATACTTCATTCAACTTGTGAAGGGAAACGACTAATGGGGTATTTGGGTTTTTCATGTGAGGTGATTAGTTGAAGAACAAGGATAAGGCTCAAAAATGTTTACAAAGGGAAAATATTTGGTGAGTCAATTTTTAAGCCAAAGGGTTTTTAAACAAAGACGGCCTTAATCACTTCTAAGTTCCTTGTGGTCAAACAAATTCAAACCAGTTCCATGCAAGTTCTGAAGACAACATAAAATAGAGGAGCATCACTCAATCCAAGGAAGTAGCATGACATAAAAGTGATGTCATTTAGGCTCAATTTCACTCACCGGTTTAATACAAATTAAGAATCCACTTCGTTTCACAATTTACTCCATCACTCCAATGTCAAGATTTTTGACTAAGTCTATGAGATCGGTTAGAGCAATTAATCAGTATGTTCCATCTTAAACCTACTTAGCCCAAATCAACTTCATGTATACTCCCAATCTCATCCAAACTACTATGATCAAGTTTCATGGGTCAACATGCAACTCCAAACAAAATATAACCAAAAACAACAGCAATAACTAACAATATGCACAAAAAATCGAAAGTAAAAGTCTCAATTCCTCCCCCACACCTAAACCAACATTGTCCTCAATGGTAAAGAAGCATAAAAATTAAAGGAAAAGAGGTAAGGGAAGCTTCTCTGTTAGGCAGTGTCGTGATCAATGTGTCGGCGGTTGGGGTGGTTGAAAGCCTTGATGCTCCCAGTAGGCCATCAGGTTGGTTTCCATACGGTGCATGGATCGTTCAATTCTGCTAAGGTCAGTATCAAAGTCAGCGGTTTGTTGTGGGTGGGCACTATAGTCCGCCGGTGTTTGATTGCTTGGTGCAGCTAGTGAGGTCTGACGGCGTCTGGTTGAGGTCCTAGTACTATGGAAGGTGGTCGACCCTGGAAGAGTGAAAGCGAGGCGTCCATGGCTCAGATCCACAATCCTCATCCTGCATAAACAGTCTAAATCCAAGGGCTCTAGCTCACAAGCCACTGTCATATCAGTATTGTCAAGATCTAATACACCCAAATTAACAGCCAGCTGGGTGATATAGGAACCAAGGATTAACGGTTTAGATTTTTTTCGCAACACAGAATGAAATTCATGCATAAACCAAAAACCTAAGCTTACAGAAATATGCCTATCTATACACCACATGAAATAAAATTCAGCTTTTGATAAAATGCCCGCAGCATCCTTTCGACCAGAAAAATTAAAGGCTAGCAACCTATGAATAATTTTGAAAACCGGGTTGCTAAGAAAAGAACTCTTAGACAAGCTAGCATGGTAAGGATGGGGGTCAACAGACCATTGACGCCATATTTCTGAAGCATTAAAATCAGCATGAAAGTCACATTGGGAATTAATAAATAATTCTGACTCAATATCAGCAGTAGATAGAAATCCCAAAGCAACGTTAAATTCAACAATTGAACACGCAAATTCTTTGCCCATTAATCGAAATTTAGCAGCTTCTTTCATATGTAAATCAAAAGTCTTATCACAATTAAATTGAAACGTGGCGTAAAATTCCCTAGTGAGTTCCTCAAAAGTAGGGTAATGAATTCGGGCAAAAGCATTCCACGCAATAGGACCCATTAACTGTGTAAAAGAATCATATACATGCAAAGCCTCAAGTGTGTTAGAATTAATCAACTTACATGGGTAAATTGGACGCTCACGGAGCTGCTCAAATTTGTCGGTGTCTTCAGGTAGCGAGAAAGAAGTACATCCCGCTGTTCTGTTGTTGAATCGAGTCCGGGTCTCCACCACCTTTCCGCTATGGAATCGGAGTCTGGTTCTAGGGGCGGGATGGTTGGGCGGCGGTTCTGTTAGAGTGGATGTCTGCGGTTCAACATGGGGAACCCGTCGTGCTTGGCCTTTGGTCCTCGGCATTGTCCCAAACGGTAAATATTGACCTGCAAAAGCAAGAAGCAATAATCACAAAGTTACAGAAAGAATGACAGGAAAAATGGATAGAGGGAGATAATGAAGGCTGACGGTAAGGAAACTTAGGGGAACGTGCGTGAATAGGGCCTGAAATTGATCTAGAAAAGTTGTGGAACGAAAATTAGGGATTTATGAGGTTTAGGCAAAAAACTACAAGTAGAGGGAATGGGGTCGATTTGGGAGTTGGTCGTGAGTGGGGCTAAACTGGGTGAGGGGATGAACAAGAGGTTTTCGTGGGTTGGGGACCGAATTGATAGAGGAAAGGGAATGAGGTTGAATGATTTGAGTAAAATAACTGTTGAAATTAAAGGGAAAAGGAGAGGTTTGGCCGGCGGTTGTGTTGGAGGTTGAAGGGAAATCGGTAATGAGGGCTGATTGTCCAAACAAGAGGCTAGAAAAATTTTGGGGGCAAAAACTTGTGGAATGGGCGGTAACCCAAAAGCAAAATTCATTTTTGTTTTTTTTTTTAAATTCTGGAAGAAAATAAAAATCATGACAGAAAATAACAATAAAAAGAAATTGAAATTCCTAACTAAATAATGAAAATAAAACTATTAAAGAAAGAATAATGACAAACCTGAACACTTTACGGGTTACCCCGAACATGCTTCTTTACAGTCGTAAGCTGGACTTATATTGTAACTTACCGATTCATAGATAGGTTGGTGGTGCCAACCCGATTTCGTCAACCTGTTCAATCGGTGAATTTTCATAATATGGCTTGAGACGGTGTCCGTTGACTTTAAAAACTTTAGAAGTATCAATGCTCTGAATTTCTACCACACTATGAGGAAACACGTTAGTAACAATAAACGGGCCAAGCCAACGAGATCGTAATTTTCCTAGAAATAACTTAAGCTTTGAATGATAAAGAAGAACTTTTTGTCCAATTGAAAACTGTTTCCTAGAAATCATCTTATCATGAAAAGCCTTAGTTTTATCCTTGTAAATTTTTGAATTTTCATATGCCTCATTACGAATCTCCTCCAATTCTTGCAATTGCAATTTCCAACTAGTGCTTACCTCTAATTGATCCATGTTCAATTGCTTGATGGCCCAATAAGCTCGATGTTCAATTTCCACAGGTAAATGGCAAGGCTTACCGAAAACTAACCAGTAAGGCGACATACCTATAGGAGTTTTGTATACAGTCCGGTATGCCCATAAAGCGTCATCCAGTCGAATACTCCAATCTTTTCGGTTTGGGTTTACCACTTTTTCTAGGATGGACTTGATTTCCCTGTTGGATACTTCAGCCTGCCCACTGGTTTGCGGATGATAGGCGGTAGAGATTCGATGCGTAATACCACATCTTTTCATTAGTGCTTCAAAAATTTTATTGCAAAAGTGCATTCCTCGGTCGCTGATGATTGCTCAAGGCATTCCAAACCTGACAAAAATATGTGATTTAACAAAGTTAATAACTGTTTTAGCATCATCAGATATAGTAGCCTTAGCTTCAACCCACTTAGAAACGTAGTCTACTGCCAACAGGATGTAATTCTTACCGAAAGAGGAAGGGAACGGACCCATAAAGTCTATTCCTCATACATCAAAAATTTCACATACCAGAATGTTCGTCAATGGCATCTGATTCTTGGATCCCAAGTTACCTGTTCTTTGACACCGATCACACGACTTGCAAAACATATAAGAATCATAAAATAACTTAGGCCAGAACAGTCCACATTCTAAAATTTTTCGCGCAGTTCTTTTAGGATCGAAGTGTCCCCCACACACAGATGAATGACAAAATTGTAAAATAGATGAAATTTCCTCATCTGTGACACATCGCCTAACAATCTGATCAAAACAAAATTTCCATAAGTCAGGTTCATCCCATACATAATATTTAGCCTCGCGCTTAATTTTATCTTTTTCAGCTCTAGACAAATCATTAGGTAACGACTTAGTTACTAAAAAGTTTACTATGTCTGCATACCAAGGGGTTACCTGTTGAACTGCGAAAAGGCTCTCATCCGG
>JANZLD010000003.1:905031-958787 GCA_026413575.1 Erythroxylum carthagenense | reverse complement strand
CTTCTATAATTGTATATTCTCAACGAAGAAGTTCACAAATTGAAAGGACGTTGAAATGCTAAAGAACAATGAAAAAAATGCTCCCACTGTAGCCATAAAAGAGGATAAGGGAACAGAGAGGTATACATGTTCAGCATTGTACAGTCTATACATTTGAAGAACATGATTTTAGCTGATATATACAACAAGCTTTGCTCTGGGGGTATTATCTGTAACCGAAACTTAACTCTAGGAAGAACAAGAAAGCATGCAAACGCCTGGCCGATAAGCCCAGGCTGGCGGCAGACGAGCATATTTTTCCATTCCTGACTGCTCATCAAAAGGCCGCTTGATCAATTTAAGCAGCCGTCTAACTTCTCCAAAGTCACCCATTTCAGCTGCATCAATGGCAGTTTGGCACAAGTAGTTCCGAAGCACATATTTCGGGTTTACTGAATCCATTTGGGCTTTTCTCTGTTCATCTGACTTGTCACTAGCACCCAGCTGCAGAAACAGAAAAGAATGATGAGATTAGACAACAAAACTAGGCAGAACTAGATTGTCTCATCTTTACTCTTGTGTTCCATTTCACGGCCAAGTTTTATCTCTTTCTGGCTTTTCAGTTTTCCAGATAGCGGAAATGGAAAGATCCAGAAACAGAAATACAATATAGAAATATCTGTCTATGAAGCCTAATAGAGATAAAACTGGTATACTCTATAGAATAATATTTCAGTACCTCCTTAACGTATGATTGCAGCCAGCTGAGCCATGCCTCTTTACGCTCCTGACCTATATCTAACAGAACAGCTTTCAGAGTAACCAGCAACTCTTCTGGTGAAATATTTGGATCTGTCTTGATATTCGAAAGTGATCGGAAGAAATTTGTGTAATCAACTTTATCTACGGCCATGTTATTAAGGAGTTTACTTATCAACTCTTTATTGTACTTGGGAAGCCCGAGCTTTCTGGTCATTATAGCTTGATACTCATCCATGAATTTGGTTCCATACCTGTAAAATTCAAGAAACATCAGCTTCAGAAAAACTGCAACTCATCAAAACTATCTCTTACATGTTGAGGTTACAGAACCTTTCCATTGCATAATTTGCCTCTTTATCATTTATCAACTGAACTGTTGATAGAGTAGATACGAACTGCGCAATATTCCATAAGCAAATGTCTGGCTGATTTGCAAAACAGTATCTTCTACCAGGAAGATCTGTAGTATTTGGAGTATAACTCGGATCGAAAGCATCTAAAAACCCAAAAGGGCCATAGTCAATGGTGAGACCAAATATGCTCATGTTGTCAGTGTTCAGCACACCGTGGGTAAAACCAACACCCTGCCAACATGCAACCAAGGAAGCGGTGCATTCAGCAACCTCCACTGCCCAAGCTGAAACATTAAGCAAACAGTGATGGGAAAATAATCGGTCTTTGGAACACCAATAAAGAGTGTAAAACATGAAAGACAGACATGCAATGGTAGTTTAAATATGTTAATCGAGGCAATCAGGTAGAGTATTTACCACAGCAGCTATTGAGACAAAAGTTACCTTGCTTTATTCTGGACTTTCATTGCATATCATATTTATAAGTTAGTATGCCTTATTGCAGTTTCGTTACTTAAGAAACTGTTGCATCATCCTCATTCTTAAAGTTTGATACTTACCCGCATATTTGTTTGAGGTTAGATCCACAATTGAATCATTTTCAAGACCTGTACTAAAAGATACACTCTCACTTTTAGTCATATTCTCAATATGAGGAAAATGATGTCTAATGGCATAGTCTGCCAGAACACGAACAATCTCAAAGTCATCTTTTCCTCTAGAGGCATGTATTTGGTATGAACCAAACCGAAGAAAAGATTGTGCAACTCTGCATACAACTGCACCAGGTTCTTCTTTTGGGTTGCCACTGCATGAGAAGATAATATTGTCAGCATAAACCAGAGAGCATCTCGAAAGCAGCACCTAAATTCATTTGCCACAATTAAACTTTTTGACCATACTTCTTAGCAGTTCATGATAGAGTTCCCTTCAACTTCTATGAGATCAAGTGAAGCATAATATACTCGTAAAATCCAAAATGGTAGTATCAACCATGAAATAACAGAATCCCAGGAAAATGAAAAAATAGGAAGTTTGAAAATGCAACTAAAGATAAAAACTAATGTCTCCCAATTGTTTGCGCTAATGAATTTATTCTCAAGAACTTTGGATCCCCTATGAATGCAGAGAAAGATCTTCAAAAGTTCAGAGTACATGAAGAAATGCATAACGGTCCAAAATGATAATTAGGAAAATCTGAAATGCATAAACAGTGAAGCTTTCCACGTGCAGCATGTACGTCACTACTTCAGTTATTGCAACTTACTCATAGAACATGTCTCGGGAGACATATTTCCCTGTTGTAACAAGACATAGTGCTCGAGTTGTTGGAATCCCTAGAAAGTGCATTGCTTCACTGCAAAGGAACTCCCTGATGCTACTACGTAGTACTGCAAGGCCATCAGCAAATCGGCTATATGGGGTCATCCCAGCACCTTTAAGTTGCAGTTCCCACCTTTCCGACTTTGAATTCAGAATCTCCCCCAGTGTTATTGCCCGACCATCCCCCAGTTGACCAGCCCACATGCCAAATTGATGTCCTCCATAACACTGTGCATAAGACAACCTACAAGAGAGAAGACGATAAGAGATGAAAAGAACAGAACTAAAAAAATAGAAAGGAATGGATTAGGTCATCAGTCTGACGAGCCACAATATAGTAGGGTTGAGTCAAAAGACTTACCCTCCAACCAATGGAGAAGCTCCAGAAAAGAGTAGGGGAAAATCTGATCTTTCAAATCTGCAGTCCGATAAAATATATTGCTAGTTGGTTCGATAAACTTGAAATACTTTTCCAAACCTCAAAGCTTTATATTCAAGACTACAATCAATGAATATCTCCAAGTACAAACGGAACAAATGAACGATTCCATGGTCGCAAAATGGCTAGCAAATGTTATCTGAATTAACTTGATAGTCATCCTACTGTTCGTGCCACAGTTATCAATCCTTGAGTCAAATCAATTATGCATCAATTCACAAAATTCGGAGCTCAATGCCACTATCTAGCCACCACGAAGCAAAATATCATGAGAAAGACTCACTCTTTAGGGTCCAAATCAAGCAACTCAGCAACTGACTCCGACCACACAACAAGTTGAGGATTCTCGACCTCAGCAGAGGGCGAAACTTTGGTGTAGCAAGCATGCAACACCTGGGAAACACATGAACACTGAACTTTAACCATTTTTGCACCATTAAAACTCACACAAAGAACTGATAGTCACATCAAAACTGCCAAGTAAGTTCATGGCCTTCATGCATCCAATTCAGTGCCTAACAAACATAAACCAATCAACATATACAGTCGATCAGAAGAAATACATAATTAAATTGAAGAGAGAAATGGAAGTGAAAAAGACCTCACGAGGAAGATTACTGGTTATAGAATCACCAGGAAGTTCTCGAACAAAGGAATGGTCCCAGTTAAGATCTTCAAGCTTCAACTTTACCCTAAGATCACTTTTTCCTTTACCGCGGTCAACGTCGGCGGATTCCAAGCTCTGGTTCCTCAAATCGCGCGTCACCGACTCGAAGGATGCTTCCAGCGAAGGCGATTCCATGGATTTCAGACAGAAGTCGACACTGGAGGAGGGGGAGTTACTGGAGCGGAAGCCGCATGCGACGTCGGTGGCACAGTGGAGATTTAGGAGAAAACAAGGGGTATAATGGGAATTCGAAAGAGAGGAGAGAGACAGAGAGCGAAGGTTTTTTGGAAAGAATAATGAGAGAGTGCTCAGACCGATGTAAAGGGCTTTTTTGAGAAAATATTATCTTTTTCTAACAAAATTGGAGATTTTCTTTTTTCTTGTTGTGTAAAATAATATTTTCCAAAAATAATTTTAGTTTAAATTAATTTAAATAAAATTGATTATTGTCTAAATTTATGGTGCAAATAGATATTAGAAAATTTGAAATAATAAAAATGTAAATTTAAAAGATGAAATGCTAAATATGTAAGATATGAAATTTGTGTTTATAAATAGAAATTATTATTTTTATATGTTTATCCATAAAAAATTATTAATAGATTTGTAAAAAACATGAAATTAAATATAAGTTTATTGATAATTAGTAATTATCTATTATTTTATATTATATTTATAAAATAAAGATTTGAAAATAACTTCTCTATTACTTAGATATAATGTTGCGAACTACTAAACGTTTTCAAAATTTGTGCCTTGGCAAGATTTATAATTATAGCATGTTTGGTAAACAACGGATTGTATTAATTAGGGCATGTTTGGTAAATAGTAGATTTTAATTACGGTATGTTTGGTAAATAGCGGATTGGTGTGTAAAATGGCTTAAGATAGCATGATTTAAAAAAATTATAAAGGCATGAATATCATATTTCTTAGTATTTCATTGAATACTTTTGTAAGAATTTACATATTTAATTTTACAAAAATTAAGTTTATAATTTTAATAAAAATATAATAATAATAATAAATAATTCAATGTTAAATTCTTTATTAATATGAATGATGCAGCGAGTTACATCATATTAGTTTTTTTATATAATATGCATGAATTTTATTATTTAATAAATTAAAAATATCTATAATTATAATATGATATATATACGATATATATCATAATTCAAAAATTATAAAAAGGAGGTATAATTAGTTTTTTACCTATTAATTTTTTGACTGATCATTCAAAAAGTTTTTTTTATGAAACTTTTAGAAATTGGAGTTAAATAAGTTAACCAATAAGCGATTCATCAAATGCATCCATAGTTTTTTAAAGTGGTCAAAAAGTTAATTCTTAGTTAATAAGCTAAAAAATAACTGATAAGTTGTTGTGATGTTGTCGCTGTTATTTATGGAATAAATAAAAATAATCTATTAAAAATGAGTTTTTATTAAAATTTTAGTAAAAAATTAGTTCATCAAATAATTTCATTTTTAATTATTTATAAGTATTTATTCTAATTATTAATTATTATTATTTCGAGTTAGAAAAAGAGAGAAAAACCAAGGGTGTTCGGACTTGAAAGTCGACTATTAACTGAAAGAAAAAACGACAAACAAACAAAAATTCAAGTCCGCGTTCCCTCTCTTCTTCTGTCTCTCGCTCGTTAATGTTCTCCTCAATTGTTCAATCCAAGTTCTCACTCTTGAAATCCCTTGTTTTTCAATCCTCAAATTCATCACAAGAAACTACTCCCCAATCCGCCAAAAGCTCTAAACTATCACTCATAATTGGGATATAGTAAGGGGGGAGAAAAGGAATCAAGCTTATCTTAGGTTTATCACAATCACAATTCGCTTGATTGGAGTTTGAAGATGAATTTCATCTGTTTTTCGAAGAAATTGAAGTGGGTTATTCTTGAAATCAATTAGAAGCTCTAAAGTTGGAGTGTTTCTTGAAGGTTTTATTCTTTTTCTTTAACTTCGTTTTTGTGTTAAGGTTTTGGAATTGTATAAGCTTGGAAAGTTGAAAATTTTGTCGTTAGTTAACTTATTTTGGTTCTTGTTTGCTGCTGCAAGGTTGGTTCTGGTCGTTATTTTGGGAATTTGGTAGAATTCGGTGATTTTTATTTTTATTTTGTCTGCTATTTTTCGTTTTCCACCATGGTAAGATTAGATTTCCGAGCTTGTGAATTACTTGGTATTTCCTAGTCAGTGTAGTGGCTCTTTCCTTTTCGATTATTATTGATTTTAGTAGCTTAATTTTGTGCAATGGGGTCTATCAGTGGAATTTTAGCTTAGTTTTTTTTCTAGTTGTTGGTCTGTATTTTTTGTAAGTTACCTATGACTAACAATTTGATGATTTAAGACTAGATTTTGATGAATTTGGCTTTAAGCATATTATATGAGGTGAAAAGAAGTTTGTGAGTTTCTCATTTTCTTCAAATTTGTCATCAGGTACTAGCAGCTCGCATTTGGAGAAAATTGATCGATTTATTTGCAGTTTGACTAGTTCTTTCAAAAGGGGATCAGTTTAATTCAAGGGCTCGATTTTGAGGAAAGTTGAGATGGAGTTTGGGCTCTCTGATAGCAGTGGTTTGTTAATTTAATCTCTCTTCAAGATGGTGTATTTAAGTTAGCATTGATGATGTTTATTTCATTTCTGTAAGTTCAGGCATTAGATTAATTATTGTGTTTGCTATGTCATCTATTTCATGTATCTGATTTTAGAGGATGATCTCGATCATCTTCAATTGCTTTGCAGAAGGTATTTAGTTAGGTCTTCTTGACCATTTAATCTGCAGGAACTGATGATGATCTTCCACCATCCCATCAGAATAGATTCCAAAGCGGGGGACGAGCTGCTAGAAATGGGAGATCTGCGCTCGTCGGTTCTGCTGCGTTGTCTAGGATGCATGGCGATATGGAGACTCAAATCCACAACATTGAGCAAGAAGCATACACTTCAGTTCTGCGAGCCTTTAAAGCTCAATCGGATGCCATCACCTGGGTATCTGTTCACTTTTCTTATTATGGATGTTGTCCTTGCATAAGTTAATATAATATGAGGCCTAAAGCTGCAATTGTTTTTTTACAGGAGAAAGAAAGTCTAATTACAGAGTTAAGAAAAGAATTGAGCGTATCAGATGAGGAGCATAGAGAGCTTTTATCTAGGGTTAATGCAGATGATATTATCCGAAGAATAAGGTTTGTGCAGAATTGTTTTCTCAAAACTTTGATAGATTACAGTCGATACTTTTAGGAGGAAAATGTAATCAATTATGATTCTAGGGAATGGAGAAAGACAAATGGTGTCCAAGGTGGCATGCCAAGCAGTGCTCGGCCAGCTCATGATCCTATACCTAGTCCTACTGTATCAGCATCACGCAAGAAACAGAAAACACCCCAGTCAGTCGTTTCATTGTCAATGGGTGCCCCTCCTCCTGCACTACATCCATCAATGCAACCATCCACATCAGCACCAAGAAGAGGTCCTCCCTCGGCATCTAAGAACAAGAAACCAAAATCAGTAAGTTGTATGATCTTTTATCGTCAATAATATGCAAGCAGTTCTTTGGCAGTTAACATGTAATTCTCTGGTTGTCATTACTGTTGTCCTTTCATTGATTCTTCAATGCAGTCCGTGCCTGGTTTGACAGTAAGGACCCCAGTTGCTAATCGCGGTTCTTCAGGTCCCTTTGCAGCCAATGAGCCTGCTGAGGCTACAAGTTATGATCTATTAATTGGCAGAAAAGTTTGGACTCGTTGGCCTGAAGATAACCATTTCTATGAGGCTGTTATTACTGATTACAATGCAGTTGAGGTACATTTTACTGTTGTGTCTGTAATATTTGTGATTATAGAGGTTATAATACTATGATCCTTTCCATGTCTTGACAGGGAAGACATGCTTTGGTTTATGATATGAATACAGCTGACGAAACATGGGAATGGGTGAATCTCAAAGAGGTAGTATTGGTTATGTAGTGTATGGTTAATTCTGCATTTAGTTCTTTGGATGCAGATTTATAATTCTAAACATTGTTAAACATGTTAAATAACTGCTGGTTGAAGAATTTGTGGTTGAAGAGCTTCTGCTATGTTGACTTCTTGTATTTTGCTTGCAACTCTAAATTTTGTTTTTTTGTTAGTCAGAAATATTTATTATTTTGAATTGTTTCGTCATGCTTATGTGACAATATTAGTAAATTGCCATGATTGGGATGAGTTTTTCTCTTTTTATTTTTTTAAAATTTTGAGTGCATCTATTTGATCCAGGCCATTATTCGGCCAAGTATTTCTCCATTAATCTTAATCCGGGCTTCATTAGTTTGACCTTTACTTTGAGAACAGAGGTGGTAATATAAATTTGTTCCTGAAAGTATACATCGATTAATGGCAGATTTCACCAGATGACATAAGGTGGGAGGCTGAAGAGGCAGGCCTTGTTCATAGAGGTGGCCGGCCAGGTCTAGGCCGTGGGAATAAGAGGTCCATGATGCGAGGTGGAGCTGCTGCTGGAGCAGGGAGAGGCAGAGGAACCATTAAGGGTCAATCCAAGAAGGAACTCCCTCTCACACAAAATGGTGTCGGGAAAAAGGCAGTCGGGGCTATTGAGATCCTTCACACCGAGACTTTAATCAAGGAGGTAAATCGGAACCTAGAACATTTTGACATATTGTTAATGAGGTGGCTTCTCCCTGACCTTGGTAGCTTTGAACAGGTCGAAAAAGTTTTTGGGGCAAGCCAACCTGATCCTGGAGAAATTGAGAAAGCAAAGAAAGTGCTGAAAGTAAGGACCAAGGATATTGTATTTATAATCGTACACTGTTTTCCTTTGTAAGGCATTATATCTTCTTTGTAATGCAGGATCACGAGCAAGCACTTGTCGATGCAATTGCGAGGCTCGAAGATGCATCTGATGGTGAAAGTGGTAATAGCTAACTGCACATAACCATGTTTATACTGTGTATTGCTTTCGGCAAGGATGTTGTATAATCTAACCATAGTTTTGGGATGTTCAAATTTAACCTGCTGTATACAATTTGTCCATTAAGGTACTAGAATGTTTCCCAATGTATCTCATGTTCTTTATCGGGAAGTCCTCCACACAGTTTGGTTTGGTTTTATCCTTTATATCTTGTTTCATGAACTCTGCAACTTTTTTTCGTGAAAGCATCTGTGAGATGAAATAGAAAACCAGTACAGAACACCAGAAGGCCTTATTGATGATACAGACAATGCAATTGGCTTTCTTTTTTGTCTTTTGGGTTAAAAGCAGATGAAGGAGAACAGCCCTTTCCACACGGACAATCGACGGACCCGGATCGATGACAAAAACGAAAAATGGCTGTATGCTGAGATGGTTGGTATAGGTAAGAGTAGTGGAAGGCAACAATTTAGCAAAAGAGGGTAGACATGGATGTCATGACTAACATGAAGAGGCCACAACACATGATAGCTAGGATTGTTACCGATACTGATGTATGATGATTTTATGACTGGCCTGAGATTATGACGCACTCCATGGCTCATTTCATATCGAACAGTGGTTGTAGCCTTAGTTTCTTGTAGTTCTATTTCAATGCAAGTTGAAGATTGAATGTGTAAATTATACTAATATCCTATTTTATTTTAACCCCAACATTGTATGATGTTTGGCAAATGATTCTGATTTCTCTATCCTTTTCATCTGTCTCACTCTCTTAAGATATGGTTTATCCGGTGGAAAACTTAAAAGCTCGAAAGCATTTTACATTGACAAATGCAACTCCTATTCTCTCCCCTTCTTTACCTTTCCCTGTCTTCTCTATTAATTATACCTAGCCATTTGACACCAACAAGGCAGATGAAAATCAGAAGCTCACAAAAAATAGATAATTTACATAATAATACAGCCACCACCGTCACCTCCTCGTCTTCTTCCTCCCTCTTCCAGTTCCTCCACCCCCCACCTCCGCATCCACACCATCTCTTCCCCTCTTTCCCCTTTCACCACTCGATTCCAGTGCGTTCTTCGGCTGCCTCTTTGGCGGCCGGCCAATTCTCTTCTTCTTTCCAACCACTTCTCTTACACCTCGTCCCCTAGAACTCCTTGTCACTGTTTCTCTTACCTTATCTCTGTCCCTTCCTCTTGTCTTCCTATCTCCCTTCCCTTTACTGCCTTTGCTCTCTTCTTCTTCTGATGAGGAATCATGGTCATTTTGTGTCGGTTTATTTGGTGAATTCTTTTTCATTCTTTTCAAGAAACTTGCGGCTCCTTGTCTCTTCCTTTGGTTATCAACTTTCTTCTCCACCTTCACATCGAAATTGTCATGCGAACTTAGTTCATTACCACCATATTGATGCTGCATCTCCCCATTACTCTTGCTCTCTGTTCTCGAGCTTCTCCGACCGGGTACCGATACCGACCTCTCTTTAAACCTCTTCTTCATACCCTTTTCCTTGATCTCTACAGGGGCAGCTTCAATCTTCTCTTCCTTCACCATTGACCTTTCTTCAACCACCACCTCCTTTTTATCCACCTTTTTACTTGCATTCTCAGGTTGTGCTCTAACATTATCTTTTGATGTACAAACAACCATTGCAGGTTTCGAAACTAGGGCTGTTTTCAGCTCAGGTTCCACTTTCACGACCTCCTTGCTGGTTTCAAGTTTGAGGAACATCTCTGCCTTTTGCTTCAACACCAGAGATCGGAGCTCAACAGCAGCAAGATGCTCCGGTGAGTTCTTTCTAAAGAAAACGATTGAATTGCTCAACAGAAGGAGAAGATCTCTGAAGAACTTTCTGACGGCATTGGAGTATGCTCCTTTGTCAAGCCTTAGTTGAACAGTTTGGAGATCAATGTGCTGACGGACCAAGTTTTTGTACCTTTCAGATTCCTTCAAAAGAACAGCATTAGTCATTGATCACTAACAAATAAATAAAAAATTACAAAAGACCATAAAAATAAATAATTAAGAATAATAATTTTTTCGATTTAATTAAAAATATAAACTGAATTTAATCCAATCAAGTTTAAACTTAAAAATTATAAACTAAAATAACATCAAATCGAATGGATTCAAACTAAATCCAACCTGAATCTGCCAACCTACAACCCATCAAATATTTTATTCTTAATAACGGAATCATTGGCATATACCATGCACATAACATACCAAAATTCTTTAAACAAGGTCAATTCGCCGCATAGGACAAGACCTTAGGCCTAATGGTTGGTAATTTCAAGCAACCTTTTATTTCATGTGTTCAGCACTATGGTCTTGCTCTCTTGAGTCCCCCAACTTTAAGGAATTGACCATCCAAGACCTAGAAGCACGTGAAGTCAAGACACAAGGCTCTTGTCGTTGGGCCGACTCGATGCCAATTACATTCTTAACCCACATTGCCCAAGATGGCAACTAATTTAGGCTTGGCAATTTCGTCTAAAGTCCATGAGTCAATATCCAATTTCGACTACCACATCGAATTTTAAAATTAAGATAAAATCATTCAATTCAATCCTTAAATTGAATTACGAGTCCATTAATAATAGATTTTCTATTGAACAAAAGTTTCAATTTTAGTTATAAATTTTAAATATAAAATTTAATTAAAAACATTAGGGAGTACCTGACTCCAAAGCCGACGTTCAAACGCTGAGCTGAGCCGATTAGAGCGGATGATCTCGAGGATCTTAATCAACGGCTCAGATTTGACGACGGAAACCCACTTCGTGGCGGGAGAGACCTCATCACCGCTACTACTCCCAACCACTGCGCTGCTGCCTCCGCCGCCGCCAGGTCTACGACCGCGTTTCTTCTTCTTCAACGACAAGGTAGCTGAGCTTTGCACGTCACTGTTTTTATCCTTCTCTTCCCGCTTTGACTCTCCCACAGACTCGCCCAATTCGTTCGAGTCGCCAACTCCACCGGCCTGACTGGCCCTCGTTGCTCCGTTATCATGCGACCACCCCGGTTCGGACTGGGGGCGCGTAGGGTCTGATTCGGGTTCCGGTTTTATAACCACCTCCGATGTTACGATGTCGTTTGCTTCATTATTTATTGTCGTTTCAATCTTTTGTTGTTGACTGGTCGAGTTCGATTCATTAAACGACCGGTCGTCTCGCTCGTCGCCGGCGTCGATCATCGTCGTCGGAGTGTCAATTTTCTCCGCCTTCAGATCTATATCCCCCTTCGCGCTCCCCTCCCTTTCCTCTTTCAATCTCTTCACTTTCAATTCCAGTGACCTGTAAACAAACAAACCATTAATAAAAGCTTTCAAAAACCTCACTCTCTCAGATCTCACGAAAACCAGAGAAGCCAATCGGATGTCGAGTTTCTACACGATCGAGTCGTCACGTTGTTGAACCTCCCGACGGAGCTCCTCCACGCGAATCCGCCGGAGCTCGTCGACCAAGCGGTTAGCACCATCACCCACGTTGTTGTATCGTCGCTGGAGGTCGTTGAACTTGTCCATACAGTTCTCCGAAGTGAGACCGCCGAGACTCGGCGTCCTGTCCTTCACCTCCACCGCCACGGAGTCCCAACTCTCGGTCCCGTGGCGGTTCACAGCGCAAGCAAGCAACAGCTCCTCCAAGGCGCCCCACTGTCGCTCCCCAGAAACTCCCTGCGCCGCCTTATCGTCGTCATCAATAGTATGTTCTGTTCTCGCCATGAAAACACCTTCACACCCTCTCTAACATATATTCTTCATCATCGTGCTCATCATCATTACATTCTTCATGTCATGTGTTCCTTCAGAGTGTCCAATTCTTGTTATTTTCAAATTAGGGTTTTTGCTCAAATTTTACGTTCCAAAATTTACGGAATATTTTGATGTTTCCTTTTCGATTTTAGTCTCTTGATTTTGATCTGATCGCAGGGAGCACCAATTTTGGGTCGTGTTCTTGCGTTTTTATAATTAACTTTTGGTGCGAGTTTCGCTTAAATTACAGATTTGCCCATACTTTCCATTCATAAGATGGGCTAAATCATTAGGAATAGTATTGTCATTTAGCATCGAGTTGCGAGGATTTGGGCCCAAATTTTGTATCGGACTCGAGATCATGAGCTTCGTCGGGTTTAAATCGTTTAAATTTTGAATTAAATTAATTAAATATATTTTTATTTTTATTTTAAATAAATTTATTACAAATTGCAAAATTTGAATTTTTTAGGTGGGGTTTTAAAAAGTCAATAAGTACTTTTTTACCACAAAAATCTTTTTTTTTAATAAAAATGAGTATTTAGTTATAAAATAAAAAAGTAATTCTTTAATAGGTATGACTTTTTTTACAGTCAAAAATTTAAATTTGAAGCTTTTAAAAGAACGCTTTATCAATAGAGCCAAAAATTTAAATTTGAACCTTTTCAAAAAAATATTTTATCAATAAATTTTTTAGATTAATTAATTAGCCTATTTTTTAGTCTCTTTTGTATTTGTCTTTATTTTGGGATTATATAATATTAGTTAGCTTTTTATAATTAAAATATTTGATTTATTTTTAATTATAAAAACATATTAATTTATAAAAACTGACTGATCAATTAATAAATTGATCGATTCTGAACAACAAAGATTATTAAAATAAATTTAACTGAAAAATTAAAAACTTAATTAAAAAGTTGATCAATTCAAAATTTTCATTATTAAATTGATCGAACTAATTTGATCTTTAAAATGTTGGTTTAAATTGTCAGGCAACTCAAATTTTGACTAAATTTAAGATAAAATTTATCCTTAATTATTAGAAAATTATTGGTTAATATTTTATATTAATTAAGATTTTAATATATTAAATGTTATAAATATTAATTACATTATCACCTAATTTATCAATTTTTGTATACATTCAGAAATTTGAAAATTAGTAATTATAAATTATAAAAATTGTTAAATACAAGTATTAACCAAACTGAACCAAATTTTAAATAGAGAAGAAGGAATTGATTTGAGTAGAGCGGGAAAGGCAATTACCAATTTGATTTGGACTCGAATGGTTACTATAAAAGCCCTAAGACCCAATTTTCACTTTCTCGCATTATCGCTTGCTTCGCTTCTTGAACCATAAAGATTACACCTTTGCTCAAGTTTCCCATCTTTTGGTTCTGGGATTTTGGGGATTATGGGGAAAGTTCCCAGAAAGAGACCAATCAACAATGGCGTGACGGCAGGTGGAATGGAGGGTGAAATCCTGGTGGGAAGGTTTACTAGGGACCAAGATCAAACGGAACGGGATCGTAGGCTCATTAGGTCCGAGTACCTTGTGCTGCATAATAAGATCAATGGTACTGTTTTGGTGTTTCTTCGTTTTCTTGAATTCGGGGTGTTTTCTTTTAGTTTTTTGTTTTTGGCTAATTTTTGTTTTGTTTTGTTTGTCTTCCAGAGAAAAGAGAGGATTTGATGAATGTTGACTCTGAAAGGTTCAAGTCTATAATTAAGGAAGTGGAGGATTTGCATGAGAAAGGTATATGCGCTCTTTCGTTAGTTATGTTTTCTTCACTGCAATTTATGCAGAATTCGTTTTTGTCTTTTGTTAAGAAACTGAAATTCTAGAAGAAAAGTACGCAAATTTGCCTAATGATAAGCTGAATGTGGAAGCTTGATGGTGAAGGATGATTTGGGGAAAGTAGAGAATGGTTGTTAAAATTTAGCTTTAGAGTAAGCATACACTACATTTGCATTATACAAGCACCTTCAAACTCTTGATCTTGTTGTTTCCCAACGGTGGGATTTCAGTGCAGAAACCGAGGGAACAAGTTGCAGACGCAGAGACACTGCTGGACTTAGCTAGTGCTTTGGCATCATCAGTAAGATCACAACCCGGTGAAGGTGTATCGGTGGCAGATTTTGTTGGGAGTTTGCTTACTGGTTTTGGGGAGTCACCTCTTGGTCAAGAAGGTGAAGAAGGTCCCCAAGTTTCAATCAAGTGGGCAGATATTGGCCTTGCTGTTTCTTCTATCTTTATGAGTTGCAATGGCTTCAACACAATGTGAGCTTTTTGACGTGTAAACTTTTAACCATGGCTGTGACTCTATTTTTGGCTACCTAATTTGTTTCTCTTTGTTGTTTAATATTCCCTTTGTGTTGTTTGGTTCAGGGTTGGACCAATGAGTACAGAATTGAAACATAGGAAGGCTGTAGTCCGTAGTAAACGGGAAAAGCCAACTAATATTGCTCGTCCTGAAAAGGTGATGTTCCATTTTGGCTGATCTTTGATGTCCATTATTATAAGAGCTTCTTATGGTGGTGGGAATATAGGCAAGATATGCTGCTTAGGTGGCCAGTACACAGGGACCATTAGGAACACAGATAAAATTTATAATCCATACTGCTTTTTTAAGCAAGACAATTGGATTTTTTCAAGTTCTCATAGTAGATTTAACCAATCTTATATGAGCATGCATGTGATAGTATGTTGCATCTATTGCGGGAATTTGTAAACTAGCTAAGGGCTAGGGGTCCTATAGATTAGTAGGATAGGGTTCAAAGCTTGGTCAAGTCAAAGGTATCTGCAAAATTGGGATTCTTTTACTCCTTTTCTTTGTTAAATTAAAGAATGAGTTCATGTGGTATATGCAAACTTTAGCAAATTGTGATTAGTTCCGAAACACAGCAAAAGTTTAATTTCAATTTACTATGCCTTGTTTCTTCATCATTGAGTACTAACTATTTTCGGGTTCACATCTACCAGGTTGATGACACAGGGCCGCCTGTGGACAAAGACACAACAAAAAATATGCTGAAGATGTTTCAGATCTTAAGCCAGAAGAGATGTGTCAAACTTGAAAATTTGATCTTGAATAGGAAATCTTTTGCACAGACTGTGGAGAATTTGTTTGCGCTGTCTTTTTTGGCCAGAGATGGGCGAGTTCAGATTAAAGTAGATGAAAATGGATCTCATCTTGTTTGTAAGATATTCTAATAGTCATTTTCCGGAATTTTCATCACCGTCTTGCTTGTTATATGTTCTTTTAGGTTTATCTCTAGTTAACATATTCTATTATGCAGCACCTAAGAATGCGCCTGAGAAAGGGGAAGCTAGATATACACACTTCATTTTCAGATTTGATTACAAGGATTGGGAGGTAAGGAAATAGACTTCTCAAGTGTTTCGATGTTCTATCACGTATTGCTACCTTATGAGTTCAACTTAGTAGTTTTTATTTTAAAATGGCATTCCCTCCTTGCCTTGGTGATATTTAGTCCGCACTTTATTTGCAGTTAATGAAGGGTTTGGTTTGTGATGGGGAGGAGTTGATGCCCCACAGGCAGAGTTCAGATGCAGTTAGTCAGGAGGAACCAGCAGCTAATGGAAACCGAGAAAATCGGGCTACTACCCTCGGGCAGAGTTCAGATGCAGGTAGTCTGGAGGAACCAGCGGCTAATGGAAACCAAGAAAATCGAGCTACTACACCAATCAAAAAGCTATCTCGAAACCGTGGCCTGGTTGTGAATGAAGAGTCAGTTGTACAAGACTCTCCTGAAGTTGATGATTCTTCTGATGAAGGTCCTCGTCTCCGCAAGTGCAAGCGCAAGATCACATGATCAAGAGCTTGCATGATAAGCTGATAACATTCGAGGAAGCATGCAACATCTATACTACTAGGTTCCTTTTTATGTATATTTGTAGTAGTTGAATCCTGTAATGAGCATAGTATTCATCTCTTTTTGTTCTTAGTGAAATTTAACTTAAGCACGTAACACTTGTTAATCTGCCGTTGAATGCAGTCTGCCAGTTGATATAGTCCAAGTATTCAAGACTACAATGCTAATGTAAATTCAATGATCACCCGAACTTTTGTATATATGTGCATGTTTGTTGTTCGTACATAACTTATACCATTTTAATGTACTCCCAACTTCAGGACTAACTACATGGAAAGTTTAAACCTTTATAGTTTGTGGTCAGGTTTCGACCAAGTAATGCAATGGTAAACCCATTAAAGGTCAATTTTCATATGCAGAAATGTTTTTGATATGCATCTACCATAAAGTATCTGTTCCTACAAGATGAATCCTCATGAATATAAAAGACAATTAAGCCGGACTAGTCACTTGCAGAAGAAATGGTGCACGATCCAAGTTTGAGTCTGTTGACGCGCCTGAAACTATCTAGTGCTTGTCTTTTGGAATGTCAAGATCTTTAAAGATTGGACTATCAACACCTACCCCCATTGCATTAAGACCATTGTCAACATATATAACAGCACCGGTAATTGCCGAAGCCAAAGGAGATGCTAAGAATGCAGCAGTGTTACCGACCTCATCTGTTAGCATCAATTTCCTCCCTTGGTAAACATCATAAATTTGCAAAAGCATGGAATCACATAACTAAGGCAGATGCAGTCTGTTGAATGATTGAAATCACCTGAAGATAGTTCTTTCTGAAGAGGTGCATTTTGCAGTGAATAGTCAATCATCATATCAATAAATCCAATTGCTTTTGCAGCGCGACTTCTCAGCGGACCTGCACAACAAGAAAGGAGCTTGCGGCAATGACATGCATAAACATTGAGATGCAAAAATTTGTAGTAATCTTAATAAGAACCCTAGCAACTTAAACTGCTATAGTTCCTTGTATAAAGAATACTAGTGTGCACTGATATGTGGGACTCCAGCATACTGCTTTCATTTTGATTAACAAGCCTTGTACTGGCCTGAATTCAAAAAAATCATATGCAACTTCAATCCATGGTTTACTAGGTACCGATATATAGACAGTTTAAGAAAGAAAACTCAGCAAGAAACTGAATTCTCAAAATCATAAAAGGAAGAGTTTTCAGATGTTATGCAAGAAGGGACTCCGAAAACACAGGGTAATTTAACGCATGGGATTTGCCCATAAGAGCATTTTTGCAACAAGCTCTAATTCAAGGATCAAGAGCTTCGGTCATTATATTGTCAACTGAATGCTGTTGAAAGATGAGAAATTAATCCACAACATACCAGCAGATATCGTGTTGACTCTGATTTTGTATTTCCTTCCTGCTTCGAAAGCAAGCACCTGGAAACAAAATAGAAAACACAAAGGAGATTAACAAAGTCAACGTGCATACATTGCTTTTGAAAATCATTGCCAGAAGAAGTCAAGACTCACTCGTGTGTCACTCTCAAGTGCAGCTTTGGCAGAACTCATACCACCACCGTACCTGCATTAAAAAAAAAAAAGAAAAACAAGAATTTTCACCAATGAACAGTTACTGTTAGGTAACTCGGAGAAGACAAAAGATGTGATAAACGAACCCTGGTATTATCCTCTCAGAAGCAATGTAAGTTAGGGAAATTGAAGAACCACCTGCATCAGTATCCGTCTTAGTCAGAATTCCATGCATAAGACTGGTTGGAAGTGCTGAGAAATTCAGCAGAGATAAGTCGTACCTGGATTCATTATCGGAATAAAATGTTTGAGCAAAGAAACATAGGAGTAACTTGAAGCAGATATGGCAGCGAGATATCCTTTTCTTGATGTCTCCAGAAGAGGTTTACTCACCTACAAAAGAGATTATTCTTCATCAATTACGAGCAACCATAGCACACCAGATTAAGGGGTTTCATATTCACTAATTTCACACCTCTGGCCCATTGGCAAGTGAGTGCACAAGGATGTCAATGCTTCCAAAATCCTCTTTGACAGATTCAGCTACTTCCTACAAGACATAAGAAAGTCAGTGGGCAAACAGGTATGCCACCTGGTTTATATGTTGGAGTGCATCGTAAGGTAAAATAAAGTTGAGTATATACCTGAACTGTCCACTTACTTGAACCAGCATAACGTTTATTCGTTTTTACCTAACAAATAAACAACAAAACATTTTATTTGAGCTCAAACTGAAGATGTATAGAATCCAAGAATGAATATTTTTCTCCATTACATCTTCAGGTACATCCTCTGGGTTGTCAAAAACAGCATCAAGTGGGTACACTTTGGCAATCTCCATCAAAGAACCATCTGGTAATCTGAAGTATGAAAGTTGATGTTAATTAGATGCAATGAATACACTATAGAAATATAGACAAAAGAATCACTATCTTACACTCGTGATTCGTCAAACTTTCCCCGTCGCAGGCTAGACTCAAAGATGTTTAAAGCCTACAAAACGAAGCTTTCAGTCATCAACAGGGATTTCCATGTCACTGAATAATTCTCAGAGGATAAGAAGATTAAAATTGCAAGAAACAGTAAGGACGATATTCTTACAGGCACCCATGTTCCAACCAGAATTTCAGCACCTGCAGCAGCAAGAGATTTTGCTATTGCCCAGCCATACCCATTATCATCAGCCACACCAGCAATAAATGCCCTTTTACCTATATTATCCATCAAGTTTTAGTTGACGATATTAAAACAGATGCCGCAAAGGAAAGAGATGGTAGGGGAAAAGCAAGGTAATACTAGTTTTACCATACAATGAAATTTCAATATGCGAACTCTACTCTGGTCAACCTTACAATATGAGAACACGTGGAAAACAGCATTAAGTGGAAAGTACCTGTCAAATCAATGGGCAACCCAGAGACTGGCTTAGTCTCATTAGATTCTGCCATTGCCTTTGTTGCAACATTATTAGATTTAAACCCAGATGAAATAAAATCCCTCTGGAAAGGTAATGCAGATGACAGATGAGAAACACTTCCAAGCCTAACCCATGACACCTTTTTGGGTTTAACACCAAGAATAGCAGCACCTGCTTTCACAACCGTGCGTGAAGAGGATATGCAGGGCCTTGTTTTTGTCATTTGCAAGCCAGAACATGCAACAGTCGCCATTTTGACTAATTTTAATCTTCTAAAAGAAGAAAGATACCTGCAACATATACCACATTTACTCTCTACACCATATGAATTACATAAGTTCTCCATATTGCGCAAAATCATAAGAATATTAATTCCGCCAAAGACTAATCACTCATTAACACAGCTCACTGCATTGCAGAATTCAGTGCCGACTATACCCAAAAAAAAAGGCTCTATAACCAATAGCTCGGCATAGGATGGCATGCTCCTAATTTTTAGCTAGTAGAAAATATCGAAGCTTTGTTGAAAAACTCCAAACTTGATACCCCTAACTACTTCTCCTCCAAATCAGATACCTCAAAGCACAAAATAATTCAAAAACGCGACAACAAGAGAATAGATGAGCTGTAGTTTAATGTTAACAACAGCGCAAAACAGAGAAAACAAATAAGTTCAACTCCGCTTAAACCATAAAAGTACCAACTACCGAGCAACCAGATAAAAAGCTTCAATTTTAAAAGCTAACATGGTTAACATCCAAAAAACATTGTATACCAATTAAGCTAAAAGTACCAACGAAAGACTAAGGAAGTACAAGAATCTATAGAACATTCATTTACATTTCAATCATCAACAAAGAAAAAGGGTAAATCTCAAAAGCAGTTAGAAACCAGCAAATCATAAGCACCAATCAGCTAAAAACGGACATCACGATACAAATACAGCTCACATCCACACAATACTTAAACAAAACAAGAAAAAGAAAGGGGAAATGAAATAAAGAAGCAAGCTTCATGCATAACCAGTCGAGAATGACATGAAAAACTGTTACCTTTGCAGAACAGAGAGAGCCAATGTGGTGTAGGGAAGGCAGAGAGAATTAGAAATGGGTTTCCAAGGAACGGGTTTTTAAGGTCGAGTCTCACAAAGTCCTTGATCTGTTTCGATGAGATCGATGACTTTCACTCTTTTGGCAGATTTTATACTGACATAAAACTACAAAAGTTACGGCCTTTGTAAGTATCGAAACCAAAATAAAAGCAGTCTAATAACAGCTTGTTCGCAGGTACCTGGCAGGCTCACTCACCTAGCATTTCTTCAAGCAGTTGAGCGACAGAGGGAGAGAAACACAGATTGGGATGGAAACAAAGTGGTAGGTGGGCTTGGTGGAATTCTGGTGAGGAATTGGTGTGATTCTTGGGCTTGGATGTGATGTTCAACACCATTTCTCATCACTTGATGGACTACCACATCTTTATGACCACAATCACAAGTTGAACCGTTCACTTTGAATCTGCTGTCTCAAGAAGCCTATCTGCTTGTTCTTGTTTTGGTACCTGAAGATCTATCAGAACCAAGAGAGTTTATTCCATATTGGAAGCCCATATTGGAAGCCCAATTTGAGTCTATTGTTCATTTTCTTGTTGCTTTTGTGCTTTTGATATCACTCTTTATGATTTTCAATTTTTTCTAAGAATTCTTTTTATCATACTTTTATTAAAAAAATATTAATAAAATACAGATGATATAAATAATATATCTATAATAATTAGACATTGATAATAGATATCCTAATCAATTCAAATCAATAAATTATGTCAAGTCTAATTAATTCATAACACGTTTAAGAGTTAAGATAAGTCTCTACATCATTAATATTTGTTTAATTCATATTATCTTTGTATGTTCTATTATTATATTTAATAAAAGTTTAAGAAAAAGAATTTTCTCGAAAACATAAAATCTAAAAAATACTATAATTTAAATATTATGAATTTCTTTTCAAATTAATGAAACTATAGAAATATCACTTAATTTAAATCATTTGGATCGTTAAATATTGGGATAATCAATCATAAGGTACCTAACTTTTGTAGATTTTTTAAATTTAGTACTCGAGCTTTTAAAATTTTCAATTAAATAAATAATCTTTTAAAATCTTAACAGTCCAATTTAAAAGATTAATCATGTTAATAATTTGATAATTTAACTATCAAAGTCTTTATTATCTATGACTTGTAGGTATATATATGAAAAAATGGTGACCATATAGCTTAGTTAGCCATTATTTTTATAAATGGACACATGTAGATCATGGACAAAAAAATTATATTAGTTAAATTAACAAATTATTAACAAAACTAACTTTGTGAATTGAACTGTTAAGGTTTGAAAAAATTGGTTACTCAAATTTATTTTAAATATGTTGACACAATATAAAAAATAGATACTTTATGATTGATTATCCCTTAATTAAGTACTTAACCTAAATTAAGTTATTTTATGAATTATCCATTTGAGAGTCTATCCAATACACAAGTAAAGCATGGCAATTAGTTTTCTTTTCAATCTGTATAAGAGTAGGAAAATTGTTTGATAAATGGAAGGCTACCTAAATTGCTTGATTGGTGCTTTTCAATAAGAACATGTTTTGTTGGAGGGAAACAATATGTGTGGTGGTGAAAATTTAAGGGTCACACAATAATTTATGAAACTATTTGGAAGTCTACCTTATTAGATTTTGAGGGCCAAATTATTTTCATGAATAGTATATATTCGTTAACATGATTATATAAATATGTATTGCAATGAAAGTTGTTCAATGATTTATTCGAGTTATATAATTAATAGGTTATTACATAATTTTGAAGAATTTAATGGTATAATGAGTAGGGTCGAGTTTATTCATGCACCAATTTTAATTGAGTTCAAATCAGATTTAGAATAAGAATACTTAAGTATGCATTCGATAAAACTAAAGTTAATAAATTGAACTCAAACATTTTATTACAAAGATTATTTAGTCAAAGTTAACTTACCTTATAATCACAAAGGAACAATTTTAGTAATTACTTGAAAGGCTCACATTCACAAATATTATTCAGTGCGTACTTAAAAAGTAATAATTCTAAATTATATTGTTATAAAAAAGTATTTTACGGAATATTTAAACTTTAATAAACCATGAAATTCAAGTGTAACTTTTCTCAACCAATAAATATAAATTATAAATATTTTTATAATCATTTATTAAGATATTTATTGAACCAAAATGGGGGAAAAAAAAAAGAAAGGGTCAATTAAGTATGAAGATTATGTAGCACCGACCATATCCTAAATGTCAAAAATCAAAATTAAGAAAATTACTGTAACCTTTTTGACAAAACAAAAACAAACAAAAGCATGACGAAAACGAGGTTGTAAACACTTTCACTCTTGTGAAAGGTGGCCGACAAAAGCTCACAACGTTAGAAAATAATAAAAAAACAAAACAAAACAAACCAATAATTCTTGCTCCTTAAAAAATATGGACAATAGTTCTTGTAAATATTGTTTTAAAAAATATAATATACATATAATTTCAAAAACAGAATGTATGAGATAATAATTTATAAAGTGTCAATTTTTAAATTCTGACAGGTGTTCAATTTATAAAATAAAATAATTTTATTTTTATCAGTATTTTATCACTGCAATTAGTTTACTAGAGAAGGATGGCATATTTTTTCTTTGTTAGTTTCAAATTATCAGAGTTTATATCTGAATTAGTAGCCTCAGTAAGATTGATATCCTCTTTGTTTCTTAAAAGGAAGATGGATGAAGAAATGATATCAGGGTTTATATATAGATAAGTAGCTTTAGTAAGATTGATATCCTCGTTTTTTTCTTAAACGAAAGATGGATGAAGAAATAATATAAGAGTTCATATTCGAATGAGTAGCCTTGGTAATATTGATATCCTCTTTTTTTTTTTCTTAAGAGGAAGATGGATGAAGAAATGATAATTCTTCGATAAAAGATTATAATGAGAGAATTGTGCAAGAGACTTGGGATAGTAGTACATGATTGTCGATATATTTGTCAAAAAAAAGTTTAAAATTTATGAGAAAATTTACATAATCTTTTAAAATATCCGTAATTTATCAATTATATCAACAAAATAATATTTTAAGTTATAAAATTCAAATTTTAAATATTTAAATAAAAATTAAAATATTAAACATTAAAATAAATTAATAAATTATTACGATACAATTATTTATTGAAAGTGACGGTGCGAGATAGGAAGCAATCTTCAACATCACGCCAACCATGTTGCTTGCCCTTGAATAGACACGCCAACCCACTCTCGTTTCAAAAAGAAAGAGGTGTTTCACGAGCTCACAGCCTCAAATTTTGCACTTATCAGAAATATACAATCCTCATCGCTGAATGTGATCATTCAATAGCTGTTTTTGGGTGTGATGATTCAATAGTCCAACACTCGAAATGGACATTCAGTGAAAGAATACCATGTCGAGTTGAGTTACAACTTATAAAAATATTACTAGCCCTACTTATTGGGTTGAAATGAAGTGGAATCCAATGAACACAGGCTTATTAGTCATAGAGGTTGTCAAGAGGCAAGCCAACTTATCATTTCTTGCTAGGTTTGAGGTATTATTAATAATTAAAAAAAACAAATAATCAGTCAACAAAAAGCAATACTTGGATTGTCATGTCCAAATGTATAATGACATAACTTAAGGTGGTGGAGTTCTTTGCAATTTTTATCCTTAATGACTTGGGATCTATTCATCAATTTATCCTAAATTTGGAAAAAAAATCTATGTTCTTGGATTTTGGTAAAAGTCTAATTTGGTCATCAACTTTGTTTGTTCATTTGTTAATTGTCTACTAAGACAAGATTATTATTATTTTATTTGAAATAAACAATCATCATCATCACATCCAGTTCAAAGTCCTGCAATAAAGCGGAGTTTGGAGAGATTTGATAGTACGTAACCTTACCTTTACATAGTAAAGAGACTGTTTCCGGTAGACTCACATATAGATATGACAATAAAAGAGTGATACAAGTTAAAAGAGTAAAAAAGTAAAACTGACACGATAAATCATTATGTAAATAAAATTACAATAAATATATAATAAATAAATAAAAATATAATATAATTCGACTTTTTTAAAAATATTTTAAAACTAAAATATAACGAAATATAACATCTCTTTATCTTTAGAATAGTACAAATATTCAAACGATAAGAGAGTAATAAAACATCAAAGAACTTGACTTTAAATCATACAAAAACTCATAAAAAATGAACATGTAAAAACACAAACATATAATATTATTTGAAGTAAATGAAACATAAGTTGCCCTCTGAGGGTGGTCGAGTTAGTGTATTAGGGGGAGCATAGAGCCAAAAGGTCCTGTATTCAAATTCCTTTATTTACGTTCTCTTGATTGAACCTGTCATAGAGGGCTTGCTTAGTGTGGAATACCAGATTAACGTGATTTGTAGGCTATTGCATCAATCTAGAGGTTTACCCAATGCACATCTAAATGATAGCAACTGTAAGTTCATCTATTTCTAAAAAAAAAGAATAAAGAGATTTAGGTTAAGTGTCAAAATAAAAATTTTAATTATAATAAGTTTTAGCATACTTAATCAAAATTTAATTAAAAATTAACGATAAATATAAAATTGAATGCAGTATTTAATAATATTTAAGAATTCAAAATTAAGATTAATTTTGGCTTATGAACCTCTTTAAATTATCAACAATTTGAACCTTAAAAAATCTATATTTTAATCAAAATTTAAATGCTAATATGATGAATATATCATTAAATTCAACATTTAATGATAATTAAGAATTCAAAATTAAGATTAAGTTTGGTTTATGAATTCATGCTTATGTTAATTACTTTATCAAGATTTTGAAACTTATCCCACTTTTTCCCTCTAATTAAAGTGATAATCTTCAAAGACTATCTAATCACCAACCAAAATTAGGAAATAATTTACAAAGAAAAATAAAAACCACAATAAGGAAGTCAAATCAAAAGTGGGTGACAAATCACTGCAAGAGCACAGGGAAATTAGGAAATCAAGTTCTCAGTGGGATACAGCTTATCTGTTGATAAGATGACTTGAAATGGACACCCCTGTTTGATTTGATAAGTCAGGGTCAATTTCACTGTAACTAATATGGACGTGGCCTTATCACTTTTTCTTGGGAAAAAAATGGTTTTTTCTTGGAAAAAAATGGTTTTTGGACTGATTTTAATAATAATAATAATAATAAATTATTATTAGTATTATTACCTAAGTTTTCAAGTCAAATTATTCTTTTTATATATTAATTAATCAAATCACCATTTTCTGAATTTGTATTAAATAAAATTTACGCTTGCACATAATAATTTATAAATTTAATATGTTGAATAACTTATTTGATAAGTTAAATAATTGAAAATTAAAGGACAAACTCAATCTAATTAAATGTTTATTAAAATTTAAATTATTAGCATGAGAAATAAGTATTGATTCAAAGTTGATAACTCACTGCAAGAAAAGTAGGGATTCTCGACAAAAAATTATCAACAGAATTTAAACCGTTAGAAAAAAATTGTTAGGAAAAATTTTGTTTAGCAGTAATAATAATATCTATTAGTATATACTTAGAGAATTCAATGTGCAATCGAATTTAACAACAGTATTAAATGCCCGTCTATAAACGTTATAAGAAATTAATTTTAGCGATGGACAATTATCAACGAAAAGCAACCGTTAGTAATTACCAACAATTGCCATCAAAGATTTCAACTTTTGGTAAATATGCAGGAAAATCAATGCAGGTAAATAATAAAGTTTTGAATTTGTCAACGAAAAATTATAGTCTATCAGTAAAATTGACATAAAAATTTTCAACTTTTGGTAAATATGGAGGGAAACCACATCCTAAAGGTAATATTTTAAAAATCGAACTAATTTAGTCAATTTAAAAGTGAAAATTTTGAATCGATTAATTTTTTATTCGATTTAGTTTAATAAATTTTTTTTGTTAAAAATTGATAGTTTTCATAAATTAATCAATTTTCATAAATTAAAATAAATCAATTAATTTTTATTTAACAATTTTTTTAAATTAAAATTTAAAATTTTGTGATAATAATTTTTATTCATTTTTAAATTTTTTATATTTATTAAATCTTTAACTAATTTTATGATGATCTAATACCAATTGAATCTTTTAATTAAACTTTAAATCTTAGATCTTACTTTATGGTCTTATTTTGAAAACATTGCGTAAAGGCTTAAATTTAATCTTCTCTATTTGTTTCCTTATCATATAATTATAATTTCTTACAAGATTATTTTGGTGCAATACTAAATTATGGATATGACAGCTTTAATCTTTTGGTTTTTATGTTCTTATATCTCTCTAATGAATTCAATAATTATAATTTTGACCTAAAAATTGTATAGGTGTTTAAAATAATTTAATTTATTGTTAGTAAAAATTTGAAAAAAAAAGGATAAATAGTTCTTGTCATACTATTGTAAAAATAGGAAATTATAAAAAATAAAAATAAATATAGGTTCAAATACCAGTAAATTTTGCACGCCATCTTAAAAATATTATAAACATGATGTAGTTAAGCCTATAATAACACTGTTAAGTTTTATTATTGATAGCTTTTCATACTTGTTTAGATGGGCTTTTGAAAAGTTAATAAGCACTTTTTTTTCATTACAAAAGACTTTTGAAAGAAAAATGAGTGTTTTGTTGTAAAATAAAAAGGCATCTTTTAAATAGATATGACTTTTTTAATAGTTAAAATAAAACTTTTTAAGAAGATTGAATTTCGAGCCTATCAAAAAAGAGTTTTTTGAATATATTTTTCATATCAATTAATGAGTCTATTTTTTAGTCCATTTTATCTTTATGTTTTACACATAATTTCTACAATATACACAAAATTCATTTTCACGTTTATTATAATAAAATGCATAATTTATTATCTATTTAACTATTTACTCAACTTGAATACCCATTTTGGGATATATAAAATATTATTTGACTTTTTTATATGTTTTAATATTAATTTTGCTTATATTATAATCCATATAAAAGATTTGGTTAGATATGTTTTCATTTAAGTTTCATATGGTTTAAAATTATATAATAATTAATATATTGTGCTTTTCATATTATTTAATATACTTTAAATAATATTTATATGCATAAATATTTTTATTACAAAATAAAATATATTTAAAATTAAAAGTGCTTTTTATTTTTATGTTGTCAAACAATCTACTATATGAAGCTCTTTTAAAAAAATTACTTTTTAAATGAAAGTTAAACAGTCAACTGACTTCTTAGAAAAGTTCTTCAAAAAAAGATTTACAAAAAAATTTTCTACTGACAAAAACTCTAATAGTATAAGCCTAACCAAACAAAGGATAAATATATATTTTTCATAAATTATAATTTATAGAAAATTATGATATATTTAATAACTTATTAAAAACTAATGAGAATGAGATTCCAAATAATTTATAATTTATTAATCATTAACATCGAAGGCCTAAAGGTCTAATGAAGCTCTTCAAAAAACATTGTATCGAATCAATGAATTATGAGCTCAAACTTGTGGAAATTTATGCATGTAACTGAAACCCTAATTAACACAAACAACTCATTTGATTCTGACACCAAAGAGCTTTAATCCAGTTTCTTCCAAGTTGGTTTTTGACTCCAATTCCTGAACTACATTGTATTGCTTCAATGGTGTCTCTTCTTTCTGTAATTTGGTTCTCATGCATTGTCCCAAACTCAACCCCAATTCCTCCTGCATTTTCTCCATTTGATCAACCTCGCCGGGATTGTGAGCTCGATCAGTGCTTGGTGTTATGTCAATCATGGAAAAATGTTGACTTTCATGTGTGCTATCCTGAAACACACATGTGTAGAATGAGACAATGTCCTTTTCCTTCAATTTCTTCTCCTTCACATACCTGTTCCAACCCCTTGTGAACACAAAACTTTGACTGCTTCTCCAATAACAGTATCTGAACTTCCAAACCTTCATTAGCCTGTCATAGAATACAAGTTCTAGATCATCAATGGCTTCGTTAATCCAATCGTCTTCGACAACTTCGGAGATGAAAGGGAAGTACTTAACGGCGAATTTCTTGGGTATAACAAGCCTGTTAAGTTTGCCAACATCACTTGGCGTTAGTTCTTTCTGAAAAAGCTGTACGCATGAAAATCTTCCATGATCACCAATTACCCTTTCCTGACTGGAACTCCTACCATTGTGATCATCTTCTCTTTTTGATTGCAACCTGAGAAAATCTGCAAACTTTGATTGATATGATCCATCTCTGATCATGCTCAGAATTGCTTCTGTAGTGTAATGGTTTTGAAAGTTAGGTTCTCTAATGTTTCGGTCCGTCCATGGCAAATTTCTATACGAATCTCCTCCTCTAAGCTTGATTGAAGCACTGTCATAAGCCATTGCAGCTTCCTTCTCAGACTTGAATGTTCCCAACCAAACCCGATGATGGTTTGCATATATCTGAGCTCCCCAATTTCCATTTTGCTGAGGCACAACCCCTTTGAATTTCGCTACATTGGCATTATCATTATCAAGTCTAGGACGTTTGCTTGCACGAAATCCGTAGTTGCCGTCGTTTTCATCAGAAATTTCTGCTGCAAAATTCACCTTACTGACGTTGGAAATCATGTTCGATGATGAAACTTCTTCCATGATGATCGAAACAATTAAGTTCAGAAACAACTAGAGTAGCCAGAAGATCAAAAGAACCAAATTAAAATGATATCAGTCAAAGTATTGCCAATGATCAGAAAGTTCCTGTTGCATGGAAATGCTTGGAGGGCATTTTATTTGTCAAGGGTCCAGAGTTTTGCAGATGAACTGATTCAGTTAGAAACTGATTCACTGCTTCAATTAGCTGCAATGGAATAGCTTGAAACCTAGTAAGTTAGCAAGTTAGAACAAATTCTTGAAATGGTTCTATATTTAGACAATTAGCTTTTGCCATTCTGATATGAGAATTGCAACAAATTCTGAACATTCCTGTCAGGATGAAAGCTTCCTACCAGCTTCCATTTAGTTAAAAAAGAGTATTTACCCCAGGTTGTTTTTTAATTATGGAAAATGCAGGTGGTTTCCAACTACTGTGTGTAATATATTCCTGACAGGCAATCTAATAACCTGAGTTTGTTGCATGACAGAGTAATTAGCTAGGGTTTCACATGTTTACTGAAAAAGGAAAGTTCTCACTTAAAATTAAAATGAACATCAACACTTAAAAGAAATAACAATGAAAAACAACATGTTAATTAATTGTAATTGGTAATAACAACTTTTTTCTAATTTATGATATAATTTTTAAGCATAATTTTACAGAAAAATCATAATTTTAAATGGATGGTTCACTTTTTTTTAATTAGCTTTAAAGTATAAGATACATATTTTTCTAATAGTCTAATTAGTAAATTTTAAAATTTCTTTAATATTTAAAATTATCAAAAAGACTTATTCTAATTTTCAATCTTCTAGTCAACTTTAATTAAAAAAATAACAAAATATACAGGACATAAATATTATATTTGTAACAATAAAATCTTGCTTATATGACGATTCAACCAGGGACAGAGCTACAATAGGGGCAATTGGGAGCATTTGGCCCCACTGCCTCCAAAAATTTTCACATAGAAAAATTATTATTTTAAGTTTTGATCTTATAAATAAAATAAAATTTTATTCCTATTAAAATTTGTCTTCGTTAAAAATAAAATTTTGTCCCCGTTAAAATTTTGTCTCAACTCAAAAAAGTTTATAGATCCGTCCCTGAATTCAACTTATTTCTTGAACACAAACTGAGCTAACCAAATTCAAATTCAAACTAATATTTTCTGTAATTATCTTAAATTATAGATTTAAGACTAGTTTAATTAGCCAAGTCAATTTTAAGAGTTAATATATTAGTGAAATTTAATTAGTTCACTTATGATATTAATGCTCCGTTTGTTCCATCCTGAAGAATAAGATAAGGGTATTTCTAAAAAAACTGAAATTTAGAGAAATTTATTAAAAAAATTAAATTAGAAAATAATATTTTAATATCTTATACGTATTTTACCCTTTTTTAAATCCATATTAATATCTTACATTACTTAATTACTTATCAACCATATTTTACACGAGTTTCAGAACTAAATATAGCCCTAGAATCGATCAATGTAAAAGTGTTGCAAGTTGAGATGAATAAGCAGTAGTTTCAGGAGCTTTACGTGGGAAATTTGTTACAATCCTAACTGTAACTTCATGACTTTGTGGACTACTTCGATTCTCGGTACCGGCTCACTCCCTACTGATCTGCAGATGCATACACACACACACATAAATATATGTTCATTATAATGCTCCATCATCTTCAAGGGTTGGAATTTTTGCTGGATATTACACTAGAGTTTTTGCAGTGTGACATGAAACTGCAGAACATATTGTTCTGATAAATCTTATCAGAGAGATAGACCGGGCCTAGGACAGGGACAGGGACTTTGGTTAGCTTTGATCCATTCTTCTAACATAAATGACAAAAGGGTTCAACGGGTTTTCGAGTTTTCCGGTGACTGGTACTGTACTTTTCTGGCTCAGTTTTCGTGCTCAGGTCATTGACACACGCTCTTCTCCGTCACCGGAGTTTAGTGAAACTGTTGACCTTGGAGCTGCTTTCTTGTCACTCATACTGTCTGTTGCTTCAAAAGACTTCACTGTGCTTGCAACCACATCCCCTACTAAGAGGTTAGTGACAATCATCTTATGTTGATTACAATCACTTTAAGTTTGTAATTTCGATTTAATTTTTATTTCAATCATTATATTTTAAAAATTATTATTTACCATAAATGGTATTTTTTATAAATATTTTAGTAGTCTTTGAATCAAAATTTAAGAATTTTAATATTATATTATTTTTAATACAAAATATGTAATTTTTAAATAACAAGAATGGAGATTTAAAAAAGTTAAAAATATAAGAATACAACAGGTTTCGTGGAGTGAACTTGTCATAGGTTCACTAGATTTTTATGGGATGCAAAGGCTGCTTGAGGTGGGAATTTATGATAGGAACAATTCGATTACTGCACGTGGAAGTTTCCAAGTTTGCTGTGGAAATTTGCACTTGGCATCTTTCAGTTGTTTCAGGACAAAATCCATATGCAAAGATCAGGAATGACATAATTAATCACTGCAACTAATGTAATGTTGTCATGTCCATTTCATGTCATGTAAGAATTCCAGTGTAAAATTTTGTGGTGGTGGGCAAGTAGAAAGCAGTTGAAAATGATCTGCCTCATTTTGTTTCTGTACATTTCCAAGTCTGGAAAACTTAGGATCACAGAAGAAAATGTAGAATCTGATAATGCTTCCACCAATAACACCAAAACTTGCAGTGTTCTTAATTTCCATTTTCAGGTAAGATCTAGGAAGACACAGTTAGCATAGAAATAGCGTGTTTAACGGTATGATTCAATGCTACTTCCTTTGATAACTATGTGAATTGTGTCATGTAATAAATGTAACTGAATCAAAAAGTTCTGGAATATCTTATGGTTTCACGTTTGATTGCTTCGGCTACGATCAGATGGTAATTGGGTGTGAAACTTCATAATCATCTTCCTGATTCCTGCTGCAACTAGCTTGCTTGCTGCAATTATCATGAAGATTGAGTAGAGTTTTTCCTTTTTCCAGTGTGTCTTGTGTAAATTTATTGAAAAGAACAGTTAACAGTAGGCCTGAAGTAGAAATGCTTACAGTTTTAAAGACTTTTTGGTGAATTTTGTACACTACACATCTTCTGGTCGAAATTGGGTGTCAGTTGGATTTTCTCAGTTTTCTATGCATCCAAACAGGAAAAGCGTTTTTTCTTGACTATTAGATTTACTTGACAAGATTGGAATATTTCTCATGGTTGAATTTCTGCAGATACCATATGCAAATTTCTTAAACGCGTTCTATTACATTGAGTAACATGAAGGTTGCTGACATTTCTCTTGACTTATAAGAACAATCGATGATCAGTTTTCTCCTCTGCTGACAAAACCCTGAAATTTTCTGTACTCATCTTTTTAGAAAAATGGAGAAAGAAACAATACATGCCTGTCAGCTAAGAGTAAAGATGATCTTTACAGGAAAAACAATTGATGATCAGTTTTCTCACCTGCTGAGAACATCCTGAATTTTTTTTGTACTCATCTTTTTTATATCTATGTCAAACTATGAACATGGTAATGATTTTCTCAGTAAAGATCTAATCTTTACTCTAAGTTAACAGGCATATATTGTTTCTTTCTCCATTTCTCTGTTCCTTTTCCTTATTTGATAGTGATGATCACTGAAAGTCACCGATTATCGGCCATCTAATTGATCCCGTAATGGAAAATTACTAGATGCTATGATTTGATCTCTAGCAAGCATAAAAACTTACCTGTTACACAAATTTGTTGTTGGAGTTAGCTTGAAGAATTGAACATGTGTTCCTGCCAAAAGTAAAGATCTGTGACGTCGTCAAGAGGACAAGAATTGTCATTTGGATTTGCTACCAATCACTGTTCATGACTGCTACTTGTGCATGGTGATTTCATAATTTGAAACTTATAGTTAATATTAACATGTGAGGTCATAAACTAAAAGTTGATACTGAAGAGAGATTATCAGAACAAGGACTGTTAAAAAAAAAAAAAGAAGAAAGGGAAAAGATATGTAGTAATATGGGGGCATCCATCATTTTCAAATGAAATTTTTATCCCACTGGCCATCCACCATTTCATGGAATAAATGACAGTGTTTGTGCCACAAACTCCTCTAACCAGGCTCTCCTTGAAGATCCACCAATATTTTTCTTCTTGAGTGGCAATGACTCTGACACCTTTCCTTTACCTCTCCTAGTTCCAATCTATCTCAGGAGAGTTTTTCCTATATATTGGACTCTTCTTGCATCTACATTTCGCAAGGCTTTCTATAACCTTCTTCTCTTCTTTGCTTCTTATAATCTTGTTTCAATTCCTTGTGAGTGATTTAAAGCTCTAGCTAACTTATGTTTTTTCATAGTAATAATGCATGCAAGAGCATCTTCAATAGTTTTCTTTTCTTCCCCATTCAGAGTTTTTCATCACTTAAAATCTGACCAACTTCTGTATTTTGCAGAAGAAATCTTCAATCTACGCTATGGATTCCCTCAACACTTTCACTGAGGTTGCCATGAAGGTTCGTAAAAATCTTCAATTATGTTAAAGAGTATCCTTTCAATTTCAATCTCAAATGACTCAAGTTCGAGTTCTGTAACTAAAACTTTTACTCCAAAAAAATTATATGAAACTCCCCAAATGAATGAGCCACCAAGGCACCAATCAAGATGTCTAGTTGCTGGAGGTGAGGGCCATATGTAATCTGAATCTTTCCTTGGCATATCCACTTGTCTGCTTCCCGCAGTGCACGTGGAAACTTTGCCTGTCTTCTGTTCAATCTTTTTTCTTTTTTTTTGTAGCAGCATGGTTTTGTTGTTTTGATCTTTTTATCAAAGAGTTCTGTCCCCAAAAAAATTATCAAAAAATCCTCCATACCATGTCAAGTACCCAAGCTACCACCTTGTGAATCAGGTGTCCAAGGTTTAGTCCTGAAGGTGAATCAGATAATCCAGCAGCTAACTGTAGACCTTTGAATTAAGCAGGAATTTGCCATTTCCTGCTATGGGAATTTGGAAATGATTGTTCAGTAATATAGTTGCTTTGTTCATAAAAGCAGGTGAGTGAAGAAAATATTGAGTCTGAAAAGGAACTTCATGGAAATAAGTGTTCCCTCATCACCTGGAAAAGCTCAGGCGGATGGAAAGCTGCAAGCCTCTGCTTAGGTAAAGAAACGTGAAACTCATTGCAAACTTACCTAAGCTTCCTTGTTAAAACAGGCACCTTGATTCCTGATTCTTTCTTTATCTGTCAATTTTCTGCAGCAAACCAAGGCCTCGCAACACTAGCTTTCTTTGGAGTTGGAGTCAATCTGGTTTTGTTCTTAACCAGGGTGCTTGGACAAGACAATGCCAATGCTGCCAATAGTGTTAGCAAATGGACTGGTACAGTCTATCTGTGCTCTCTAATTGGAGCTTTCCTTAGTGATTCATACTGGGGTCGGTTCTTGACCTGTGCAGTCTTTCAGTTGATATTTGTGCTGGTAATGATCATAGCAGATCCAAGTTGGATTTTAACTGTTTCTCAGGTAATTTTTTATGCATATTAGCTAACTGTTTTGTATGTTCATCAGGGTTTGGTGCTTTTGTCACTGTCATCGGGACTTTTGCTGATAAAACCAGCAGGCTGTGGGGATGGACTAAATGCTTGCCAAGTTGCATCACCAATGGGTGTAGCTATCTTCTACTTAGCAATATATTTGGTAGCTTTTGGATATGGAGGGCACCAACCAACTATAGCAACATTTGGAGCAGACCAATTTGATGAGTCGAAACCAAAACAGAGAAGCGCAAAGGGGGCTTTTTTCTGCTACTTTTACTTCTCACTCAATGCTGGATCCCTATTCTCAAACACCATATTGGTCTATTATGAGGATTCAGGTCAATGGACACTAGGATTCCTGGTGTCACTAGGATCTGCAGTCATAGCTCTATTGTCCTTTCTGTTGGGGATGCCGGGATACCGGTACATAAAACCGTGTGGGAATCCTATACCGCGAGTTGCTCAGGTTTTTGTGGCTGCAGCAAGGAAATGGGATGTGATCCCAGCTGTTGCTGATGAACTGTATGAAGTAGAAGGAACCGAATCTGCAATCAAAGGAAGTAGGAAGATTCTCCACAGCAATGAATTTGAGTGAGTATTTGTAATTCTGATACAACTTATTTCCTGATAATGATAAATTCTGAGTGCAGCCTACTACCAATTTTGCATAATTTGGAATTTTTTTAGTTAGAATGTTTTAGAAAGGTTTATCCGATAATTTTTAAGCATTCCTTCACAGTAAATTCATGGTTTGAATTGTTTTTTCTAATGTTTTGATAGGTTCTTGGACAAGGCAGCTACAATACTAAAGGATGATCCTTCAGGGCCTGAAGATCCATGGAGGCTATGCACTGTAACACAAGTAGAAGAAGCCAAATGTGTTCTAAAAATGTTACCAATTTGGCTATGCACTATAATTTACTCTGTTGTCTTCACTCAAATGGCTTCTCTCTTTGTGGAGCAAGGAGCTGTCATGAATTCCAAGTTTGGAAAGTTCCATCTTCCAGCTGCTAGCATGTCAGCTTTTGACATTTGCAGTGTCCTAATCTTCACAGGAATTTATCGCCAGATCCTTGTCCCTTTAGCTGGGAAACTAAGTGGTAATCCAAAAGGCTTGACTGAGCTTCAAAGAATGGGGATAGGACTCGTTATTGGGATGCTTGCAATGCTTGCAGCTGGAGCCACAGAGATTGAAAGGCTCAAACATGTCATTCCAGGCCAAAAGATCAGCACTTTGAGCATATTCTGGCAGATTCCGCAGTATGTTCTTGTTGGAGCATCAGAAGTTTTCATGTACGTTGGTCAGCTGGAGTTCTTTAATGGGCAAGCTCCTGATGGGATCAAGAGCTTTGGAAGCTCTCTTTGCATGGCTTCCATATCTCTAGGAAACTATGTCAGCAGCTTGCTGGTTAACATGGTTATGGGGATCACAGCAAGAGGTAACAATCCTGGATGGATTCCTGAGGACTTGAACACGGGCCATATGGACAGGTTTTACTTCCTAATTGCAATCCTGACAGGATTTGATTTCGTGATATACTTGTTTTGTGCAAATTGGTACAAACCTATCAGCCTGGAAGGCCATGAGGAGTTTGAGTTGCAGAAGCAAGATGGTCAAGTGCTTGAAAGGGTTTAGTTAACCAACCAACATAGGAAAAAGCTCTGTCACCAAAACTTGCTGAACCAAAAACTTTCAGGGACTGTGACCTGCCAATAATGGCTTTGATCGTATGAACTCAAATGATCATGCCAAAGAAGAGCCTGACCAATCTGCAGAAGAAGAAGGAAGCATGACTGTTTTAGGAATGATTGCTTTTCTTCTTATGGTAATTGTGAATTTACTAGTCTAAGAGTTTGGCAGATTTGGGTTGCTAGATTGTCAAGTTTGACTATGTTTTAAGATATTAGTTTAAGCTGTTTGAATTATTAAGTGGACAATAATAATCAAATTTCTTGTGTTTTTCTTGCATCCACGTTGATTTAGACTTCAGCGATTTGATATGAAAAAAGATGAATTACGTGATTGATCAGAAAGGTTACGGGAATCAAAGAATTAATTATAATTTGATTGATATCAAACTTATAATCACGTTTAACAAATTTCTTTTCAAGTTTGATCAATTAGGAGTTGTCATGCTGGTCGTTAGATTCCAATATCGATCAAGTTAGATCAAATCAATCAATGTAAGTTTCCAAACGAAACTTGATGAAACAAACACTGTCCAAATCATGCATATTAAAAGTGTCAAGTCTCTGAACTACAACTGTACTGTTACTTGTCAGCCATGCTAATGTTTTGTCGACGAGAAAATGACAGAAACAGAAAAGAAACTTTGGCTGGAGTTCAAGTTGGGATAGTTTGCACCTTCCCCAAGTGTTCAAAAACAAAGAGGAAGATTGGAACTTGTCCACCGTAAGTGCATGCACGATGAAGCTAAGCTACTTGCAAAGCTGGAAAGTGACAATATATGTAGATTTTCCGAATCCACTTCCATTTCGTAGTGTTTTCACGTCATATACTGATGATGTACGTAGATTTTCCAAATCCACTTCCATTTCGTAGTGTTTTCACGTCATATACTGATGATGATAGATCAAAAGACATGCAATAGCCATGAAGGTGCGATCATTCAATTAGAATGCAGAATAAGAAGAAGAAGAAGAAGAATGAGTAAGAAGAATAGTCTCTTTCTGCAGATGACAGAAAGAAAGAAACTTGGCTGTGGGTGCATGATGGATGAAAATAGCTCACCCACTCTTGAGTTTTTGGCCTATTTTTACTAATATTTATGATTAAATATCATATAAAAAATTAAATAAAGTTATTTATTTATTTATTTTATACGATTATTTAATCTTCAAGTTATATACACGATCTCAAGCTAAGGTCAATTCATATCACTAAGAGAGAATTAATGGGTCTGTCTTAAAAGTTCTTTGACATCAACTACTGCACTTAAACATCAGTACTACCAAGCATGCGTTTGTGGCTAAACCTGCATCCAAATGTGCATGTCTAGTCCATAAAGTAACAGATGAACAAGTTGGGAGGAATTCCCAGGTCTCCACCCAATGAGCTCTCTTTGAAATCGAGAGTGATTAAGAAGGATCAATGTTTGTGAAGAGTACACGTAAGAGATTGCAGAGGCGCCCTGGCTTTGGCGGTAAGGAATCCAATAATGGAGAATGCATGCATGATGCATGCTGGCAACTTGGAGTTGCCCTCCATTCAAGCAACTGTAACTGGCCTAGCGTTTGTGTTAAGAGAGTATAAAGAGTCATAGAGAAGAACTTGGAAGAAAGTGTCCCTTATAAAGCCGTCTTCTCCACCACAACCTTGTTCATTTAATGCTTGCATTGTTTTGAACGTTTCATCAAGTTTTGTGAGAGGTAGGGTTTATGTGAAATTGATTGAGATTTGAGTTTAACTAATTACAAATTTAAAGAAATTAAAATTATAAAAAAATCAGAATTCAATCAACTTTAAAATGTTCTTAAAAACCATCTTCTCCACCACAATCTAACTCGTTTAATGCTTGTATGGTTTTGAACGTTTCATCAAGTTTTGTGAGATTAGGGTTTATGTGAAATTGATCTCCAAGTCCATATGAATTGGGAAGAGCTTTGACATTTTGTATTAAGTTAGGTTATATATGAAATTAAGGAATAATAAATCTTGAGTTAATTGAAATTTGAGTTAAAATAAGAATAAATTTAAAGAAATTAGAATTTAGACTCAAAATTTAAAAATATCAAAAAAAATTAAAATTCAACCAGAATTTAAACTTTTTTGTTTGTCAGATAATCCGACTTTAGCCTAATCTATGAATAATATGCTAATCAAAAACACAATTATTATTCTATATTATTTCTTAGTCCATTTGATAACTTTTAAGCATTATGTAAATTCAATACACTCAATACACAAAACTTTCCGTTTCGTAAGAATCTAAGAAAAGTCATCGATACATGTAGTTATTTAAAAAGGTTATTTTCGTGATTCGAATTTATAATTTTATTATTACAAACAAGTAATTTTTAAATTTTGATTGAGAAAAATGTAAAGATGAAAATAATACAAGTTGGATCGCTTTGGATGGGACTACTAATATACTTCCTTCCTTGCTCCTACGTATTGGGCCCTCACACAACTCGTAGAAGAAATTAGACCATGTTGCAACCTCATCACTAGTCCAGTGGGTTTGGATTGTCAGACAACAATCGACATCTTGTCCACCAGATCCGACACTGACCAGACACCATCGCTTATTCGTTTTGGGCTTCCTTTGTCCAATTCCAGTTGCAGCGGCCGCGTTCTCACTTCGTCAATGACGCTCGAGAAATGATATTCCAAGAATAAGAGACTGCTCGTTTCTCTAAAACCCCCCTAAACCCCTTCCTTTGTTCTTGAAGAACCCAACAACAAGTTTCAATCGAATCATTTCCACAAATTCGTTGGTTTAAGACGTACTCATCTAGAAACGGGTTAAACCCATCAATGTCCGCTCCCCTACCTCCTTCTCCGCCGCCTGACACGGTGGTCAAGAACCGGTTTTTGGGGTTCTTAATCTGGCAATCAATAACCTCTACAACCATTTTCCTTCTCTTCAAGGCCTTCACTTGCTTATCTTTACCAAAAAGTGCCTCTCTTAGCAGTAGTAAAGCTTACTTCTTAGCTCAACTTTTTGTGTCCATTTTTGTTTTCTTAACGTTCCAACTCTCTCAGCTTCTATTCTCAGCCGCACTCGCCGCCGTGTCATCGCCGAAACCCTTTCCATTCGCGTCTCCTTTGCAGGTCTTAACTGCCCTTATCAGGTTTCTGTTTGCTTCCGGTGGAGATACTGGTGATTTTCACCGGCGGCTTAAGGTTTCAGTTGGGTTCATTTTGTTTTTGACGACGACTACTGCTTCAGGATTGGCTTCTCTAGTGTCGGTTTGTGGAAGTAGTTTTAGCTTGGGGGAAGATGGTGGGATGATGAGACTGATTTGGAGAGTAGGGTTTAGGGGTTTTGTGACTGGATTGGTGTATGGGTTATTTTATATTTACAAGAAACGATGGATTTTGGAGTTTCCCATTATTCAGGTAATGCTTCTCTTTGTTTCCGACTGTTTCTAATGAGCTTAATAGACTGTTAATTGTTTGCTGCGTTTTGTTTGATTGATGAAGTAACCTTTGGAAGTGTCAACTTTTTGATGTTGTCTAATGTTCAGGAACCAAGATGGAATTTTCTTTTATTTGGTTATGGATGATGAAACTTGAGTTTGTCCATGTGAAGCTTTGAGTTTTTTCATGTTCTGTGCATATGGGATCATGTGAATTGATTCGGCTCCCCGCTTGAATGGTTGTCAGACAGGTCTCCTCCTACATTAAGTGTTCAGATAAAATGATCACTTAGTAAGAAATATGATTGGAATGCCGGATTATGTTTAGATGAAGATGGATTTAAGACTAAGTGGGTTAGATTTCATGAATGTTGTTTTGTGTCGTGTGAGCTCTAATGGATTGTCTTCTCTCAGTTATACTCTGATTCTTTGGCATCCTGAAGTTAGAATTCAAAAAATTCTCTTATCATGGAAGAGAAGCATTGATGCTAAGAGTTGCTTATAATTTTAATGCTCTTAGATACTATTTGCAGTAGTTAGAACGAGCTTATGGCGATGGAATTGGATATTACATCACAAATATGTGAATTATAACCTTGTAATGAATAGAGCAACTGGATACTGCCATCTACTTACTTTTATCTAATGTCGATGTTATAACATTGTGACTGATTCGCTTGCCCTGGTCATCAGCGTCCCCCTTTCTTTAGCTTCAAAATGGGGCTTCCTTCAGCTATTAAGAATGCCTTAAAGCTCTCAAGTGCAGCTCATCTAATTTCAGCTGTGCTGCTCATGTTTCTTCCAGAGCCGTTCAAAAGTCATATGACAACAGGGAAGTTCTTCTCCGAGCAGATAATCATTTACGTCGGGAGCTTTTTGGTGTTTCTCTGTTGGGAATTAAGTCACCATTTACACCAGGTTGGTTTCTGACTTTTTCCTCATATGCAGTTTTACTTTTTGCTAGTTTTCTGTGTTATCTACAGTGGCAAGTGTTTTTCATTCTTCCAACTAATCACTAACAAATTGGTTCTTGCGCCTCTCCTTATCCCCCTGATCACATGATTTTAACCGAATGTGCTAGAACATAGAAGAGCAGTTTTTGACATCTTGACATCTCTGTATAGGTAGTGTATACAAAAAGGTTCATCTTTGCCCCACCAAAAGGATCTGCTGCAGCAGAAACAAATCCAAGTGAACCATTGCTTGAAGCTCTAGAGGAGAGTACCCCTGGCACTCTCCCACTGTATCTTGCATATCTTGATCTCTGTATGGTTTGTGAGAATAATGTTGATACTTGGAGAAGAGCTGCAGTTTTTGAAGAAACCAGTGAGACATATAAAAGGGTGATTGCTGTGTGTTTGACGCCGCTGGAACAGCTGACATGCATCTTGGCTGAAGGACTTGAAGGTGGTTCCGTTGACAAGGGATATCACCTTTCCTGTCAGCTGCAGTCACCATTGGAGACTCTAAACTCGAAATATTGTGAAGCTTTCAGGAACTTCCAGGTACTAAAATTAGACTTGAATAGACCATTTCTACTGATATTGATGTATCAATAGTTTGATATTTGGCTTGCGACTATGCATGGTTTAGCTCTTCAAAATAGCTTAATAGATTCAGTGAGGGAAAAAAAATTGTGATGGTTGCTTTTTGCTAAACATGGTAGATTTTAATATGTTTGTTGAATTAACCAAGAGGAATTTACTTGTTTGATAATAATTGTCAAATTTTGCAGCAATATTCATGGTGTGCAAGGTCGGCCGCTGCCTTGACTGCACGCTCTTACAAAGAGGACCGATATGGGGTTGCTCAATTGTCTGGTAGCAATGCTGCTGTTATCTCTACACTGTTATCTTGCTTGCTGGCAGTTGAAGCATCCATGGGGAAGAAGACAAACCTGCAGCCCCTGAATCAGTTTATCGGGCCAGCAAACATCAAGTGGGCAACAATGAACATGGGTAGGAGGGATGTTCTGATGGCTAAGAGGAAAAGCGGACCAGTACATTCTGAATCTTTCGCCATGTCTGATGTGCTGAGGACCTCAATTTACATGATCGTGTCCACGTTCCAGAACGAAATGATTAGCAGTGCCAAATCAGGCCTTCTTGAGAAGGACTGGATCATCAGCAGCAAGCCTTCATTCGGAACTCATGAACTCCTACAACAGAAATTGCGCCTTTTCCTCGATTTTCAAGCTAGCTAGTAACATGCTTGCCTGTGTATCTGTATTTTATCTGACCACTTCAGCGATTTGGAGAAAAAGATGCTGCTTAAAAGAATGGAGTTGCTTTGCTCATCTGGAGCTACTTGCACGATTTGGACAAGTAAACTCAGTTTTGCCGAATGGAAGTTGAAATGTGAATTATATGGTATACATGATTGGCAGAACACACTGATTTGTTGTACTCATCTTAAAATGATGTTCAGATGTTTTTGTAATTGTTTCAAACATACAAACATTGAATGGCAAGTTATATGGTTTGACTTTAACTCCGATGAGAAGAAAAAAGAAGCGTTAAGAGCCCTTCCCGGCCTAACCTTAGACGCATTAAGATCCTTTTTCAAATCTGCTCTTATTTTGGGTTAAGACCAAGGATATGAATATCGTACAATACTGGTTGGTACTGGCAAAACGAAATCGGCACGACTATTAAAATATCGGGCGAAAATTTTGATCGGTACTAGTTGGTATTAACAATTCTGGTATTTTTCGGATAATTTCGGAAAAATTCGAATTTTTCAGAGACCAAATTGCAAAAAACCGAAACTTAAACTTAAAAAATCTACCCCCACCCTCCTGACCCTTCTGGAATCTATGGACTCTTCTTCTCTCTTCTTCGGTTTTTCCTTCTTCTTCTCGCCGCTGCTCCTCTTTCCTCAGATATCGTCTTGCCGTCATCTCCTCGTCGTCCCCTCCCCGTCGTCGACGTCGTCCCCTCCTCCTCGTCGACGTGTTCTCCAGTCCTCCTCCTTCGTCTTCGACCGATGGTTTGTTCTCCAGTCCCTCAGCTTAGCCCGCTCCACCTCATTGCTGCCTTCGTTCATCGCTCCTCCTTGTCGTCGGCACGACCAGCTTAGCTTCACTGGAGCACACGACGGAGTAGACCCAGATTGACACCGAAGACCCGATAATTTTTGGGGTGTATGTTATTGATTTTGGTTTCATTTTTCATGCATTTTGACAATGATCGCTTCTGTGATTATGTTGATTATTGGAATATGGTAGATTGGAGTTTAAAATTAGGTGTTATTGTGTTGGATTTGGGGGAAATTTTGGTAGTGGATTTCGATGGAGAATGAGGTTAACCGAATGGATTATTAATAAAATTGCTAAATTTTTTATTAAATTAAAATTAAAATGAGTCTTTTGAAAAATATATATTTAAATAATTATTAATATCAAAATAATTTAATAAGTTCTTAATTTAATTTATTTTATTTCTTCTATTTTAATACGTACATATATTATATTTCCTTTTCCATTTTTATATATTATTATATTTCCAAATATTTTTATTATAAATAATCCAAACAAATCCCTCACGTACACCAGCATCTCATCGAGTTATGTGAACCGTCTGATGTGATGACGTTGATGATGATGAAACATATGAATGTTACATTTGAACCTGATTTTCAATTCCTTGTTTATTTTTTTATTTATTTATTACTCTCTCTCTCTTCGAAACCCTAATTTTTGCTCTCTTCCTATCGCGCTTTCTCACATTTGAAAAGACCTTTCTTTCCTTCATTCACTTCAATTTTCTCGCGTTTTCTCGGTGTTTAGTACTGCTACTACTACTGTCTCCGCTACAACCACTTGGTGGAGTTTGGATCTATGGAGTACGGAGTCGCCCGAAAGCGAGGTAGGCCTGAAGCTGCTCTTAACGACAATGGCGGTTTCAAGAAATCCAAGCAAGGTTCTTTCTCTTCTTTACCCCGCTTTTCTTCAAAATGACGAAGTGTGTATGTATATACGTATGTGTACATATTTGTGGTGTTTATTTGTTGGAGTGTGATTTATGAATGCTTGGAATTTTAGGGTTTTGCGGGCTTTTATAGTGTGTTCATGCTATTAGTGGATTTGGGTGCGAAGAACGATTTTATTTTATTTTTGTTTTCAAGGAAGTAGAGAAATTTTGGGGTCTGAATTTTGAAATATTTGATGTGTATCTGCCCCTTTTCTTGCATCTATAGTGCTTTCTTTAGCTGTTAGTTGAAGCTGCCAATCATTATTTAGCAGTTGCTTCTTTTTGAGAATTAAATGTGTTCGAGTGGGATATTTGATTTGGGGATATAGAAGGTGGAATGAACATTAGAATTCCCCCGTTCATGTTCCAATAGAATTGTAAAAGCTTTTTGAGTTTGTCTTGGTCTTTCCAAGAACTATTTGCGGGAAATTTGCATCACCCTTTATGCTGAATCCTTAAGAATGTTTGGTAGTGTAGTTGTTGAATCCACTTCTACATGAAATCGTGTTTATTTGCTTTTATCTCACATAAATTATAATGACCAGCTGAGTCAAGATTGTAACATGATAAGAAGTTTATTTTGGAGTTCAAAGGCTAATAATCAACTGGAATCTTAACTGAGGAAAATTAATTAATTTTGTGCAACAGAATCGGAGTCCTATTCAACTGGTATAGGAAGCAAATCCAAGCCATGCACAAAGTTTTTCAGGTTCTAATCTTAACTTATCTAAAATAAATACCTCAAATGCTGTTCATACATTTCTAATATTTGTAACATAAGCATTATTGCACACTTTTGGTAAATAATCCATTGTGGTTTGGACTAATCTATTGGTAAGTTAAAGTTGTGATACAGGTTTACTTCTAATCATGTTAATCAAGACTATTGAACAGCTTATCAAAAATCAAGTCTATTGAACAGAAAGGGTTGATTTCAGAGAGTACTTCTGGATAACTGCAGTTACACGCTGGGCATATGTAAACTGAAGAAGTTTTACGGAACCTCAAACTTGTCCATATTATAATGCTCACTTATAGCTTATCATTTAATCACCATGAGTAAAGACTTCGTTTATGGACAAGTAAAATGGTATCAAAAGTTTGGTACAAATTCCACATTTTGTTTGATTTGCCTGAGTCTTATCTGTCCAATTTGAGTGTCAACTCACTTCCATTTCTATGTATTTGATATTTTTTTTTCCCGTTTCTGGTGTGTTATCAACCTCATTCCTCCTCCTCGTTTCTTAGTTTCTGCTAGGATTTACCTTCTTCTTCTTCCCTTTTTTTTTTCTTTATATGTAGGCTAGTTCACTACACTATTTTGCACTTAATGTAAGCATAGTTGAGGGTTACATCTTCTTTGAATGATAAGTTATTTTTGGTTTATGACATGCTTCCTCCCTCCCCCCAGTCCATAATCTGCTATTTACATCTTCACATCTGGGTGTATCAAACATCACAAATTATTAGGTTTTAGTCTCTTCTTTGCATTCTTGGGAATATTTTACAGCAACTGAATGGTCCACTACTTGGAGCTGCTGTGTCAAGCTGTGTTCCTGAGTCACTTAATTTTAAAATTTTCTTATGCCTCTGTCGTGTCCGAAATTTCCATTGACGCACATTTTCTGATCTATTGCATTGTGAGGTAGTGCAGATTGGGAAATGGGTAAGAGATCCTTAAGTGTGAAAGTTAAAGATGATTAAATGGTTTCGTATATATTATGCTAAGCTGTCATTTGAGGTGTTTATATGAATTGGTGTGCATAATTATTTGAGGCAGTTTTTGTTCAAAGTTGGCTTGGTTATTATTCTTTTAGTAATCAGCATTATGTATGTTATGCTGATGGTTTTTAAAAGAACATTAAACACCAATTTAACTGTATTGCAAACATTTTTTCATAAATCATAGAGTTTTTGTTTTTCATTACCATACATTAGCCTTATATTTGAATATGCTAAAACTTATGGACCCTTCTCGTGTCCATTCAATTTAGTTTGGTTTTATTTAATGTCAAATATAATTGTCCTTGAGTGACGCTGTGATGCTGGTAATTTAGTCTCCACCAATTCTTCTATAGCCATATAGATGTGCAGGCTCGAGTATTTTTGCATTTGTGATGTTGTAGGAACTTGCACGTGTTCTTTGAAATAGAGAAAACTCTTTTCCCAGGCTTCCTGTGGACTGCATGTGCAATTGATGCATTTCCGGCCAACATCTTCAGTGATGTTACTCTATCTGTCTGTCATTAGCTCATCTTGTTTTCCTTTTTTTCTTCTAAAACCATATTGGAATGAAATGTTTGACAAACATTGTAGAAGCTCTTCAATGCTTCAACTAGCACAAACATCATACAACTATCATAAAGTAGTCTAATACTAGGGTTAATATTGTTTTGTTTCAAGTTACTTGAGGAGTTCCAGTACACTATATTCCGGAAGTGATGTTGATTTTATTGTTCTTATGGTATCTTCACTTTCATATCGTTTTACAGTACGTCTGGGTGCCCGTTTGGTGAGGGATGTCATTTCTTGCATTACGTTCCTGGAGGCTTCAAATCTGTATCTCAGATGCTTAACCTTGGTGGAAACCCAACTGGTACACCACCACCTGCCAGAAATCCTGGAATCCCAGCATCTTTCCCTGATGGTTCTTCTCCTCCTGCTGTGAAAACCCGATTGTGTAACAAATATAACACACCTGAAGGGTGCAAGTTTGGAGATAAATGCCATTTTGCTCACGGGGAATGGGAACTCGGGAAGCCCACTGTTCCATCCTATGAAGATCCCCGTGTCATGGGACCAATTCCAGGCAGGATGGGTCGACATATGGAACCTCCATCACATGGTGTTGGTGCTGCTGCTAGTTTTGGGGCCTCTGCAACTGCTAAGATCAGTGTCGATGCTTCTCTCGCTGGAGCAATCATTGGGAAAAATGGCGTGCATTCAAAGCAAATCTGCCGTCTTACAGGTGCCAAACTTTCAATAAGAGACCATGAGACAGATCCTAACTTGAGGAACATTGAGCTTGAGGGCACATTCGACCAGATTAAGCAGGCAAGCGCCATGGTCCGAGAGCTTATTGGGAACGTCGGTCAGTCTGCTGGATATCCAATGAAGAACCCATCTTCGCATCACGTCCCTGGAAACAATTTCAAGACCAAACTTTGCGAGAATTTTGGTAAAGGATCTTGTACTTTTGGGGACCGATGCCACTTTGCACATGGAGCTGAGGAATTACGCAAGCCGGGGATGTGATTTCTTAGCATTGGCTTAATGTTTCGACTGTTTTAGCTTGTCCTCTTTGTAGTTTCTGGTCATCTGGTTCTGCTAACGGGGTTATTTTTTGTATGCAGTGAGACAGTTAGCATCTTCTAGAGTCATTTAGAACTTAAAAAAGTTTAGGAATTGTATCAATTTTCTTGATTTGTTCTTGTGCAGGCCGCATAATCCTTAAAAATCATTCTAGAAGCTGCCAAGTTGATATTGACTTAAAATTCTCTGTTCTTAATGTGGTTACTACTGTGCTGCTGGTTTTTAGTATCTTATTTAACTCTTTAGACTCGACAGGATCCAAAGTTTGTTTAAATGAAATTGAATTGAAGATGATGAAAGTCGCGATCTTGAACTTAAATTGTCTTTCCCTTATGCGTGATTCTGATTCCTATGGCAGGATTTAGCAGTTAATGGAATCTTCAATCTGAAATTAATGTATCAAATCTGAAACAATTTGGGTTCGGGTCAAAAAATTTGAGTTTGAGGTTCGGATTAATTTCAAGTTTAAGAAACTTAAACTTGGTTTGGATTAACTTGGAGTCTAGAAGACTTAAGAACATAAGAAAAATTATGCATTCAGAAGAAAGTTAGAAGCTTTAGTTTGCACAAAACATAGGAAAAATCAGTTAACTAAGAAGTATGTATCAAACATTAACTGAAGGAAAAAGACATTGTCTTTGGTGAAAACGTGAAGGTTAAGAATTATACCCTTTTCTTTGGAGACAAGGATAAGCTTGAGAAAGCAACCCTCTTCCATTATTGTTATTTTTCTCGAAATAAAGCACAATTCCTGCATATTCTGATAATGCGGACACTAAGACTTAACGGTATAAAATCCAAACTAGACTAGGAAACCGAGGCAGTCAGGTTAGGAGTCCTTTTTAAAAATCATACTAGAAATTAAATAAATAAAATAAAATTTTTATAATTTAAAATGTTCTATCAATATTAAATTATTAGAAATTTAACTAAAAATTATATAATTTTGAAATAAAAATAAAGGATAATGTGTTTAATTAAAAATTTATTAAATAAAATTTAATTAGTTTTATTTTAGTTTATAAAAATTGATCGATTAATTAATAAATTGATCAATTTTTAACAACAAACATCATTAAAATAAATCAAACTAAAAAATTAATTAATTCAAAATTTTCACAATTGAATCGTTCAAACGAGTTGTATTTTTAAATCATAGGTATTTATTATTTATGATTTATATGTAGAAATGTGACTTTACCATTTTGTTTTTGTTGAACAAAGAAATGACAGAAAATAAGCATCTTGAATTTTTTTTACTTGAGAAAATTGCATGAAAATAAGATGATTAATTGTTTTAGATAAGATATATTGAGATTTTTTTAAAATGTTATATTAAAATTTAATTAATGTTCACAGCTTATTTTTTAAGTGATTGTTTGTTAATTAATTTATTCAAATACATAATTTATATGTTAGTATATATATAATAATTTATTCAATCTCCTTCTTCATCTTTTTCTTATTATTATTATTATTATTTATTTTCCCTCTATCTTCCTCTAACTGTACCTTTCTCTCTTTCTCACTCTCTTTTTATTTTCATATGAATCATTTAAAAACAAATTCTTTATCAATTAGGAGTAAGATTATATACTATTAGACCTCTCAATATTTCACACGTCAATAAAATTTATATTGGATGTTGTTGTTATTGTAATAATATAATAATTTATTCAACATATATTGAAAAGATCTTAAAGGACACTATTGAAGTATTTTGGATTATTATTTTCTTTCCTTAATGGATAATAATTTAATGAATTATAAAAATATTTCTTTTCATATTCTTTATTTTCTAAAAATGATTGAGAGAAACCATCTAATTATCTTTTTTTTTTCTTGTCTATTATGTACTTTCCAATTTCTTTTGTCAACAACCAATCACACCCAAGAAAATTTTCCAAGAGTATTGTTACTTGTCTTGTGAACAATATCCCATCACCTACAACCAAACGTAGATCACAAAAGAGTGACACCAACACATCGCAGATCATGACCATCAATTGTAGCGATGTCACATCGTGATTGATCCAAATCAACAGCTTCATGTTGGCTTGCAAAGCATGAACCGGCAGACAAACACGTCATGAACTATAGTTCAGATACTAACGTCCAAGCGTCCAACGTCAGAATCTTGTGGGCCATAAAAATATTTGCAGTTCACTGTCCTTAAATGGTGGCTCACTCTGTGCCTGTGGTGTAGTTGCCAGCCAACCTGAAAACCATAGATAGAAACGGAGGTACGTACGAACAGTGCTTTCTCAAGAAGGCGCTTACACATATCTTCGGGTACGTTTGATGAAAGCCTTCATCTTTCACATATTTTGGTGTTTCCCATTGTTTGACCCCTCTTGGGTTCCTTCCATTTCTGCCTTTCTGTTTGAGTTGTTGATGTTGGTCTCAGGCCATATGCATGTATATATCTCTGTTCTTTGCTGAAAGATCTATTCATGAATGCCTTCTGAATCTATTTTCACTGTCCGTATCTGTGGATTTTTGGTGACATGATATGTGTTTTGCATTGTGTCTTAAAATTCTAGTCACTTGTCAATCCAGAAATATTCTTTGTTGTAATGTAGCTTGGACTGTGTTTGATCAATGTCTTCTGTAGGCCACTGCTTCTTCTTTTATTTCTTCTGGTTTGAAAGGTATGTCTTTGATGGCGATGATGATGAGCAGTAGGCATTATCTAGCTAGAAAAGGTATAGTTTTTATTAGTAAAAGTGCAGTTTTTGGCAAGAACTAATCATTAGTTACAGTTTTTGGCGAGAAATAATCATTAGTTAGAGAACATAAATTGTGTAGCTAAGGAAGTTTCTTCTTGTGGTGAGTCCACTTACCTGTACTTTGAAATCTCTATCAAATGTCTTTTGTTTTCCTGATTTCTTTAATTTTTCTGTCACCACTGGAGAAGAAGGTGATAAATTACCGTTTCTCATAATTGTTGAAGTAATATATTTGCTGTCTGCTTTTGATAGTGTCCATACATTAGACTCCTTCCTAATTTCGAAATTTCCCATTAATGACTCTTTTGTTCTTATTATCATAAAGTTGTTGGGAAGTATGAATGCTTGAGGGATGTTGGGAATTGTTACTGAATAATAATTGCGATAAATACTTTCTGGATCTAATTTCTTGTAAGTCCAGAAACCTGTAAAGAAAAAACAAGTTTAATTGCAGATTTCAGTTCCCAATTGAAGAAACCTACCCCTTTTATGCATTTTTATGCAGCTACAGTAGTGGTAAACTTTTTGGCCTTTTCTGGCTCCATGTTGGCTTCTCAATGAGATGTCTGGTAAAAGGACTAGTCTGGGGATAGACCACAAACCTGACAAAGGTGTCTGTCCGTAGACCTGCATGTTTCCAAGCAACTTTGACACCTCCATTTTGGATGCATTCTACTTAGGAGGTTTTGTGGACATTATAGACTTGCATTTCTCAGTGGTTTTGATATCTGCGCACATGGGTCTTCAGCTTCTGTCCACAACAACTAGCCAAGGGCTAAAATCCCTCCAGTACTGCCAAGTCAATGAAGCCTTGATCCCACTTGTAGCTTCTGTGGAAACCCTTTACCTGATTAAAAATATCCTATGTACGGTCTAGTTCTAATCACACTTTTAGGAAGAAGTGAGTGGATCTGGGATTGAGTGAATGCCTAGATGATGTTATTGACGGTAGAGTATGAAATGGACTAATTAGTTAGATGTAGAACTACCTTGGAAGCCTTGTGGTTTTTATGTATGTGTCAAAAACTGTTTAAAAGATTTTGGTCTAGCCATCTTTTCCATTGTTCTTTAAATCCTGGTGAAGCTTTTCTTATCTGAAATAACACATTCCAAGGTTATCTGGCTTCAACTTGCATTTCCTTTAGCTGGAGGTAGGTCTGCATTTAAGGTGAGCACTTACTGTTATTTTTGGACTATAGCTCCCAAAACCGAATTTTGAGTAAACAAGGAACTATAGGACAAGGAATTTTTGTTCCACCAGTACACAGGACCACAAAGAATGTGCCTTTCCACCATTCAATGGCGATATGGGAGGTGAATAGTAAGCAACACCATCCATAACTGATGTAATTGGATTATGTGATTGTCAAGCCAAGAAAAGTCTTCCAGCGCACTACGATGAACATGTCTATCCAATTGGAATTATGAATGCTAGGACTACAAAGATTCACCCGAATCTTGTTTCACTACTGTACAGCACCTAACATTCCATTGCTACCTGCAATTTTTAACAATTTGAGGCTTGTCATTATCACTATATCTATTTGTTGTCCAATTTGCTTACTTAAGTTCTCTGTTTTCATAGAAAAATGGGAGCTGGTGGCCGAATGTCCGCCTCCACTGTCAACGGCGGAGTTAAGGATGGGAACATGAAGCGAGTGCCACATACCAAACCTCCATTCACTCTTAGCGAAATCAAGAAAGCAATCCCTCCACATTGCTTCCAACGCTCCGTGCTTCGCTCTTTCTCCTATATTGTTCGTGACTTTACTCTAAGCTTCCTGTTATACTACACTGCCACCACCTACTTCCACCAACTTCCCTCTCAGTTTGCTTACATTGCATGGCCTATCTACTGGGCACTTCAAGGTTGTGTTCTCACTGGTCTTTGGGTCATTGCTCACGAGTGTGGTCACCATGCCTTTAGTGACTACCAATGGCTTGATGATACTGTTGGCCTAATCCTCCACTCTGCACTTCTAGTCCCATACTTCTCGTGGAAATACAGCCACCGTCGCCACCATTCAAAAACTGGATCGCTCGAGCATGATGAAGTGTTTGTCCCAAAACCCAGGTCCAAAATCTCGTGGTATTCCAAGTACCTAAACAATCCTCCAGGCAGAGCTTTAACTCTTATAGTAACACTAGTTCTTGGCTGGCCTTTATACTTGACTTTCAATGTCTCCGGTCGACCCTATGATCGCTTTGCCTGTCATTTTGACCCCTACGGCCCCATATACTCCGATCGCGAAAGACTTCAGGTATACATTTCTGATGCAGGAATTTTTGCAGCAACTTTCGTGCTCTACCATGTTGCAATGGCAAAAGGGCTTGCTTGGCTGATGTGCATCTATGGCATGCCATTGCTCATCGTCAATGGCTTCCTTGTATTGATCACATACTTGCAACACACACACCCTGCATTACCACATTATGATTCTTCAGAGTGGGATTGGCTTAGAGGTGCTCTTGCAACTGTTGACCGGGACTATGGTGTGCTCAATAAGGTGTTTCATAACATCACCGACACTCATGTGGTTCACCATCTCTTCTCTACCATGCCACATTACCATGCAATGGAAGCTACTAAAGCTGTCAAACCAATCTTGGGTGACTACTACCGTCTTGATACTACACCATTTTACAAGGCAATGTGGAGGGAGGCAAAAGAGTGCTTGTATGTGGAACCTGACGATGGAGCTCCTAATGGTGGTGTCTTTTGGTACAAGAACAAATTCTAGCTTTTACCCTCTAGCTAGCTGTTGCTGCTTTAGCTTAGGAAGAAACTAGTAGACTGATAACTCTTAAACAAGTTTGCAGAGAGTGTCCGTAGTATGCCAATAAAGAAAGGAAAGGAAAGGTAAGACGAGAGCAGAAGAGGCAGTGATGGTGAAGTAAGGTGTTCTGCTAGAAATGGAAGTTGATGTTGAGTCACGTTCTTGCAATGGGGTCTGCAATGGCAGTAGCCTGGTTGTGTACCTCTGTTCTTAATCTGTTTCTTAGTAGTGTTTTTTTGCTTGCTTGCTACTTTCATTTTTCATCTTTTGCTGATCATTTCTTGATTCTCTTCCTGCCAATGTCATCCTCTTTGAATAGGCATGACTAAGCCTCATTGGTTGAGTTGATAGAGTGGGTGCCATGGGCCAAAAGGTCCTATATTAAAATTCTCCAACTTACACTATTTACATTCTCTCGATCGAGGTTGTTGTACAAATTTTGTTTAGTGCGGAATATCTAGTTAGCATAATTTGTAGACTATTGCGTCAATCTAGATATTCACCCAATGCACATCTAAAGGATAAAGGCTATAGGTTCTCCGTTTTTTTTTTAAATTATAATAAATTATTAAATAAAACTTAAAAAGTTAATTAAAAATAACTTCTAATTTGGGCCTTTTTTGAGTCTGAATTTTAATTGGGCTTAAACTCAATTGGCCCGACAAATTATTAAATAAAAAATGTTTAGTTTAATCTCAAAAAGTTATTAAATAAAACTGAAAAGAATAGTTTAACAAAACTTTTAGTTTAAGCCTAATTTACACTAAATTAAATTTTTATAGAAGTAATAGGCATATTTTTAATTAGACTTAAGCTTAATTAACTCGAAAAAATATCAAATGAAATTTAAAAAATAGTACAAAAAATGTTTAATTTAAGCTTAGTTTGATTCTCAATTAAATAAAGACCTAAAAATTTTTAATTTAAGCCTAATTTAATTTATAATTAAAATGAATTAGTTAAGATTTTTTAATAAAGTTCTATTTTTTTTATAAAGTATATAAAAGTTGACATATTATTTAGTAAAATGGAAAATTTTTAGAAAATTTTGAGTTTAATTAGATTTTAAGAGTTTTTAAAGCTTTTTAACATTATATTTCCCATTTTTAAACCAAATATTATAAAATATTTAAGCTTTAGCTTGGTCAATTGTAATTACTCATTCAAAAAATTAGAACTAATGGAAAGATAACATATTTATAAATATTGAATGCTAATTTACTTATATTCAATGCTCAAGTAAGTTTTAAATGTGGAAAGATTAATACAAAAAGTTCAACCCTTTTTGCTTTTAATTTTGTTTTAATATACAGACAATTGGCAAAACTTTCCTTTTCTTATACTCCCTCCGTTTCATAATAAAAGTCGTTTTAGAAAAATACACGCATATTAAGAAAATTAATAAAATTATAAATATACCCTTATTAAATATGCATTTCGGTAATTTGCAATAATTAGCATGTGAGAGAAATTGCCTTGAAATTGTGATTGTATAATTAAGATGAGAGAGAAA
>JANZLD010000003.1:875978-901502 GCA_026413575.1 Erythroxylum carthagenense | reverse complement strand
AAAAAATTGAGTTATTACTTTATCACTTCTCATCTATTATAAATATAACACCTCATAACTAAGATTAGTGTGCTTTTAAAAAATAAGTTGTAGCTAGCTTTGCTTTGTCAAAGCCTCATCTTTAATGGCTGACCCTAGGAGTTTCAATCTGAATCCCATTTATTTCACCTCAAATCATCCTGCCAATGACTCACAAGCTCCATTACTATCTCAATTCTTTCATGGCGATGAGCAAAACATGAGAAACCTCCAAATTGGCATGTGTGCATATGGTTTTCATAACAATGACCAAATTAGTCTAAGCCAGAGAATTGCTGAGTTGAGAAGGAGCTATGGTGGTCCAAACAGGACTCAAGGATTCATCAATGATCATTTGAGGCTTCAGACCAACCGACAAGCTAATGATAATGTTCCCGTTGCTGAAGCTACTATCACTGAACTTGTTAGAACCACTCAACTTTTGAATAGAAACTGCACCATGAATAACCTTCACAGTCACGGCGAACCTTTTGCACATGATCCTCAATTTATGGACTGACCAGCTCTCCCATGGAGTCCACCAAGCCAAACTGCAAATGGTAACAACATTAACCACGGTGGAGTGGTCTCCCCAACCTCCTCCTCCTCCTCCTCCTCCTCCTCCTTTTCCTTCTCTTGGAGAGATGAATCTTTAGTGACTGCTCAGTTCCAGAACTCGTCACACCCTCAGTCGGTAACTAATCCTTTACACCTCAACTATGTGGCTTCCTACATTGATACTTCAACTGTGACTATAGTGTATCCACCTAGAACCTGTCAACCTTTCTCCTTCTATGGAAAAAATGTTGATGTCACTTTCACTCCTTATCGATTCGCTAATGATAATAACCAAACCCCACCTAATGTGATTGGTTATAAAGGCAAAAGTGTTGTTGAAGATGAACAAAATTTGAGTCCAACAAGAGAGAAAATCATCATAGATCTTGATTCAGATGAGTATGAGGACAAGCAAGAAGATGACAAGGAAGATGAAGACAATATTAACAACATCAACAACATTCAATCTCCAGATCCAATTATCCCTCTTGAAAAAGTTTTAGGTGATAGCAACCAAGAAGGTAAAAACTCCAAACCCTTTTAATACCTTGAATTCTGGTTTTTGTTTATGGTTATAACGATATGATACTGTAGCTTCAGGAGATGGGATGACATGCAATCTTCCTTGTCAAAAGGATGGTCCCTATAGATGTCCAAAGTGCACTATGGTGTTTCACTCATCTCAGGTTTTTGCAGCACATTCCTCATTTCACTATAGGATCGAATCAAGAGACGTGAGGAAGAAAAGATATACAACAAGGTCAAAATCAAAGAACAAACTAGTTGTTTTTCAACTTGAAGGAGAGACTACTCTTGTCTCTGAAGATTTCAGACTGGCAAGAGAAGGAGAAGGAGGTGTTGAGAATCTTAATGAAGGAAGTGCTTCAAGTGTGTCACATAAGAGAAAGAGAGGGAGACCAAAGAAGGTAGAGCCTGAAACAATCAACGACATGTTGTTGCATAAAGAAGGGAACATAATCAATGAAGGAAAGAAAGAAGAAGCAGAAGCAGAAGGAGTTGCAGATGCTAAGGAGAAGAAGCATGAAAATGAAGTCCAAAAGGAGGAGGTTAAAGGTGATGTTCATGGTGCTCCTGAGACCCTGTAGGTAGTTTAATTGTGTGTGATTTGAGTTTGTTGTGTTTGCTTTCAATGTTTAAGAGTTCATCAAAAGTTTAAGAATGCTTCAAAGTTGTTCTCAAATATTGGAATTTGAGAAAATGCAAATAAAGTCATTATTTATATGAAAATTTTGATTTTTTCTTTTTCATATGGAATGTTTGTTTATAAATAAATTCAAATGATTGAAAAATAATTTATAAAATGCACAAAACATGATTAATTTTTTTCGTTACGAATTACTATAAAAGTGAATCTAATTTCTTGATAAAATTTAAGTACAATAGGACAATGTAGATTAGGTTTGTTCAATAGATAATGATTTACTCAGGAGATATGAAAGTCTTAATGCCTTTAATGTATCAAAGGTGCTCAAAACCTCATAATAAATTCTTCTTCTTATTATTCTTCCCTTTTTTGCTCATAAGTTTTCCATTTTCATTAATTTGTCAAATAAACTAGTAAACGAAAACAAATTTAGAGTAATTACTGCTTATAAAATCCAAACCAACTTGTTTTGTCCCTTATAAAAAAAGTGTAGAAATAGGTTTTCTTTAAACTAAACTAAGAAACAATTTTAAAGTGAAAATCTTACCTCATCTTTTATAAAGTTAGGGATGGCAATAAGTAAGTTAATGAAATTAGATTCAAGTGTTTTCAACAAGTCAGCTCATGGACTGACTCATTATCATCCCTGCATAAAGTGAAGGACATCTATGGAGGTTACCATATTAATTGCTTTTTTGAAGAAAACTTTTAATAGGGATTACAAAAACAAATTTACTATTAATTAAGATATGAAATGGTGGAATATGTCTAAACATTTTGGTTTTACCCTTAATTAATTTCTTAATGATTCAATTAGTTAAGTTATTTAAGTTCCTAATTATACACTTAACTCGGAAAAATATTTCTAATTAAAATTTTACATTTCGTGCATTATTATCTAGCACAATATCAGCATAAGAGCAATTTTACCGATCATTCCAAAAATTGACAAATGATATTCACACATATAAAATCTATAATATTTCTCATTGATAGTCTTTTACTGGAAATATGGTGATAATGCTTAACAAGAAATTACTTAAATAAATAAACTTACGAATTTTCCTTTAACATTGTAGTGGATTTGCTCTCTTAATTTATTTGCTACCTTGGATTTACTAAAGTTCATCAAAGTTTGTTTAAACCATCATAAAACAATAATCTTAAATTCAAAAGGTTTCCTGTCATTTTCCTTCCATGACTAACAACTTCAAAGCTTTGAGCAACGGATTGTGTGCATTTAATCTTATGAAGGATGAATTTATAGAGTGTAGTAGTTTGGCATGTTTGCTCGAGGTAGAGCAAAGGTTTGGTGTGATAGACTTTGTTAAGTTGTCATTTTGTACTTATTTTGTATATAAATCTCTTTATTGTGTTGAAATTATTATTCAAAATTGATGGATTTACTTCTTAATTGTTTTCAGATGATTTTCAACACTTAAAAGATGAAATTAAATGAAAAAGATGCAAAGGAAGCAAAGATAATTTGAAATTCCAGATTGGCAGGAAATTTAGTGACTAAGCGTGAGCACGTGCAAGGAAAAAGACTATTTGCAAAATATGTTTTCGAATGCAGATATGATTCAATTGAGATTTTCATGATCTTGATAATCAAATTGCATCCTTATTGATGGGAATTTGCCACTTGATCTAGGGGAAGATTATTTGTAAAAGATCATGAAAAAAGGGAGAGAGAGGAAGGATCGAAAAGCATAAAAGAAGGGGAATTGCTAACGTTCACATAAGCACTTTAGGGATAGTTTTACATTCTTCTAGAAAATGTTTTTGCAGTTTTTCTTCTTATTTTTGGTCAGCCATAGTTAGGTCTTTCAATTTTTGTAGTATTTCTATAAGGATTTTCGGATTTTCTAAGAAAGACCAGGGATTGAGACTTTACAATTGGCTTTTTTTTATTGATTTTCACTTTTGTTATGAGTAGCTAAATCTCTTTTCTTGGTTGAGGGAAACCATGTTATCATCTATTATGTGTGAGATGTTCCATTAAAGTTTGTTTTTGTTGATAAACATTGAGTGTCTTCCGAATTGTTATTTATAATTGGATTGGTTGATTTCTAGGTGCACAATTAGGAATTGATTCGTTTAATAGCCAGATCAGTAAAATATGATGCTCAATTTTGTTAATCATAAGTGACAATTATGATTACCATCTTTACGTTAAAGTTAGAAATTTTAAGAAGAAACTCATCTTGATTAAATACATGTCGTATATCTGTTATCTTGTTCATTGGTTTCTTAGTTCTTAAAGCTATTACTCAATTGAACTTAATATCACTTCTAAGTTGTTGATTAATAAGAATATTTAGAATACATGTTTCTACTCGTTTAAACGTAAGAGAAAACATCACCTAATGAATATTTGTCGATGAACTGAATTTTATATCAAGGATCCATATTAGTGTGATAACGTCGGTGACCTGAAACAAAGGTTTTCCATATCTAAATATTTTCGTTTAATTTCAATTTTTTGTTATTTTTAATTCTTAAATTATGTGAATCAACCCCTCCGCCACCTTGTTTTAGTCTTTAACTTGTATAATCTTTACCATTAGAATTGCTCGTGAGAACAATCCCTACTTTTTACTACTACATTATTTTATATTGCAGGAAGTTGGTTTCGTTTAAATTTGGCTGCAGACGACAACAGTATCAGGTTTATTGAGTTCATCCTTATAGCTAATGCCTAAACCATCCCTTTTTCACTATAGGAAAGGAGTCATCACATTCTCAACCCAACCTCAACCTTGGACTGTCTTTTACGACCATTATAACAAGCATTTACATGCTTGGAATCCAAACATCAATGGTGGATGCTGTTCATTGTTGGAATCAATCTGTGATACCTTCTTTTGTGGCTTTTAAGAACCGTGATTATCTAGCTAGAAACAACGCAGTGGTTACTGAACCTGATCTAGAAATTAATCTTAAACCAAAACCTGAAACAGTGGGAAGATATGGGAAATCATTACCTCCCTCACCAAAAACACCTTCCTTACAATTCCCTCGTTTTCCATCCTCTCAAAATTTTTCTCTAGCTACAAGAATGAGACCATGGAAGAGATAAAGCAAAGAATCATGATCAAGCACTGGTGGAAGAAACCTTTTCTCATCAATTGATGTCTCTTAAGAAATTGGCAAGGAAAAAGAGTTTGCAGTTAAAATAGATTAAATGAAAAAAAAGAAAAAAAAAACACAGTTAGAATCATCAGGTTCAAGGTGATGGAATTGGATTGTCTATCATTATTTTCAATTAATTCTAGATTAGATTTAAGAATGACAATGAATCAAACCGACTCACTGATGAGTTAAATTGTCAGATCAAATTTATTTTTTTAAATTTTTGTTCAATTGCCCTTGGTTGGATCTTAGGACTATCCTACCCAACTTGTGGCCTAATCAGGTCAAGAAATTTAGCCCATTATCAAGTATGTGGGTTGGTCATCTCGAGCTACCCTGTTTATAAATTATCACTTGTTAATTTATAAAGAAAACCTATCTTTTATATATGTAAAAGATCAAATTTTTTTTTCCGTTTTAAATTTAAAAGGATTGAAAAATAAGTTATAAAATACACATTAATATGATTAAAATGTTTCGTTAAATGCAAACTTAAAACGATTTACTATAAAAGCCAAACTAATCTCCTGATAAAATTTAAGTACAAGAGGACAATGTGGATTAGGTTTGTTCAATAGATAATGCTTTACTCATATGAAAGTCTTAATGCCTTTAATGTATCAAAAGTGCTCAAAACCTTAAAATAAACTCTTCTTCTAATAAAAACCAAACCAACTTGTTTTGTCCCTAATACAAAAAGGCCTGGAAATAGGTTTTCGTTAAAGTAAGAATCAAATTTAAAGTCGAAATCTTGCCTGGCTTTTATAAAGTTAGAGATGGTAATAAGTAAGTTATCAAAACTAGATTCAAGTGTTTTCAATAAGTCAATTCATGAACTGACCCATTATCATCCCTGTATAAAGTGAAGGACAACCATATACGTTACCATATTAACTCCTTTTTAAGGAAACTATTAATAGAGATTACAAAAACAAATTTACTATTAATTAAGACATAAAAGTGTGGAATATGTCAAAATTTTGTTCTTGCCCTTATTTAGTTTCTTAATGATTCAATTAGTTGAGTTATTTAAGTTCCTAATTATACACTTAACTCATAAAAATATTTCTTATTAAAATTTTATATATCGTACATTATTATCTAACACAATATCAGCATAAGAGCAACTTTATTGATTATTCCAAAATTTGACAAATGATATTCACACATATAAAATCTATAATATTTCTCATTGATAGCTTTTTACTTGAAATATGGTGATAATGCTTAACAAGAAATTACTTAAATAAATAAACTTATGAATTTTCCTTTAACATTGTAGTGGATTTGCTCTCTTAATTTATTTAATACCTTGGATTTACTAAATTTCATATAAGTTTGTTAAACCATCACAAAACAACTATCTCAAATTTGCAAGGTTTCTTGTCATTTTCCTTCCATGGCTGACAACTTCAAAGCTTTGAGCAACGATCCTTTTTATGGTTCATCCTTAAAAATGACCATGAATATCATTTTACTTTAGGATTTGAGTGGCTTTAAGTCAGAACCATGATTTTGGAGATCATGTTTCTCAAGAGCTTCTTGCTCCAAACCCTAATACTAGGGGTTGCCACTTCAGGGTTGCCATTTTGTTGTACTTTGAACACTCCATATCATCTTTTGAGCTAGAGGGAGTGAATGAAGTGAGAACAACCCTAGTTGATGGTTTAAGTCAATAGGTTTATTGAGTTCAACCCTATAGCTAGTACTTGAAACCATCCTTTTTTTCACTATAGGAAAGGTATCATCATGTTTCTCAGCCCAACCTCAACTTTGGACTGTCTTCTTGGGCCATCATAACAATCATTTACATGCTTGGAATCCAAACATCAATGATGGACATTGTGCATTGTTGGAATCAGTCTATGATACCTTCTTTTGTGGCTCTTAAGAATCGTGATTATCTAGCTAGAAACAACACAGTGGTTATTAAACTTGAAGCTGGTCTAGAGGTTAATCCTGAGCCAGAACCTGAACCAGTGGCAAGATATGGGAAATCATTACCTCTCTCGCCAAAAACACCATCCTTACAATTCCCTCATTTTCCAACCTCTTAGATTTTTGCTCTAACTACAAGAATGAGACCATGGAAGAGACAAAGCAAAGAATCATGACCAATAATTGGTGAAAGAAACCTTTTCTCATCAATTTGCGAAGAGGATCGACAATGCTATGGTGCTTCAATTGATGTCTCTTGAGAATTTGGCAAGGAAAAAGAGTTTGCATATAAAAAATTAAATGAAAAAGGAAAAAAACTCATTTCAAGTTCAAGGTGATGGAATTGGGTTGTAGATTGTTGCTTTCAATTAATTCTAGATTGGATTTAAGGATGATAATAAGTCAGACCTGACTTATCGGCAATTAAGTTGTTAGATCAATTTTTTTAAATTTTTGTTCAATTGCTCTTAATTGGGTCTTAGGACTGTCATACCCAACTTGTGGCATTTCGGGTCAAGAAATTCAGTTTGTGGTCATATTTGTGGGTTGGTCAACTTGGGCTGCCTTGTTGTCATTTTGCTTGAATTCTAAGGAACTTCAACTTAGATTGATTGACTTTGGATTACATTATTATACATTAAATTAATACATTACAAATTTTGCTTACTAAAAATTAATTCAAATACAAATTACACATTGATTAATAATGAAGTTTATATGTCAAATAATTTTAAAAAAATTATACATTAATTATAGAGAATTTTCTTACATCGTTGGAATTCATAATTATTATTATTTAGGTGCACACTTAAATAATTAAGGGTATATAATAGTTTGTAAATGATGTGTTTGGTATTTGATTATAATTATTTATAATTTTAGTTAAAACTTGAATTTGATTTTAATTAAATTATTATAATGTTCAAAACTTATTATAAATATTCTTAAGCTCTAAAAAAATTATTACTTCTTGCTTAACCTTTTTTTTCAATAGCTATAGAATTTTTTCAGCTCTTTTTATAGATATCGTTAGAAGTCGGAAAATTGTGCCGTTACGATAGTTGACATTGACTAATTTTAGAAACGGTTCAAGAGATACGATAATAATAAGATCAAGTTTCGAAATAAGGTATGACTTAAGATTTATTCTTTATTAGGATTTAATTGTTAATCATTTTATAAAATTTAAGTGATATTGACATTTTAAAAAATTAAATATATAAACAAGTTTAGTAATTATTCTACTGCACTTGTGATCTGATGTTGGCTCGATTTTTAAACAACGTTTTATATAAATTATTTGATAAATTAATTATTTAAAACTAAATAATATGATTCATATTTATATATTTAATATGTCTCTAAATGATATATTGAACCTCAGTAACTAAAAAACAAACTCCAGTAATGAACCAATCTTGCAAAAGATGATCATATATTATGATCTTATTGGTGATTATTACACCTTGGTCCACATTTTGTTACTGCATACATCAATTTATCTATGTGGCAAGGACTTGGTACATACAAGTCATTTTCATTCCAATTTTACTCCTTTTATTGACAATGTCACACTTTTTAAATCTACTAAATAAAATGCATTCATATATTCTTTTCCTCCAAGAAAATTTGAGTGCTTGTGTGGTAGAAGTTTCAAGTTTAAACCAATCATGCCCATAATCAAACTCTCCAAGCCAATATTATGATTATCTTTTCCTATTTAAACACCTCCTTAAAAAACATTTAATTTCAATTAATATATTCAAACAACTAAAAATTTGATAAAATATGCACAAAAATTAAAAGAATTAACCAAAAACATGACAACACATTACTGCCCATTTATTTTTAATTGGATCTATGAAACTCTCCTTACCAAGAAAAGAAAGACAAAAATAGGGTTTACAAAAGACAAGTTAATTTGAAGCTCATAGGTAGTAGTCAAGTTGGTTGAGTAGAAGATATGTGGCTAAAAAATTATATGTTCGAATCTCCCATGTATTATCTTTCGATCAAATCTATCTTACAGAGCTTGTTTAATGTAGAGTACTCAGTTGACATAATTTGTATGCTATTACGTTAATCAAAAGATTTATCCGATAAATATCTAAAAAATAACGGCTACAAAATTCTTTTTTAAAAAAAGTCATCTAACTTTGCGGACTTTGACCTGCACTAAGGTGGGCTTATGGCCTACTCTACATAAAAGAAATAAAAAGAAGAATAAAAAGAATGGAAAAGAGATCAGAAAAGGCCGAAGCTGTTGTCACGGTGGGTCGCGTTGGAGAACCTAAACTGTCCATTCAGTGAACGCCACGTCAGAATCTCTATAACGACTGGTGGTCCAGAGGGTCAACCCGGAATTTATGGACAGAACATTAACGATATAGAAGTCGAAACACACAACTATCTCTCGTCCGACGTTAATTATTGTGAAATGTCAAAAATGCCCTTAACAGCATCGTCAAATGCCAGTCCGCCCACGTCTTGATGATGCGTTGGAGTTTGGCGGACTTGGTAATTTGACATTGTTATCCTTTGATTTTCTTGCGGTGGCCGACGGATGGAACGAATGTTGAGGGTCAAAAATGATCTTATCATGAGTTTGGAAAACGGCTACCTTCTGACGCGATATTCTAGCTTTACATCGATCAAGAATCTCGCTTTTTTTGAATTTTGAATTCTCTTTCCCGAAATGCCCTCATCTGTTCTATCTTTATTCACAACTGCCACTACCCACTCTTTTTTTTAACTGCTAGTACGTGCGTTTTGTAACATTGTTTGACGAAATTGCCCTCCTTTGGGATATTGTTCACTAGTTTCTTAAAAAACAAAAATATTAAATTCAAAATGTTGTCAAAATAGGAGTACAAATTTGCTGTGAGATGCATAATTTAATATTATAATTATATAAAATTAGTGTGTAAATAATAATTCAAACATATAAAGTAAATTATTTTATTTTAAATATTGACATGTTTATAAAATTTAATCATTTAGAAATAATATTTCTACTAATTAAAGGTTAGACTGAGAATTACATGCCCTTCTCAGATTTTACATCTTAGCTAGATTTATACTGAGTATTGTTATTGTTGTTTTTTGACATGCTAGATAAATTTAACAAAATAATTATATTTTAAATTTATTTGTTATTCTTCACTTTATTTTTACTAAATATTAATATAAATATAAAGTAAATTTATTTGCAACAAACTAATAAAATAAATTCTTTTAAATTTTAGTTTTATCTTTAATTATAATTAAAATTAGATAAAAATTAAACTTGTGTTATTTAAAAGAAAAATTTATATTTAACATGTTTTCTTCACTAATCACATAAAGAAAACTTGTTTATTTTAGCAAGTGATCAAAATAAAATTTTGGTTTATAAAATTTAAATTAGACCTAAAATTTTAACTTTTTTAAGATAAATGTTTTTTTCCTTTATTTAAGTACAATAATAACATTTAACATGTGAATTTATCGAAAATAATTTTTCTATCATATAAAAATAAAATTGCGTATAAAAATTATTCAGTTCGAAATAAAAATAATATTTCGAACCGAATAAGATAACGATAAACCGCATGTAGACGTCAAACTTTACCTCTATTAAAGAAAGCAACATTCTTTGATCCATGTAAAGCCAAGTTCTTCCTCCGATGGCAATCTGGTGATAATCCAGTAACAGCATCCCATTTTCCCACCACACACCTTAGCAAATGAAAAAGCAGCAAGTATTAAGAAAAGGACTCAGAGCTTTCAGTATAACACTTCTACTCTTTGTTTTGTCCTCGAGCCAATTCAACCCCGTTCAATTCATCTACGTTCACTCTCTCTCTCTTGTTCTTTGGCTTCCTTTCTTGCTAAGTAGCTTAGAAATCCAACATACCATTTCCTCACTCTCTCTCTAACTTTTGCTCTCTCTCTCTTCTTCTTAGGGTTTCCCATCATATCCTCCTTGTAAGCTCTCTTTTTTCCTCCTAAAGTTTGAATCTTTTGATCACATTGTGCACATTCAGTGTACATGCTTGCGTTTTTGTGCTTGTATCTGCGGTTCAGCTGCTCTAATGTGGCTTTCTTTTGCAGTGGTTTAGATGTGTTAGATCCTGTGGCTTCTTTTACAAGCTCCCATTATTGGTAAAGCTCTTTGCTTTCTTACTTCCTCTCTGAGATTTGCTGGATGGTCTGTGTTTAGTTGAATCTTGAGCTGTTGGAGGTGGGTTTTTGCAGGAAGTGTGGATAGTGAAGGGTAAAGATGGCGTCTTCTTCCAGGGAAGGAGGGCCTGATCAGAGTACGCCGCCGACGCAGCCACAGCGCCGGATCATTAGGACACAGACCGCTGGAAATCTTGGGGAGTCAATATTTGATAGTGAGGTAGTGCCGTCTTCTCTTGTGGAGATCGCCCCTATTCTTCGTGTTGCTAATGAAGTTGAAGCTAGCAATCCTAGAGTAGCTTATCTTTGTAAGTATTAGCTCCTATATTTTACTTAAAGATGATGCTGTATTTGCTCTTTTCATTTTGTTATTACATCTTTTTTTGTCAAGTCTCATTGTCGTTGAAGTTAATTTTTGTAGTTTTTAGTGTGTTAAGTGGTTATCTATATATTTTCTTTTTTAGTGTGTTAAGTGGTTATCCATGTATGTTCTTACTCATTTATGGTTTTGTTTAACAATGGGGTTTCCAAATGTACGTTTCGTTGAGTATCAGTAGTTGAACTGTGAGAAAGATGCGCCGTAAGTTATATCTTATGTATTTGGATTTGGGTTTAACATCTAGTGATGGCTGTCTGGTCTATATAATGTTGGATAAGCTAATACGATCTTAGTCTTCTTTTATCCTGGAAATGTTGGAAACTGGACTCGTATTTACTTACGTGTGCCCTGTGTTTAGACGTACTTGCTTTTATCTGCAATCTTTTTTTGAACTTGCATTGGTGCATCTGTTGCATGCTTAAGCTTGCTTGTCTGCGTACGGCTGAATTGTTAAGGCCTTTATCACACTAACCTACTTGTGGGTAAGGCACATATGAGAATATTTGCTTGTGAAATTGTATATTGTAATGTGTGGAAGTGCACTACATTCTGGAAGTAGATTGACATTGTCATTTTGGTAGTCCTGTGTTTACTGGAGTTTGGATTCCTAGAAAATGTGATGGAATGCAGTTTGATGTGACACTTCGAAGGAGTCTTATTCTCTCCACATATGGTTTTAAGGAAAAATTGTGGCTTGTATAGAATATTTTGCATCTTATAAGTTGCTTGATTTTGGTTTTGAAGTAATCTGCAGAGTTGCCAAATTCGGAATCTTGGAAAGGAGCAATGTTTATATATGTTTGGATGCAAAATTCTCCTTGTGTCTGGCAAGATGTTGAGCAACACTAATTGCTTGTGCTTCATCTTACTGTCCTATATGATCATTGCAGGCCGATTTTATGCCTTTGAGAAAGCTCATCGGTTGGATCCTACCTCTAGTGGACGTGGAGTTCGTCAATTTAAGACTGCACTCCTTCAACGTCTTGAAAGGGTGAGTTGCTTCTCTCGTACCCTGGAAAAGTTCTGTCTTTCACCTTCTTATTTTGCTTCAACTGTTTTCTTGAATAATTTGCAGGAAAATGATCCAACCTTGATGGGTAGAGTTAAAAAGAGTGATGCACGAGAAATGCAGAGCTTTTATCAGCATTACTACAAAAAATACATCCAAGCATTACAAAGTGCTGCTGACAAAGCTGACCGGTGGGTTCTTTGATGAATCAAGACCCTTTTATATGTTCTGTTTTGAAAATGTTCTTGGGTGGAACACCCTGGAATTTTCACCTCATGTTTGACATCTGCATTTCCTTTTAAATCCAGTGCACAGCTTACTAAAGCATACCAAACAGCAAATGTGCTCTTTGAAGTTTTGAAGGCTGTTAACATGACACAATCCATTGGAATTGATCGCGAGGTGAAATGCTTGACATGGGATTGGTCTTCCTGATTTCATTGTTTCATTGCCTTGTCTTATTCTGAAACTTATACAGATCTTAGAAACTCAAGATGAAGTTGCAGAAAAGACTCAGATATATGTTGCTTACAACATCCTACCACTTGACCCTGATAGCGCAAATCAAGCAATTATGAGATATCCTGAGGTGTGTTTCATTCATGTAGTTGCTCATTAACCTGTACTTGAAGTACCTCTAGTATTATTGAAAATTTCTTTTCTTGAATAAAGATACAAGCTGCTGTGGTTGCTCTTCGTAACACAAGGGGTCTTCCGTGGCCGAAGGAGCATTCCAGGAAAAAGGATGAAGACATTTTGGATTGGCTTCAGGCAATGTTTGGGTTTCAGGTGCAATAATTTGAGAACACACCAAATAATTAATTCAACTTTGTAGCTTCTATTAAAGATCAAACCTCATTATGGACCTGTAGTTTTTATTTTCTTGTTGTAAGTTCATGTGAAAGTTTGTTGTACTTGCAGAAGGATAACGTGGCAAATCAAAGGGAGCACTTAATTCTATTACTTGCAAATGCACATATACGACATTTTCCAAAGCCCGATCAACCTCCAAAGGTTTGTACTATTACATTCTTATCTTAGTTGATAAAGCTTCTTTCTCATGCTGTTTCCTAGAAAACATTTGGTTAATCCATTGGAGCTCTGCCAACTTTAGAGCTATTTTAACCTTTTGGGATTGCTTGTACTTTATGATTTTATGCGTTGATGACTGCTTTCTACCTGCTTTTGATTGTCAGAAGCTTTTGGGGCACTTTTACGCATGATCCTATATTTGTACATTGTGGTCAGATGATCACTATCTCCACATAGGGGTTTGTGTATACCATCTAACAATTTGTAACAAAAAAATTTGGTTTTAAAATACTAATTTTTTGGCAGTTAAAATTATTATGCTTCACTTTTGTGTAATATCTCTGCTCTCTTCAGAAAGCTATTGTTCTCTTGCTTTTAGATTTTTGATTATTGTGCATATCTGGCTTCTTTTGCTTTCTAGTTGGATGACCGTGCAATTACAGAAATGATGAAGAGACTTTTCAAGAACTACAAGAAGTGGTGCAAGTATTTGGATAGAAAAAGCAGCCTTTGGTAAGATCCCTAATTCTGGTGCTCTAAATTGCATACTGGCTTTATTATTCTCTCTTTTGACAAGATAGTGTCTGATCCTTTTCCTTCTTTGCGAATATACTCTTATGCTATTACCATATTCTATTTAATTTGTTGAAAGGTTGTTGCGTCTTTGAGGATATTAGGTACAGTCTACTGACGTGGACTGTGACATGGAAACAGTTGGAATATATCTTCCATTCTTTAACATTTATAATGCCTCTGATTCGAGGTCCCATCTTTAACATTTATACCTCGATCTGAACTATACCCATATGCAGGTTACCTACCATACAGCAAGAGGTGCAGCAGCGTAAGCTGCTATATATGGGCCTGTATCTTTTGATTTGGGGTGAAGCTGCTAACTTGAGATTCATGCCGGAATGCCTCTGCTATATTTATCATCATGTATGCTTCAAAATGGTTTCTCTTTGCATAATTTCTCTCTCCTTTTTGAAGTACGTTGTTGGTTTTTAATTCTTGCCTCTTCTCTTTGACATTTTCTATCTGAAAAAATTATTGGTCAGAATTGTTGGTTAAATAGTCGTCAGCAAACTGAATTCACATGAGAGGTTGGGTTTGCTTCTCCATTCAATTAAAAACGTTGCCAACTTAGTTAAATCTGAACGATCTTACTGGCCATTTTTGTGGCTGCACAAAGGGTGCCATGTATTTTTCATGTTGCACAAGAAAGTTACCCGTCACTTTTGTTGGCACTTCCTGACGTCTTCTAATGAGTTATGGGATCATATACTGTTATTTCAATCCCTAGCTATTTATGTTCACATTCTTGTTATATGATTATGCTAAAGTATCGTCTGGTTTAATTATGGGATTTCATCCAGTAGTTTTAATTTTTTTAATTTGAGCAGCTTGTCGTGGTGTCAAATTGAGAGGTTCCTGTATAACTCCTATAATTGTTTTGTACTGGATCTGTATTGACCATGCTGCTCAGTTCAAGGAGCTCCCTTATTAGAGTTTAACATGACTAATATTTGGAATTTCTCCCCATAGATCGATCTATTGGTTGAAAGTTTCTATGAGATTAGTATCTTTCATCAACGTTGATTGGAATTGAGTGGTGCAACGTTTTCTTTTTGTAGATGGCGTTTGAACTGTATGGTGTGCTAGCTGGTAATGTTAGTCCAATGACTGGAGAAAATGTAAAACCTGCCTATGGAGGTGATGAAGAGGTCTTTTTGAAAAAAGTTGTGACTCCTATTTATAATGTGATTGCAAAGGTATGCTTAAATGGTATGCTTGAATGCTTGTTTGTCCTTACAATTTTTGTGTGCTTGAGTCTACATTTTCATTTGGTTAGCTCTTGCTCAAGTGACTGTATTGGTTGTTAGGAAGCTGAAAGGAGTCAAAAGGGAAAATCTAAGCATTCTCAATGGAGGAATTATGATGATTTGAATGAATACTTCTGGTTAGTCTCCAATGTTCCAGATTTTCTTGCTTTATTAGCATATCATGCACATATTCTCTGCATTTTATTGATCAATCTGTTATTTGAAATTTGTAGGTCTGCTGACTGCTTCCGATTAGGTTGGCCAATGCGCGATGTTGCTGATTTTTTTTGTTTAGCTGCTGACCAGCATTTTGTGAAAAATGGGGTAGGAGATATTTTTAATATGTACTTTTCCTCTATGTTCTTTATTGCGTTTCTCCAAGACTCATGCTCGGGCTAAGAATGCCTTGTTAAATTTGTGTTCTGCAGGATAACAAACCAGCCTATGGAGATCGGTGGGTGGGGAAAGTTAATTTTGTTGAAATTCGGACATTCTGGCATGTCTTTAGGAGCTTTGATCGAATGTGGAGTTTTTTTATACTGTGCTTACAGGTACAATATCGGCTTGTTTTCAGTCATTTTATTTGCTGTAATTTTGGAAGTGTTTCTGATAATAAACCCGATTTGTCCTTTATTTTATAATAATCTTTAGTTTGTTAACATGGTTTTGATATTGTCTAATGTTTTAGGCTATGATTATTATTGCTTGGAAGGGGTCGGGGCAACTAAGTTCTGTCTTTAATGGCGATGTATTCAAGAACGTATTGAGTATATTTATAACTGCTGCTATATTAAAGTTTGGACAAGGTAAGGAAAGATATATTAGAACTTTGGCTCTATCTTTGCAATAATTCTCTCATATTACAATTACTTTGAAATATTGAGATACAACTCAAGGCAACACATACTCCCTCAAACATTGTTACCTTTTCTCTGGGATTAAGTTGGTGGGGATAAACACATTTCTTTCATCAGATCCTTGTCTTTATAACTTCCTCATGTTCTTTTGTCTTCATTTCATTCTGTGTAATGAGTTAATAGTTGTTTGGTTTTAAGTTTTTGACTACTGTGGGCTCACGTTTTTATTAGGAGATGAGTAGTGTGATGTACCGTATGCCTGCAGCTAATGTTATTGTGAGGGAGAAGTTTCTTTCCCGTTGGTTTGATTCATAAGATTAGGATCAATTTTGATATTAATGATACAAAAAAATGCTCTGATGGAATTTTCTGAATCCTTTACTGTTGTCTGATGCAGCTGTTCTTGATGTAATCCTTAGTTGGAAAGCTCGGAAGATCATGTCATTCTATGTTAAGTTGAGATATATTCTGAAGGTTGTTTCAGCTGCTGCGTGGGTTGTAGTTCTGTCCATTACCTATGCATTCTTTTTGGAGAGGCCTCCGGGGTTTGCTAAAACTATTAAAGGCTGGTTTGGAAACAATTCAAGCTCGCCATCATGGTTTATTTTGGCTGTAGTTACCTATCTCTCACCAAATATGCTGGCTGCAGTTTTGTTTGCCTTTCCCTTTATAAGGAGACTTCTGGAGGGATCAGACAATAAGATTGTCATGCTAATGATGTGGTGGTCACAAGTATGATTCTCAATCTTTATTCTTCCTTTTGACTTCGTAAGTTTTTGCAGTGAGTTTGTTGATATGTTTAGGCAGTGAAATTTGATACAAACTTAAAGTTTGTACATGTTGGATCAGTTCTGATTGTGATTGTAAATGATTTGCAGCCCCGGCTCTATGTTGGTAGAGGAATGCATGAGAGCTTATTTTCCCTCTTCAAGTAAGTTTGAAATGTCTAATGGAAGTTGCCATCTTCTGAGGTTTAACTTATGTTGCTTGTATTCAGGTACACAATGTTTTGGGTTCTTCTCATTGTGACAAAGTTGGCCTTTAGTTATTACATAGAGGTGTGCTCCTTATTCATACTATAGACCTTCATTGATAAATATTTGATTAATTGTTGTGACAAAATATACTAATTAGATTAGTTATCATCATCACACCTAGTCCGAAGTCCCGCAATAAAGCGGGATCTTGGGATTAGTCATAAGTCTGACTAAATGGTCATGTATCCTATATCTAACTGTCAATTTTTCTGTTGCAGATAAAGCCTTTGGTTCGTCCTACCCAAGCCATCATGAGGGCCCGTGTGACTACTTTCCAATGGCATGAATTCTTCCCTCGTGGTAATGAACTTGAAAATATCTGTTACTTGTGTATATTTATGTTTCCTGTTGAATAAATTTGTCACTATTTACTTGTTCATTTTGCAGCAAAAAACAATATCGGTGTCGTGATTGCATTGTGGGCTCCTATTGTTCTTGTATGGCTCATCTCTTTAAGTTTATGATTTCATTTTTCAAATTTTCCAACTCAGTTTATTTAACATTCCTTCATTCCTAGGTCTACTTCATGGATGCTCAAATTTGGTACGCTATCTTTTCCACATTGTTTGGAGGAATTTATGGAGCATTTCGACGCCTTGGAGAGGTAAGCTACAGCTTTTGGTTATTCTTTAAGTGTAACATTTATGATTACATTTATTGTCTTTTGATATCCATGCTTGGTTGCTAATTTAGCACTGGATGTTGTCTTAGACTTTGGACTTTGATTTTTCTAGTGTGGACAGAATTTTGAATGCTTCATTTATTGTTAACTTTTGGTTTTTCTCCTTACTTCTTCGAATAACACCAGATTCGAACATTGGGAATGCTTAGATCTCGTTTTGAATCATTGCCTGGTGTTTTCAATGACCGATTGATACCAAAGGATAAAAGTGAACCAAAAAAGAAAGGATTGAAGGCGACCTTATCCCGCAAACATACTGACGTAATGTTTACCTATTTACCTATATTATTTGAAATACTGAAGATTCTATTTGTTAAAGGTATTGCCATAGAAGTCCTTGCATTTTATATATTATCCTTATTGCAGAACCCATCGCAGAACCCATCTAACAAAGAGAAAGAGGCTGCTAGATTTGCTCAGTTGTGGAACAAAATCATTAGTAGTTTTAGGGAAGAAGATCTTATAAGTAACAAGTAAGATGACAGCTCTAAAAGATGTATTAACTTTAAATTGCAGAGATTTTGGATTTGGATATTGTTTCGAATTTGACCTGGTTATATCATTCTCCAGAGAAATGGACTTGTTACTTGTTCCGTATTGGGCTGACCGTGATTTGGATGTTACACAATGGCCTCCCTTTTTGCTGGCTAGCAAGGTTTCTTTCTGTTTATATGCTCTCTTATCTAGTTAGAATTTTCATGTCTGGATAGTCATTTTTGTGTCATTTACAGATCCCAATAGCATTAGATATGGCCAAGGACAGTAATGGTAAGGACAAGGAGCTGAAGAAGAGAATTGGGGCTGACAATTATATGTCTTGTGCTGTTCGTGAATGCTTTGCCTCATTTAGGAACATCATTAAATTCTTGGTTCAAGGAACCCGTGAGAAACAGTCAGTTACTTCCCAATTCAAATAAAGAGCAATACATTCATGTTAAAGTTTTGGAAGAAGTTTAGGAAGGTTTACCTTGAAGTTGATGCTGCTACTTTAATAGTGCTTCTCTGTGCTTATTTTGAGTAATTTATTGCAGAGTTATAGATTTCATATTTGCTAAAGTAGACGAGCATATTGAAGCTGGTGATCTGATAATTGAATACAACATGAGTGCCCTTCCTAGTCTCTACGACCATTTTGTGAAGCTTATCAAATATTTGGTATCATTCCACTTCTTATCAACTTAGGGAACTGATTGAAATTGACACGAACAACTGTTGACCCTTATGTTGAAATCTGCAGCTTGATAATAAACCAGATGACAGAGATCAAGTTGTGATCCTCTTCCAGGACATGCTGGAGGTAGTGGAACAAGATATAATGATGGAGGATTTCCTAACAAGGTGCAAAATATACTTTTTTTTCTCTTTGGATACAGTTTTTGCAGTGTTTTTTTCTGACATCTTTTCACTTCAATCTTGAATAGTGTGGTGGATTCTAACCATGGGGGATCTGTAAATGAAGTCCCGATGCATTTTCAACGAAAGTATCAATTATTTGCATCATCTGGGGCTATAAAATTTCCAGTTGATCCTGTAACAGAAGCATGGAAAGAGAAGGTATGTCTCTTTGCAGACTAACTGCCTTGATTATCTTTTTTTAGTTTTCCAACTTTCTTATCCTTGTTTCCCTTTTTGTTTTTGTTTCCAGATTAAACGACTCTTTCTTTTGCTTACAACTAAAGAATCTGCAATGGATGTACCAACTAACTTAGAAGCTCGGAGGCGTATATCTTTCTTCTCAAACTCGTTATTTATGGACATGCCTGATGCCCCTAAAGTCCGCAACATGCTCTCTTTCTCGTAAGTTTCCTCTTTTATTGATTTTAACAGTGGCAATGTATTTTCATGTTTTCTCAGCTTGATTGTAAAGACAAACATTTATGTGGGTTGTGGATTTTATTTGACAAATAGGCAAAACTTCACTGAATATATGTAGTAGCACTCACTGCGTGAAAGCAAAGTCAAAACAATACTGGATGAAGTTCACGGACGAGGAAAAAAGCCTTAATCAATTGGATGTTAACAATAATATTACCTTCATGTCATTAGATGCTGAGAACTTGTCTATTGTTAGTTTGATACGAGTTATGAATCTTGATTGTCTAACCTCAAATAAGTTTGAACACAAAGTATGTCTGGAGCCATTATGTACTGAGCTTAACTGTATCTTGTGTTCACTATTCCCTTATTTGGAGAAATAATTAATGTGATAACTTATCTTGTAGGGTTTTAACTCCTTATTATACAGAGGAGGTTCTTTTTTCCTTGCATGATTTGGAGGTGGAAAATGAAGATGGTGTTTCGATCCTCTTTTACTTGCAAAAAATTTTTCCAGGTTTGTTATCATTGTTTCATTCAAATATGGTGTGTGTTCTCTTCAATCTCAAGTTAAGATGTCCACGGATGCTATAGCCTTTTAATTATTTGCAGATGAGTGGAACAACTTTCTTGAACGTGTGGAGTTCAGTAATGAAGAAGAACTAAAAGGAGATGATGTATTGGAAGAACAACTTCGTCTGTGGGCATCATACAGGGGGCAAACTCTAACTAGAACTGGTTCCCTCCTTTCTTGCAGATAACTGCAATCTTTATCCTTACCCATCTTTTCTTTATGGTGATGTGTGATGCATCTTTTCTTTTTTGGGTTACTTTGCTGAAACTTATCACGTATTGCAGTTAGAGGTATGATGTATTACCGGAAAGCGTTAGAGCTCCAGGCTTTCCTTGATATGGCTAGGGATGAAGGTAGCTACTATCTCTTAGATTTTAGCTATTGTTTCATGTTATATCTTCATTATGCATATAAGTTGTTAATTGTGTGGTTGGTTATCTTTTTAGATCTGCTGGAGGGTTATAAAGCTATAGAATTAAATGCTGAAGATCAGTCAAAGGGAGAAAGGTCACTCTTGGCACAGTGTCAAGCAGTAGCTGATATGAAATTCACCTACGTGGTATCATGTCAGCAGTATGGGATTCACAAGCGTTCTGGTGATCAAAGAGCACAAGATATTTTGAGGCTTATGACCACGTTGGTATTTTGAGGATGACATTTTTATTTAATGTTGGAATTCGGTGTTTTTAAATTGTGGATTTACTCCTTGGTTTTAGATACCCATCACTTCGGGTTGCATACATTGATGAAGTTGAGGAACCAAGTAAAGGTGGAGGCAAAAACGTCAATGAAAAAGTTTACTATTCTGCTCTAGTGAAGGCTGCCTTACCAAAGTCCATCGATTCTTCAGAGCCGGTACAAAAGTTAGACGAGGTTAGTACATGCTATAAAAAAGCTATTCATTTGTACAACTTTTTATGCATTGACAATTGCAGATCTTATGGTTTGTTTCTCAATTGTCATCTTGATTTCCACTTGTAGGTGATTTATCGAATTAAACTTCCGGGACCAGCCATGTTGGGCGAGGGAAAGCCAGAAAACCAGAACCATGCTATTATTTTTACACGTGGGGAAGGTTTACAAACAATAGACATGAACCAGGTATGAATGCTGCTTGTGCTGTTTGCTAACAATGTTATCTTTTTACCTTAATGGATGCTAATTGAATTCGTCAAATTTACAGGATAACTACATGGAAGAAGCCTTAAAAATGAGAAATCTGCTGGCAGAATTTCTTGAAAAGCATGATGGTGTGAGAAACCCTACTATTCTTGGCCTCAGGGAGCATATATTTACCGGAAGGTACATTCTTGTTTATGATTTATGTTAGTGATTTGCCCAGATGATTTCCATAATTCTTTGGAAGTCATGCATTGCTGGTTTTTACTTTTCTTGGTGCAGTGTTTCTTCTCTTGCATGGTTTATGTCTAATCAGGAGACAAGTTTTGTGACTATTGGCCAGAGGCTGTTGGCTAACCCTCTTAAGTAAGTTGAGTTTATTCAAATGCTACTTTCTCATTTTCTTTGAGTATGTAGAGAAGCCATGAACAAGGAAAGAGCTTAACTGCTTATTTAAAATCAACAACTCTGGGTAACTTGAGACACACGAGCGAAAAAAGTGCTTAGGATATTGAACTTTTGAAACAATAATGTAAAGAACAATGCAGATGGCAATGCCCAGTATATATTTTTGTTGAATGTTCTCTGTGGGAAATTTTGATGTGTTGTTAATGAGTTCAAAGTGAGTCATGATAGTGGAAATTCCAATTATAATCACTTCTGAGATTTGTGTTTCACTGATTTGATTGATTGTGCTATGATTTTACACAATCATGGAAAAATGATGAAAAGGTAAATAAATTCATTGAATTAAATAGATGATTCAAGAATCGAATGCAATAAAAAGCGATAGTTAGAGTTATGAATAGCATCTTCAGAAGTGGAATTCTTTGTCGGGCCTCTATTGTTGAATATGTACCAAAATGATTTTGACGAATACTATCATGAAAACGGCTCTGTGTACGAAATATATAATAGCGGATCTCCTAATCTTAGCCACAAATAGTATTCAAGCATTTTCATATATGTTGTCTGTCCCTTTTTTATTGTTTAACAGCTAGTTTTGCTCAGGTAATATTTTAATTTTGTACATTTACTATACCGAAACATTCTTTAAGCCCCTTATTATGTCATATAGGGTCCGATTCCATTATGGTCATCCAGATGTCTTTGATAGACTCTTCCATCTCACTAGAGGGGGTGTCAGTAAAGCATCTAAGGTCATCAATTTGAGTGAGGACATATTTGCTGGTATGTAACTGAGGAAGGACTTTCTATGATGTTTTATCTCTTGTACATGATTTCTGTTTGTGTGAAAGTCACTTCTTTAATATGGTTTTCAAATGCAGGCTTCAATTCAACACTGCGTGATGGTAATGTCACACATCATGAATATATACAAGTGGGGAAAGGAAGGGATGTGGGCCTCAATCAGATATCAATGTTTGAGGCTAAGATTGCCAATGGAAATGGAGAACAGACTTTGAGTCGTGACATCTATCGGCTTGGACACCGTTTCGATTTCTTTAGAATGCTTTCATGCTATTTCACAACAGTTGGTTTCTACTTCAGCACTCTGGTGTGTTACCAATGTGCTTATTTATTTGAAAGTGTTGCAATAATGTGCTTTATGCTCTGGTTTCTGACATCCTTTTCTCCCACAGATAACTGTGCTTACTGTATATGTGTTCCTTTACGGCCGCCTTTACCTTGTCCTCAGTGGACTTGAAGAAGGTTTAAGTACTCAGCGAGGAATTCGGGACAATAAGCCTCTTCAAGTGGCTCTTGCATCTCAATCTTTTGTCCAAATCGGATTCTTGATGGCGTTACCTATGTTGATGGAAATCGGATTGGAAAGGGGTTTCCGCACTGCACTAAGTGAATTTATATTAATGCAACTCCAGCTGGCACCAGTATTTTTCACTTTTTCTCTTGGCACCAAGACTCATTACTATGGAAGAACATTGCTTCATGGAGGAGCAAAATACAGGCCCACAGGTCGTGGTTTCGTGGTGTTCCATGCCAAATTTGCAGAAAATTATAGACTCTATTCTCGCAGTCACTTTGTTAAAGGAATCGAGATGATGATTCTACTTATTGTGTATGAAATCTTTGGTCAGTCTTACAGAAGTGCTGTTGCATATGTCCTGATTACTGTATCGATGTGGTTTATGGTTGGAACTTGGCTTTTTGCCCCGTTCCTGTTCAATCCTTCCGGTTTTGAGTGGCAGAAAATTGTCGATGATTGGACTGATTGGAACAAGTGGATTACTAATCGAGGGGGTATAGGTGTCCCCCCGGAAAAGAGTTGGGAGTCATGGTGGGAAGAAGAACAAGAGCATCTTCGCCATTCTGGAAAGCGTGGTATAGCGGCTGAGATATTGTTGTCTTTGCGATTTTTTATCTACCAATATGGGCTAGTATATCACTTGACAATTGTAAAGAGCTACAAAAGTTTTCTGGTACGATTGCAACTGCCAGTTCCTCTCTGTTTATTTATCTTTTCTTAACTACCGAATATCGAAAAATTGATCTTTATCTCCTTTGCGCTTGGTTGTAGGTCTATGGTGTATCATGGCTGGTCATCTTTGTCATATTGTTTGTGATGAAGGTAAACCAGATATTCTCATTCTTCATATTAATTTAGTTTTTGTTTTGAAATTAAAACTTTAGAAATTGGATAAATATTGTGCAAGAGACTTGATTGATAAAAAATATATGTGAAACTGATATATACTGTTTATTCTGTTGGTTAATGTTGATTGATTGTAAATAAAAAGATGTTATGAAATGACTATTAACTGCTCGGTCGATGTTTTACATTGCTGTTAGATCCGAGGATGGTCCTTGTCCACTTTTCCGAATAGTGTTAGTTCTGAAGCTGTTCAGATTAGTCATCTACTTTTACTCCTCTCGAAATTTTTCTGAATAATTCACATGCTGTCTTTTCCTTTGATCTGAAGCTGTTCAGATTAGTCATCTACTTTTACTCCTCTCGAAAATTTTCTGAATAATTCACATGCTGTCTTTTCCTTTGATTTTGTCTTCAGACTGTATCAGTAGGACGGCGAAAATTCAGTGCGGAGTTCCAGCTTGTCTTCCGGCTCATTAAGGGACTAATATTCCTGACCTTTGTCTCCATTCTGGTCACCTTAATTGCACTGCTTCATATGACACTGCAGGATATCCTTGTTTGCATTCTTGCTTTTATGCCCACTGGTTGGGGAATACTTTTGGTAAGTCCCAACTACATTTTATGCCTTCCTAACTGCTCTTCGGCCGAAAACTTGCTAAACATGATCATGCATTGATCTTCTGAGCCTCAGATTGCAACCAAATAACTTGGTCACCGGTTAAGTTCCCTTTTTCATATTTCTTTTACAGTTGGCACAAGCATGTAAGCCCCTTGTACACCGAGCTGGATTCTGGGGATCGGTCCGAACACTTGCACGTGGTTATGAGATTGTTATGGGCTTGCTGCTGTTCACGCCGATTGCATTCCTTGCCTGGTTCCCCTTCGTGTCCGAGTTCCAGACTCGTATGCTCTTCAACCAAGCATTCAGCAGAGGTCTGCAAATTTCACGTATTCTAGGCGGACACAGAAAGGATCGGGCGGCCCGTAACAAGGAGTAGCACCCAATGAGAGATTGATCTTTTATAGTACCAAGAGTAAATATATGTTGATTCCCCTGAGGCAGGCTCATATCCATTGTAGCCTGTTCTGATTGTGAAGGTAGGAACTGTTAAGTGCTTTTGAGGTGAGAGCAATTTTGTAATTGAAAAATCAATCTTCAGTCCTACCGTTCTCCATATTCTGTCTGTCTTTCTGCATGACAGGAAGTATATATGTATTCCCATCATTTTATCTAATTTGTGTACAAAATTCTCCATCACCAGAGAAGAGAATTGGCAAGAACAGGCTTTTAACTCTTGTTTGAATGGACTCCGAGTTGGGCTCGGGTTTAGGAATGACAATTTTACAAATTACTCGGGCTCCAGTTTAATCAACAGGTCAGCTTCAATTTAACCTGACATGGGCTCGAATCTGGGCCTTATTCAGCCTGCCCTGGCCCTGGTCATTCCAACACCACTTTGAACATTAGCCTAAAAAGTAGAAATACTGTTTTTAAATGACAATAGGAAAATAATACTTGGATTGGACTTGATGTTAGATTAGGTTTTGATATAGTACTCTACTAAAAAATTATTTTGACTAATTTTTTAAATTTATTAAATAGTTTTTAATTTTTTTTAAATTATAAAATAAATTATTGTCATATTA
>JANZLD010000003.1:849816-862507 GCA_026413575.1 Erythroxylum carthagenense | reverse complement strand
TTGACAAGTAATATGTACTCAAACTTTTCAATATATTCTGTCAAATTTTTATTTCCAATTCTTAATCAAGGAATGTCAACTTGGCATATGGTTTTGGATGGAAGTAATTCATTCCACTGGGAGGAACGTTGTAAAATTGTCCCTTCCTAAAGAATAAAGGATGCTGCAACAATCTCCACTTCTTTTAGTAATGTTCGTTTGCCTTCCATGACCGATCTTCTACTTGAAGGTGCATAGTATCATCTGAACAACATCACTTTCCTTATTATATACATCTCAATTCAAACATATGCAGTTGTTATATTAACATTTCGTGGAATATATTACATGTTTTAAGCTTTAATGAATCTTGAAGATGACATGTATGCTGAAGGAGGCGGGAGTAATGACACAACGATCGATGAAGGATTAGGCAAATCGGTTGGTTTGGAAAAGTTAACAATTCCACAGAGCTCATCTAGAAATTCATGTACGTATACATATTCAGGATAGGTTCTATTATCCCTTTTTAATATGATAATATGTAAGTTCCTTCCTATTGTGTTGTAGGTAAACCATTTCTGAACATTTCACCAACAAAATTAGCAATAGCAGAAACATTGTTGTAAGAAGGTATTCAAAACCAAACACGTGCGGGAAGAACATTTACTGTTTCCATTGGAGCGTTCGAACATACGAGGAACCTTCTTGGGAATCCAGCTATCGGGGAGTCCTTTACCTTTAGCGACTCTCATGTTACTTGGAATCTAACAAAAAATTAATATCATTGTCATGTATCTTTGCAATACACATGATTGTGCTACAAACTAGTTATATTATTGTACTATGACTGTAACAATGTTGCTCATAACTAAATTTGAAGTTATGATATGAAACAAATCACATGAATTCCTTTTACATATATTATGTAACATATTGGATTTAGAATCAAATTTAAATATTTATAGGAGAATTCAATAAACATATTATTTCAGGTATAAATATGGGACCAAAGAGACAACGTCAAATCATGTGGCCCAAGCTCAGAAGCATGTTTGGAGGGACTTATTGTGAGGGTGGCCCATCACAGACTCCAGTTGCAACTGAGTCACCACCATCACCTCCAGCACCTACAGTTGCAGGAACATCATCACCTGCAACTGGTGATACACAACAACCCAATACCCATATATCATCCAATACAATTATGGAAGAGGAAGGAGACGAGATCCACCTTGGATCTAAGGGTCCTTATGGTAGAAAGTATATAAAAATATCCGATCAACAGTAAGTGAAATCGCATTAAACACTATATAAGTTTAGCATTAACTTATATGTTTACATTTTTTGTAAATTTATTCATATATTTGTTCTTATATTAGGTTCATTCCATCTGGACCGTGTTTAAGACAAATGACATCTGCATTTAAAGAGAGGATTGATCCAAAGGGTTATGCATGGAAGAAGATCTCTGAGGCCATAAAGGCATTTTACTATCAGGAGTTTGAGGTACAATATGCGATAAATAGTTTTTTCTTCTTGTTGTATACATTAATAACATACATATAAATAGATTATAAGTTATCAAATTTATTCTTTTTATTTTCATAAACATTTTTACTGGAGTTCTGAACTCGACAGGATAATACATAATGTATGGGAGTTGCGAGCTTGTACAAGTTATCATGATTTTATTAATCAGATACACAATGCTGGTGTACGACTCTCTTTCATTTCTGATTCCACATGGAGTCGTTTGCTGGAGTACTGGAGATCACCTGAGGCAATGCGTATATCGGGTCGTAACTCCACCAACAGACGTGCTAGGAGAGGGGTAGGCAGTCTTCCCGTTCATACGGGAGGATCAATTACTCACCACGAGCATACAGAGAGACTTATAAGTATATAAATATTACATTTATAATCTAAATTTTTACTTTGCTATATTTAAATGTAAATTGCTGTGTGAATGTTGTGATGAACATATATGTGTAGTATGCCTAATGATCATGACTGTATGGAGTAATTTGTTGGTGCCATTTATGGTTGTATTGAATACTTTGCTTTCGTGAACAAGGGGTAACATCATAAAAACAGAAGAGACTCTGCCGAAATTTTTTTAAATTCTAGTTTAGCGTACTACTTTTCATTCTTATGCAGGAAAAGTCTATAGGCAATAGGCCTACACTCCATCAGTTGTTCTTGCATACTCACACTAAGAAACATGACGGTGTGACATTCGTGAACAACCAATGTCGAGAACTAAATGAATGTGAATTTCATAGTTTAATATTCAATCTTAATAATTATCACTTACTAATTATAATATAAGCATTGCCTTTTAATAGGACCAAATACAATAAATAATTAAGCAATAGACGCAGGATATATAACCTGTTGATGAGACCCAGGTATATTTTGATGCAGTGGGTGGTAGGGACAGTCAGGAAAGGATCTTTGGCCTAGGTTCATGTGCCAACACATTTTATTCGCACTCCTTTACTATGTCCACAATAGCAGCATCTAGTTCAGAGCCGACAACACGACGTATCAGTCGGCTTAAGTCCACAGTTTAGACGTTGATGGAGGTAATAAATAAGCTCCAAAATGACATGGACCATATGAGAGTGAGGGAAAGAGATTCACATCAGCCACGTTTACTAGGACAATAGGATTGTTGTTGTCATTAATTTGGTTTTCATTTATATAAACTATAATGTTTTAATTACCAGTTAGGAAAGATTTGTTTCTTTGTATGATCATTTAACTTTCTTTATAAAAAAATTCCATGGGTTTAAAATTTCAAAACTTATGTAATGATAATATATAATTGTTCAAATTGAAATCAAATTTCACAACCAAATTTTGGAAAATTTGTCATTCAACAAGACATTTACGGAAAATTAAAGGTGACTTCAACGATCTAACTTCCACCTTTGGATTAAGCAATTAAGGGGATATTTGACTAAAGGGTTGCAATTATCGATGGAATGAACAACGTCGGTAATGTTTTGTATGAATTTACCGACGGAACTATCAAAATAAATCACTGCAATTTATCGACAGCTTCGTCAGTTAAATCGTACCAACTATACCGACGGTTCTATCGATTTATGAATACCAACCGTATTGTCTAACTGTCGATAAAATATACCGACTGTACCCGCACCTACTTCTGACTCCATCGCACTATTCTGTCAGTAAATTTCGTCACCGACGGAACGTTTGCAGTTTCTGCCGGTAATTTTCGTCAAAAATTGCCTTTCTTCTTGTAGTGTTCATTACATGAGACTCCAAAGATGCTTGGTACCTCGATGACAGTACCACCACTGATCTTAATTATCTCCTCTAAGAAGATCATTGCCTCGTCAATTGTCCTCATCCCATTTATACTTCTACTCCCCTAATTTATCGTTTCGCCTCCCTAGAAGACGAGGAGATCGTCAAATCAATTGTTTCTAGCACTATCCCTTTGTATTATAAAAAATCCAAGCTCGTCGATTTCAAACATGTAGTTTTTATATAGCGAGAGGCTATCCAGAGTATGACTTGAAGGTCGCTCGAGGGTTTGCCTCTTGAAGGATTTGACTACGACTTTATTTTAGAACAGTGTTGTGAAATGTCGATCGGGTATATGCAGATTATGTTCGGCATCACTGGTCTGTTGCTGCTTGACAAGTCTGAGTATTCGATTCCGATGGTGACTATAGAGGGTTGTTTTGTCGCTAACACAAATAGAGCTTGTACGATGATATGTGTCTCGAGTGGTGCTATAAGCATGGTATTGAGGGACGATATGACGAGAGCGACTATTGTTAGATTTTGATCAACAAAAAGAACCGTTGGATTGAAGTTCTTCTTAGAGAACCCTGACATTTCGATGCCTTATCTTTCATTTTTAACAGCTTTAGTTTTTATTATTGATAAAAAAATTAGGATTTTCCGCTTTTCTTCTTTTTATGATCTTTAGCTCAAATATGTGAGGAGATGTGGTTAGGTTGAGTAGGTTTGCGAAACTCCAAAGCATTATACTCAATTGCTAGAAGAAATCTTTATACGAGATTTAGGTGCAGCATTGGCGATGCAATGGCCATAAACATGGTTTCAAAAGCTAGGCAAAATTTCTTCGACTTTCTTCAGACTGACTTCCCTGACATGGATGTTATTGGATTATCTGATATTAAACTTGTTTTTCAAGAGTGGTTATGTTATTTGTTATACTTAGTAGGGTGGTTATGTTATTGTTATTCATTGATTATCTAGGTAATTTCTATTCGGCCAAGAAGCTGCAGTTGTAAACTGGATTGAAGGATGTGGTAAATCAGTAGTTTGTGAGGCAACAGTCCTAATCTATTCCCATCATTGAATGGCCCCAATTTTCACTCTACTTTCTTGATCCCTCTGGAATCTCCTGAGTAACTATTACAACTTCCTCTTCAAAATCCAATCTAATATATGATGCTTCTCTAATATACCAAAATATGTATGTTGCATCCATCATCTATGCCCGATATAATCCTCTTCTGCTCGATCTCTGACGCACATCTCCAATCTCCAATCTCCAATCACTTCATGCACTTGTGGTAGGCTCTCATGATCTCTCTCCCAACTGACGATTCCAACTTGGTGACTCAATGAGTTAATTCTCTCGAATCTCCCTTTTCTTATCTCAATTGTGCATGTATGAGATCTGGTGCTTTTTTTCGATTAGGATTTGTTCAGAAAAAGGTTATCAATTGTAGATCCCTACATGAATTCGTTACTAGTATTTTATGTGTGTATCATGTATGTTTATGTATAGATATGAACAAGGATGCTTGATGTAGGTTGTGGGATCTGTAATTTTCAGAAATGGGAAGGGATAGTAATCGAATCATTAGATTACTATATTCAAACTCCTGTTACTTATAGAAGTTCAGACTCTATGAAAGTCGCTCGGAATATAAGCTCACTTGCTCATTTTCCTATCTTTCTTTCCATTTGATTTTCTGTATATGTAGTCTATATCTTTAAAGAAGTCTTTTTGGGTTGAAGTTGATATCCTGTGCTATAGTAGGGTAACTTGGTGCCTTTTTGGTTGTTGTTTGTGAAGGTGTATGTCATCGTCGCCATTATTTGGTGCCTCTGTAGTTAATGTTTGTAAACTAGAATTACAAAGGCAATTGTCTTTGTAATTCTATTTTTTCCTTTTTTTTGTAGTTATTAACATAAATTATTATGTATATAAACAAATAAGGAGGTATTTTTATGTCTTTGTGCTTACAACTTAGATTTATTGGGAAGAACATCCTAAGCCATGACTTTGATCTAGTGTTATGATCACATTTTTCTTATATACATAGTTTTAATATTTTAACCTCGATATTCCACAAGCGTACAGGTTGTTCATGTAGTATCTTAGGCGTCGGCCCCATGAAAAGGGTTAATCTAATCCTAAACTCTAAAGCGGAAACAAATTGCAAAAATTCAACTATAACTAAGCTAAAACAATAACATAATTGCATTAATCAACTCAATTAACCAATTCAACTCAAGAATAAATAATGAAATATTAACAAATCAGCAAATTGCAATGCACATGCTAAGAATCAACCTAAGGAACTACTAATTGAGAGAAGGGAAAACTTTTACCTATCTTTAGCACTAAGCTAATTAATTATAAAATGTCGGATTATTGGTCCTAGACTATCTTAAGGTTGGTTACTCTCTCTTGAGTTATAATCAAAAGCCCTAAATTATATACCCTAATTAGAATATGGAAAACTTCAATTTCTCAATTGACAATTTATCCAAACCTTAATTAGATCTTAAGTTTTCCACTAGACTACCGGAAACCTATGTGAGATCTCTTATCACACAATTACTGTTTTTATTGATTTCTTTTTCTTTTTAAATTACGTAACCCTCGTTAGCCCAATTTAATTATTCTTCATTGATTCACTCTTTCATTCTATTACCGATTTATGAAAATGCAAAAATCAATCACAATGAATCCAATTCATATAAACAAATAGATTTTTATTAAATCAAATATAAAAATAACCTGAAGGTGAGTTTAGGCAATCCTCAACATTCATAAATCCTATCTCAATAGTTATTCCAATTCTATATATAGATAAAAATAGAGATACACTAAAAAATAGATCTAAATGGATAATGGAGGTAGTAACGACGGGAAACCTCTTATTCTGGGAAGTACTTCGTGTAGGCTTCTTCTCCGTAATCTCTCTTCCTTCGTCTCTTTCTCAATCTCTCGATGAACTCTCTCTAGGGTTTTGTGATGGTGACTGATGCAAGTTGCTCCTCTTTTGTCTCATTCTTTACATATTTGATGTGTTATAGGCAACCCTAGGATTTTTTTGGGGTTGAAAGGTTCGAAAAATCCCTCAAAACTAGACTTTTTTGTGTGTCTGCGCGTCTGCCTGACACAAGTCACAATTATGGGCCATTTGTAAGCTTTTTGTCACAATCGTGGCAAGCAGGCCACAATCGTGGGCCAAGTCTTATGCTTCTGTCACGATTGTGGCGATTTGGCCACGATAGTGGGTTGTCTCCATTGCTTATATCACAATCATGGAAGATGGGTCATGATTGTGGGTCGTTGTTTCGATCTAGGTCTCTCTAAAACTTCTCTGTTGTTTCTTGTTGACCTTAAAGCACTAACAAAGACATCAATGTACCTCAAAGACATAATAATTAAGCTCAAATTCTTGTATTAACCCGTAAAAGCACTTAAACACAAATAGTTCACAAACTAACACAATTCTTTGAAAAACGCATACTAAGCAATCGAATGAACAGATAAACACATATCAAACTATACCCTAAAATGTGATGTATTTCACACTTATCATATTGTTAGATCCTACTGATGCCAACATAAATAGCACTACCCTATTCTTTGATGATACAGATGACAAGTCTTAGGGGAGCACAAATTCATAAATGGGGTTATTACTTAGGAAGATGAGGTTATTATATTATGGAGTTGAATATAGCATAATGGCACGTAGTTACTTGTGCTATTTATGAATTCTTACTAGGAGCTAGAGATCGCCTCGAGGAAGGAAGTCATTTAATTGATCCTTCTGCATTAATTTGGTGCAATTTTTATTTTATTTCCTTCTATTTTATTACCACCTTTCTGATTTGCCTTTTCACATTTGTTTTCCTTAACATTCCCATAATTCCATTATTCTATGGAGAATTACTACTTGTAATAAATGCAGATTTGATCTCTTAAGGCTGTCCACAAAATCTTTGAGGAGTTTCTGAATCTTTTATGAATACTTCACATGTTCCACTTAACAACAGGTAGGTTTCTTCTTCACTCTTTATTTATAATGGTTAGTAGTCAATCCTGTTTAGGTCCTTCAAAACTCATACTTTTCTTGTTATTTATTCTATTTTGCTATTACATTGGATTTAAAAAGGAATGTATGTCTTGCAGGACTCCTGATAGGTCTTTTATTGAGGTTAGTGACCTGCATTGTTCGTTTCATGCGTAAATTCTTATTAATAGATAAGTTTAACATTCCACTACTTTTTTTGGTTAATTTATGCAGGAGTTTTTGCTGTGGTTTGATATGCTTTTCTATGTTGAGAACTGTCATTCATGTTTGTAATTCATTCACTGATTACATTGATACTTATACTTTTTTAGTGGTGAAAGAGTATTATGTTGTCTTGTTGCTTTAACCTTTTACTTGTTTATTCTTCTTTGATTGTGTTGATCTATGGTGGTTAACCTTCTTTGTGGTAGGTTGTGAAGAAAAAAAAGATTAACGTTGTTAGATTCTCTTCCTTCCGGAATGAGATTATAAAGAATCTTAGGGAAGAGGATTATATGTCTACCTTGTAAGTTTACTATATCTGTTATCCTAATTGATTTAAATTTCAATTTAAATGGTGATTATAAACATGTGCAAAGGCTTGTATTCCTTTAAAGGCCTGAGACCATGCCTCCATCCTTTAGTTGAGAACAAAGTGAAATCCTAGTTACTATATATTCTGTTATCTTATAGAATTTTAGTATTTTTAGCTTATAGTGTAGGTTGTATTGAGGAACTTATATTGTGCGAAGCTTAAGTCCCTTCTTCTGGGTACTTAGGAATGTGTGGATTGATTCCCTCATGGCCTTAACTTTTGCTTCCTAAATTTGGTCTTATAGGAGAGAATTCTAAGAAAAATTATGTTTAATCTGGCTGTAGCTTATAGATCACCATCGTTTCTTCCCTTAACGAAAGCGGTGTGAACCACAATAATGGATTTTTTTTTCTTTCTTACATAAAGGAAATGGAGTTGCTTTTAATCCCAAAACATTCTAGCAATCTTCCCTTTATTCAGTGGCCCAAATTCTTGTTAGCAAGGTCATTTTGAGGTTCTTAGTGCAATTTTTACGTGACCATCTTTCTTAATATCATAGTTCTCATAGTTCTCTTTTGTTTTTCTTCATATTGCATAGATAGTTTTGACTAAAGACATTGTTGTAGAAAATAGACTTACAGGATGAATTGTGGCAGAGAATTCAAAAGATGACTTTATGAAGTATGATGTTGAAGAGTGCTGCTGCGTCCTGAAACTCATACTGATAGAAGTATTGGGAAGTGAAGTAAGGATATAGTATGTGATGTTTTAAGCAATCTCACAGTTGTTTCCTATATGAATCATTACATGGGCATGAGTATTTTTCTATGGTTATTAAATTGATTTCAAGGTTGAAAGGGTATATGAAGACATTCAAACAAGCATCGACAAGAAGAATATTCATCGTAACTTCTAGCTAAATAAGTTTCCACTAGTTATTTCATGAGTAACTACGCTGATGGGTATTCTGGTATGTTCTATTTCTACTTTTGATGATTATTCAAATGTTTAATACAGCCATCTCAAGAGAAATGACTAACCTTAAAAAGATAGGTCAAAATGTAAAAATTGAATAAAAGATGAAATATCCAATTGCATTGTTTATTATTCCTATCTCTCCTATTCATACGGCGGTCTTTCTCTTGGTTGGTTATTCTATGGTCTTCTAACTCACATTTCTATTGCATATTGTTGCGTTTTATATTTCTCACCATCTATGTACTTTCATGCATCAATAACTTTTAGATATGTCAATTGGATATGTATTGCATTCATATATTTCATTTCTTCATACAATTGGGACTGTGATATCTGGCCTACTATCTACTTATAAGCATGCCTTATTGCAGCATCTTATTCTTTCTTATGAATATAAGAGGCAATGATTCTATGGATGAATGCCTTTATTTGTTCTCTTTGAACTGATTTTTCTACAGAAAGGAGTAGAGACATCAGATTTGGTAAAATGTGCAACTAAGGTTGTTCAAGATCTATTTGATGTTGTGTGCATTTAAGCACTTTCTATTGATATAAGGTCTTATATAGCTTGATTGTTGTCACTTATCTTTCTTATACATGTTTTGTAAACTGTGTTAAATTTTCATATGAATCCTTATCCTAGGGAGCACTATGAAATGGGGGATTTCCTTTCATAAGCTAGGATTGAAGGTCGTCTATTTACAGAATTGAACTGGCCCAGAAATGCTTAGTTGGTATGTCTTGGTTGTTGGACCCCGTTTCTGGAGTCCAACACTGGAACCATCAAATGTGATTGTATTACCCTGTAGGGTTATTTCAATGGAATCTCATTAGCCATCATCAGTTCATCTTCATTCTCATACCATCCCAAAAATTCCCTATTTGATCAATTGATATACAACAATCCATTCTTATGTCTATGTCCTCAATAATATTGTACCAGTTTTGGGACAATAGGCATAACTTTCACTAGAGATGTCAGATTAAGGTCACTCTAGGTGGTTTCGAAGAGACCTTCTAGGTATACAACTTTTGTGAAGACCTCAAAGAGAGATTTTGCCATTTAGAGGGTCAAAATTGTGAGTTTCTAAAAGTGTACAATGAATGTCTGCTAAATGGACATACACTGCACCAAAACGGACATAAACAAGGCTAAGGGTCTTTCCAAACCCTAGAAGATTTGTTTAAAGGACTTAATGTCCATTTAACATACATGGATGAGACTAGGGGCCTTTCCAAACCTAAGAAGGTCCATTTAATGGACCTAAAGTCCGTCCAATGGACATAGGTGAGACAAAACTCACTCAAGAGCCTTCCTAAAGGTTTCTACATCTATCCTAACCTTACTTCCCCTCTAAATTGTCCCAAAATTCACTTCCTCTAATGCAACATCATTTCATAACAATTCAACTACCAATTTTATTTCATTAAACTATCTAATCTCTACTCATTTGATTCATCACTTATAACTAATTCTCATCATTTACTGTAGTTGTCCCATGTACATCCTATGCAATACCACTAACTTATAAATAACATATCTCTCAACTTCAATATCCAAAAATTTCATACTCTATATTGTTGGAAAGCTAAGAGGATAAATTACAACTTCCAAAAAGACAACAATGTCTAAATCAGTCTAGATTAATATAGTTTTTTCCCTAAAGTCAGAATACAAATTTTTACCCTAAATCAGTCTAGCTTAATACAGTTTTTTCCCTAAAGTCATAACACAGATTTTACCCTTATGAAATGCTTGAGAATGCAATCTAAAAACTTGGAAAGTCATGAGCAAAACACATATATATTTCATTAACATCAAAAGAAAAGAGTTTTACAAAGCTTTAATAGGCATTTCAAGCCATAATACATCATTGGTTTCATAACCAAAAAATTCAAAATATACGTGAACGAGTAATACTTGAAAGGCGGCTAAAGCCTTGTGTTTTCCATAAACTAATTTAAAATAAAAAAATATGTTGATTTGGAGTGATGCCTTGGCTCTCGATCACCCGATCTCTGGCTCATCACCTAAAGATGGGGAGGAATGGGGGTAAGCTTAAAAGCTCGTGGATAAGAAGTTTATAATGGAGAAACAAACAAAACCATTGAAAATGTTCATTGCTATAGTAAATTTGCATTGAATTTATAAAACTCATATTTCTCAAATTCTCAACTTGACAAACAATTCATAAACAACATAAGTCATGTATTCATCAAACTTGTCAACAAATCATAAATACATATGCAATCAGAATGGTTTGGGTAGATCCATAAACATGAGGGAGTTCTTTTGAATCTCTAGTAATAACATAATGGACTATCACAAAGCCACATAATGATTTTGCTTAGTTCATAAACATAAGGGAGTCTGTGAAGGAGTTCCACGTCATTAGCAGGCATGCGGGAGAAGCCTTTAACATGATCAACGTGCATGTGACATAATAGAATGGACTATTACTATTAAGCACCGATTCTGGAACCCAACTCTTGCTATGATATTGCAATATGTTGGAGCCCGGGATTCGGAGCCTAACATTCGGAATCATCATAAGACGTGAGCGTACGTATTACCTTGAAGGGTTATTTCAAAGAACCCTTATTAATCATCATCCTAAGAGTGGTGTGCCCACACCAGACAATCACCAAAATCACAAATTTACTTCTTCACAAAAATTGAAGCTCTAAATCTCTAGTTTAATTTGAAGAAAGAACCATCCCAATTGGAACTCTTATGCTTAAGAAGTCAAAGTATATTCATACCCTAGTCATGCTCTCCAAACCGACCCCTCATTTTCTCTCCATCAAACTTTCTCAAATCAACTCCAAAATATCCCAAATGTTTTTTAGAGATAGATACATGTGTTAGGAAGCTATTTCTTTAAGAATCACTTCATTTGGAGGTCTAACGATGAAGTTATGGCCAAAAGATTCAAACATGTTTATGTCCTAAATCATATTGTACCTATCTTGGAAGAATTGGCATAATTTTCTCTATAAAGATTAGATTGAGTCCATTCTTGAACCATTGGAAAGAAGACTTGTAGATATACAACTTTCTTGAAGACTATAGAGTGAGATTATGCCTCTAAAATGGACAAAATTCACAATATACTGTATTTATACCATGAATGTCAGTTTAACGGATATAGACGGGCTTGGGTGCCCTTTTTCACCTGAGAAGGTTTGTTAAATGAACCTAAAGTTCGTTTAAAGGACATGGACTGGGCTGGGGGTGTTTTTACACCTGAGAAGGTCCATTTAATGGACCTGAAGTCTGACTAATGGACATTGGTGATCCAAAACTCATTCCAAAGCCTCTCCAAAGGTTCCTACATCCATTCTAACATCATATTCACTCATAATCTTCCAAAATTCACTTCTTCTAATGTGATATCACTTCTTAAACATTCAATTACCAAAATGATTTCATAAATCTCCCAAACCTCAACTTAAATGACTCTTAACATACACAAACTCTCATCATTCACTGTAGTTGTCCTATTTATACTTCCTATGTAGCATCATCATTTAAAATGCTCATATCTCTTAACGCCGATACTTAAAATTTACATACTTTATAGCATCGAAAAGCTAAGAGAATAAACTACAACTTTTCATAATACAATTTTGTCTAGTTATACCTAGATCAATTAAGTTTTCTCCCTGAATTTAGAACACAATTCTTACCCCATGAAAAACTTTAAAATTGTCCCATTTTCACTTTCTCTATGCAACATCATTTTATAACCCTTTAAATTCAACTTTTCTTCATCCACTCTTAAATCTCAGCTTATTTGACTTGTCATATTTAACTACATCTCGTCATTCATAATTTCTATGTGTCTTTTCCATAACATTTCACTGA
>JANZLD010000003.1:819839-849716 GCA_026413575.1 Erythroxylum carthagenense | reverse complement strand
ATAGGAATCATAACAAATCCTTATCCTAATGGGTATATGACAACATAACATATCCTTATGGATTTAATCCTTTATTACTTTAACCTTTTATTTCTTTGTCTATTCTTCTTTGATTGTGCTGATGTGGTGGTTAACCTTCTCTGTGGTAGGTTGTGAAGAACAAAAAGATTGATGCTGCTAGATTCTCTCCCTTCTGGAATGAGATTATAAAGAATCTTAGGGAAGAGGATTATATATCTACCCTGTGAGTTTACTATATCTGTTATCCTAATTGATTTAAATTTCAATTTAAAAAGTGATTGTAAACATGTGCAAAGGCTTGTATTCCTTTAGGGGCTTAAGACCATGCCTCCATCCTGTAGTTGAGAACAAAGTGAATCTGATCCTAGTTCCTGTATATTCTGTTGTCTTGTGGAATTTTATTATTTTCTGTTTATAATGTAGGTTGGATTAAGGAACTTAGATTGTGCATAGCTTGAGTCCAAGAAAAAAAAAAATGTTTAATCTGGCTGGAGCTTGTTGTAATCACCACCTTTTCTTCCCCTAGTGATAGCGGTTTGAACCCCAGTAATGGTTTTTTGTTCTTTCTTAAATCAGGGAAATGGAGTTGCTTCTGATGCCAAAAAATTCCAGTAATCTTCCCCTGGTTCAGTGGCCCCTTTTTCTTCTTGCTAGCAAGGTCATTTTGAGGTTCTTAGTGCAATTTTTATGTGACCTTCTTTCTGAATATCATAGTTCTCTTAGTTCTCTTTTGGTTTTCTTCATGCTGTGTAGATATTTTTGGCTAAAGATATTGCTGTAGAAAATAGAGACTCACAGGATGAGTTGTGGGAGAGAATTTCAAGAGATGATTATATGAAGTATGCTGTTGAAGAGTGCTACTGTGTCCTGAAACTCATACTGACAGAAATATTGGGAAGTGAAGGAAGGATGTGGTATGTGATGTTTTAACCGATCTCACACCTGTTTGCTATGTGAATCATTGCATGTGCATGAGAAGCTTTCTGTGGTTATCAAATTCATTTCAGGGTTGAAAGGGTATACGAAGACATTCAAGTGAGCATTGGGAAGAAGGAAATTCATCGTAATGTCGGGCTAAATAAGTTACCACAAGTTATTTCACGAGTAACTGCGCTGACGGGTATTCTGGTATGTTATATATCTGCTTTTGTTGATTTTTCAAGTGTGGAAGAGTTGGCTTTCCGCATAGCTCAATCAGAATAAGGGGAACACCAAGCGAATTTGAAATGTTTAATAGAGCCATTTCTCTCGAAATGGCTAACCTTAAACAAAGAAGTAAAAAATGTAAAAATTGAATAAAAGATGAAAAGATCCAATTGCATTGTGTATTATTCCTATCTCCCCTATTCAAATGGTTGTCTTTCTTTTGGGTGGTTATTCCATGGTCATCTAATGCGCATTTCTGTTGCATATTGTTGCGTTTTATATTTCTGATCCGGCATATTTACACCATCTATGTAACTTCGTGCATCAGCTTTCAGATATGTCAATTGGATATATATTGCATTCATATGTTTCATTTTCTTCATACAATTTGAACTGTGATATCTGGCCTACTGTTTACTTGTAAGCATGCCTTATTGCAGCATCTTGTTCTTTCTTGTGAATATGAGAGGCAATGATTGTGCGGAAGAATGCCTTTATTTATTCTCTTTTAACTGATTTTTCCACAGAAAGAGGCAGAGACACCAGATTTGGTAAAAGGTGCAATTAAGGCTGTTCAAGATCTCTATGATGTTGTGCGCATTGATGTGCTTTCTATTGATATGAGGTCTTCTATAGCCTTATTGTTGTCAGTTATCTTTCTTATACATGTTTTATGAACTGTGCTGAATTTTCATTTGAATCTTTATTCCAGGGAGCACTATGAAACATGGGATTTGCTTTCACAAGCCAGGATTGAAGGTCGTCTGTTTACAGACTTGAAGTGGCCAAGAAATGCTCAGTTGGTATGTCTTGGTAGTTGAAGTTCAGATCCTTATAAAATTAGAGTTATTGTTCTTTTCATATGAGATAAAAGTAATTTTGGTGAATATGCAGAGAGCACAGGTTAAAAGATTGCATTCACTTTTAACAATTAAGGAGTCTGCTTCAAATGTTCCCAAGAATATCGAGGCCAGGCGCAGACTGCAATTCTTCACAAATTCACTTTTTATGGATATGCCTATAACAAAGCCAGTCCGTGAGATGCTGCCCTTCAGGTTATTTTGTCTGTGCATTTGATGCAGGAGTAAAATGGATTTGACAAATTCATTATCTCAACCACCTTTGTTTGTTGCAGTGTTTTCACACCATATTATTCTGAGATTGTTCTTTATAGCATGGCTGAACTGCTAAAGAAGAATGAAGATGGTATATCAACTCTGTTTTACCTCCAGAAAATATTTCCAGGTAGGCTATGCTTAATCGTGGCACATTTGCAGAATGTTTCTGTGTTTGTTGTTGCAGTGTGCTTTTGTAGATTGACTGCCTCATTTTTATACCAAGATGAATGTTTGTCCATCTTTTGTTTTCTGGCAATCTTTTATGTGTGCTATCAGTGTTTTCATGAGGATAGGATCTTTAATAAGATGGTAGCACGGTCAATCCATGATGGTAAAAATAAGTTATGAAGTGAAAAGGATAATAGAAAAACACCTAAAGAAATATTTGGTGCAATCCTACTGTCAATGGTTGATTTTTTACTTGTGTCTGGCTTGTTGACGCCCCTTTCATCTCTGGTTGAAGATTTTAGAGATTTAGTATTTAGTATGATTATATGTTTATATTATTTATAAATCTTGCTTCCACGGTGGAATATTTAGTGTACTCTATTTGGAGTATTGTTCTTATTCTCCCATCGTTATAAATAAAATTTGTAAAGTTAGTTAATGACAGACTTGAGTACTTTTGTGATTTTATGTATGTAGATGTAGGTCTTTGGCTGAATCCTGTTAAACTTTGTGTAAATCTAAACCCTTTTGTTCCTCCTCATCCTTTATTTTCACAATTCTGCCTCTTGCTTCACCCTATTTGTTTGAGTTTGAGAGTACTTTTTCTTTGGTTAATCATTTGATGATAAAACTTTGAGTCTTGTAAGCCGGCTGTCTATATTAGTTTGACTTTTACAAGTCTGACTCTGTAGCTTGAACCGTACTTTTCTTTAAATTGCCTGCAGTCTGATTTTCTTTTTCTTTTCATATTCTGTTGCAGATGAATGGAGAAATTTTCTTGCTCGAATTGGGCGTGATGAAAATGCATTAGATTCGGAGCTCTTTGATAGTCCTAGTGATGTACTTGAACTCCGGTTTTGGGCTTCTTACAGGGGACAAACATTGGCAAGAACTGGTAATTGATTTCTCCTAGCCTCTCTGTGTTTTCCTTGTTGCACATAATATACTTGTACAAACATTGTTGTTGGGTTTAGTGATTGTCAAACAGCATAAGTATTGGGCCATTATTATTTGCACTTTGTACTTTAAGAATTTTTAGGGCATATTTTCTTGTTTTATTAATTTTTTGTTGATATGTATCTTCTCCTGTTGTTTTTTTTTCCCCAGTTTTCATTTTATTTTAAATTAAGTGAATGCATACCTTTCTATTAGCTGTTCAATCTTTCTAAGTTGATACATTTTCCAAATGCAGTTCGTGGGATGATGTACTATAGGAAAGCCATTATGCTTCAAGCCCATTTGGAAAGAGCAACTGGTGGAGGTAAGGTCTTCACGTAAATGGTTGTTAGTTTACTGAGATATGGTAAGTGATTTGTTTGTGCAATGGTTAACATCAGATTTGGAAGCTGCCATTCCTAGCAATGATGCAACTGATACGAAGGGATTTGAGTTGTCTCGTGAGGCTCGAGCTCAGGCTGACTTAAAGTTTACATATGTGGTAACATGTCAAATATATGGAAAACAGAAAGAGGAGCAAAAACCTGAGGCAGCTGATATTGCACTTCTGATGCAAAGGTGAGCTCTAACTTCTCGGCCCCAATAAATGTTGTTTTTCAATCGCTTTTTAGTTTCCCAATTCTTTTTTCATCTCATTTTCCTCTTATCATCAGATTAGAGTGTTCAACCTTTCTTGTGTTCTTTTTTTTTTTTTTTTCTTCCTGAAATACTTTGTAATGTCCAATATGCCTGATATATACTATAATTGTGATGTTAGAAATGAAGCTCTTCGTGTTGCTTTTATTGATGATGTTGAATCTCTCAAGGATGGTAAAGTGCAGAGAGATTTCTATTCCAAGCTTGTGAAAGCTGATATCAACGGAAAAGATAAGGTTTGTGTCTTTCTTCATTCTCATCTCTTGTTTGCAGTAGTTGTCAATATTGATTAATATTAAGTGAACAAAAATTTATTCATTTAGTTTTCAAGATCATGTTCAGCATGACACGTAACCTGCCTTCTGTAATATTTGATAATTTACAATTGTATGGTTTAGCATGATATAAGCTGTAACCCTTTTTTTTTTTGCATTTACCTCTTAACTTTATGCCTTAACCGTCAAATTTTCCATGAATTTAGAACTTCAATTTTACATATAGAACTTCAACTCTTTTTTCATTTTCCTCTAGCTTAACGCCTCTACTACAAACTACAAACTATTTTCCTAGTGAAATTTACTCTAAATTAGCAACTGCACTGCCTTTTATTTTAGTAATAGTTGTTCAGTTGCACTTTTTGCCCTAAAAGTCGATTTGGAAGGTGGGATTTTAGGGGCTTGCTTGGTTATGCCTCGAGTTTGATCTAAGCCAGTTGAATCCATCTTGTAGCTACCAAAGCGGACTTTGTCCTCTAGCTCCTAACATACGATACGGAGTTACTTTTAATTTCTATTAAACCCAAAATACTATATGACACATTCTTCCTTGAAAATCAGCATTATTCTTCATGTCCCATTACAATCTCCATGTTCAAATTTTTTTTCAAAGCTTCTACTTTGGAGCTTTTGAGCCATAAAACCCAATTAGGCTAATGGGGCTAATGGGCTGCAAGTCTTACATGTAAGTACCCTTTGTTGTAGCCCTGTTAATTAAATTTTGTGATGATGGCATTCCAGTCATGTAGAGTTTTTAATTAGATGTTATGCTATTCCCCTTTTTTATTTGTTTTCCAATTGTGAAGGAAATTTACTCTATAAAGTTGCCTGGAAATCCAAAACTTGGAGAAGGAAAACCTGAGAATCAGAACCATGCTATTGTATTTACTCGCGGAAGTGCAGTTCAGACAATTGATATGAATCAGGTAACTGAATTTACCTTTATCACTACATTGAGACTTTCCAGAGACTTATCGCACAAGTTTGATATGGTATTATTTATCTTAATATTGTAGGCTAATGCACTTTAAGTTTCTTGCATCTCCAATAGGAGAAATTGTTTATCACTTTTACATTTAAGACACTAAGGATGTTGATAGAAACATTTGTAGCTTTTCATCAGGGATAAAGTGCTCAAGGCTCTGAATCTGTGAATAACTATGATTACTTTGGTGACCAATCTCCCATTTTATTCTCATAATATATTGATCACAATTTTCACGATGCCGTAAGTTATTCTGATGTATGACTGCAGGACTCTAACTGACACTACATAAACCATTCCTCCTTGTGACATATAGGTCTTATTTGATGATTGGTGTGTGTGTGCATGAATTTTATGAGGAACTACTGTATATACCTCGTTATGTGAGGAGTTGTCATATATTCTGCCTTTTTGTTTTTTTCAATGCACAAATGCTCAATTTTCCAACTTAGTTTACTGAGTTTATTACTAACTGGGGAAACTAAGAAGGATCTATCCATAACATTTTGTTCCTCTGAAAAATGTATCTTGGTCTGGCAGTTGGTGGGTGTATACAGAATTTCCTGAAGGGTTAATTGTGACATCTTCCTTGACTGTTCCATATGATGCATCTGCTGATAAATCTTTCATGTCAGGCATCATGTAAAATGGATTGGCCCTTAGTTATTGATGTAAATTCCAATACCCAACAGCTGAATGGCCTTGGGGTTGACATGGATATAGTGCTCTTGAGAATTTAACTGACCTTAGAATTGTAACTTAAGATTGAGCATCATGAATTCCATTGTCTGCTTGTTGTCATTTTCCTAGTGGATAGATTGGGCAATCCTTGTTACTCATCATTATCTTTGTGATTTAAATTTTGAACTCCATTCATGACTACTGCTGCAGTTATTTAATCTGCTAGCATATTATTTTCAAATGTTCTCAAAAAATAATATTCTAGTGCTACTTTGATAGAATACTTTAGTTATTTATTATGTACAAGTTTATCACACTGATCTGTTGATTTTGGCAATTCATGACCTTGTGTGGAATTATATATTTGTTGTCACCTTAGGATAATTATTTTGAAGAGGCATTAAAGATGAGAAATCTTCTTGAAGAATTCCATCGCGACCATGGTATTCGTCCTCCAACTATTCTTGGGGTCAGGGAGCATGTATTTACTGGAAGGTGTGTTTTCTGTTTATCATTTTATGCTGTTTCTGTATTTTCATTTATTAGGATCATGATCATTCAGAGGCTTATATTTTGATGCAGTGTCTCTTCTTTAGCCTCTTTTATGTCAAATCAAGAAACTAGCTTTGTTACACTTGGTCAGCGTGTTCTGGCTAATCCTCTTAAGTAAGCCCACTTTTCAGAGTAATTGCAATTCCTCGATTTGATTCAGTATATGGTCATTTATGCTGAAAGTGATTGGAATGTGCAGGGTGCGGATGCATTATGGTCATCCAGATGTTTTTGACAGAGTTTTCCACATAACTAGGGGTGGTATTAGCAAGGCTTCTCGTGTAATTAACATCAGTGAAGATATTTATGCAGGCATGGTCACTTATTACTAACTTTTTCTCTGGATTGAGTTATTTCCTGGTGATATCCATACAATACGGTTTTTTGACTATTTGACTTGATGTGCAGGATTCAATTCAACTCTTCGGCAAGGAAACATTACTCATCATGAATACATTCAGGTACTTTCTTTCTATTTCAAATGACATACTAGTGCAGAAACTCAAACTGTGATGTCCATTTTTAATTCCAGGTTGGTAAAGGACGAGATGTTGGTCTTAATCAGATTGCTCTATTTGAGGGCAAGGTTGCTGGTGGCAATGGTGAGCAAGTTCTTAGTCGTGATATATACAGGCTTGGGCAGCTATTTGACTTCTTCCGGATGATGTCCTTTTTCTTTACCACCGTGGGATACTATTTTTGTACTATGGTGAGTGACTGTTCAAAAGTTTCACATTTCCCATTGGATAAAGTTCATTCCGATACATTGGATTGCCCTTTTTCATGTACTGATTATGATTTTTGATCTTTTTTCTCTCCTAAACATTATGCTCTTCTTGAATGTTTCTCGCATCTTATTCTTGTTTTTCCTACCTGTGGTGTGACCATATGTGTAATTGAGTTGCATTTAAAATGATATAGAGAAGCAATACGCTAAATTTTTAGGGTAATAAAGGTTTAGCATGCCTAGTCTAGTGTCTTATGGGGGAATTAGGCAGGAAGCCACAAAATAATTAGGACAAGAGCTTTTCAACACATTTTTAGTTTCATGGCCTCGAGTTCTCCTAACGATACCATTTTGAATTTGTTTTGCAGTTAACTGTGCTGACTGTGTACGTTTTCCTTTATGGCAAGACATATTTGGTAAGCTTGAATGTGTTGCTTGCATATGGAGCATTTTTAATGATCATCCAATTGAAATGTTTATTTGATCTTTGTTAAGTTACTTTTTGTTTTAGTTGCCAGGAGTAGTTAGTTCCAATCCAAAGTGTATTATGGGTGTGAAACTTTGATGTCATTTTAGTGCTAGGCCCAGAATACAATCTTCATTACTTTACACATTTGTTTTTGAAGTAATTAGTATAAAGATATTCCCTAATTTCAGGGTAAAATGCACACTTCAGCTTCAAATTATATATTTTGACACTTAGGTTCATCAGAGTAGAGCAGTTAGTCCTAAATTACTGAAGTATCGTTTAATTCAAGCAGTTAGAAGCATGTCCTTCACACAAAATGATATTCTTCCCCGTCTCATTGTTGTTGCTCTACCTTCTAGAAATTTGTTTTTGTTCACTTGCAAAAGCTGCTTTCATACACAGGTCTTTCCTCCATAATTTTCTATCTCTTTTATGATGCATCGATGTGCACACGATAGCAAATAGTCGTTGAATAAATGGAATAAATGTGGGAAACAAGTAAATTGTTGAGAGATGGGAATTAAGTGCCTCAAGTCAAGTGGGAACTTCGATTCTTTATATTTCCACATTTGGCTTGTTGATTTTTCTGAATCCTTGAAAATAGGATGTGATATTGTCTTGTGTTCCCCTTCATACTCCATACTGTGAGCATTTAAGTTCTCATGAAACTTTGCAATTGAGACGTGTTCTTCTTTCAGGCATTATCCGGAGTTGGTGAAACTTTTCAAGAGAGAGCTCGTGTAATGAATAATACTGCCTTGAGTGCTGCTTTAAATACACAGTTCCTTTTTCAAATTGGTGTTTTTACTGCTGTGCCAATGGTTTTGGGCTTCATATTGGAACAAGGTTTTCTCAGGGTAATTTCCGTTTCCCACCTGTGTATTTTCTTCTGAATGATGAAACCCAAGGATTCAATTTAATTAAAGATTGCTGGCAAAAATCCACTAATACATCATAGGTGGGAGAACAAGGTTTGAATTCAAGACCCACCCGTTCCTAAAGACTAACTCTGGGATAAAACAGCCAAAATGCTTAAGCTGTTGAAGTGGTCTAAGAATGGATCAAATACAATTCTAAGCTAAAGTATGTAAAATCTGTGAATATTGCTTTGCTTATACCAATTCACAGTAGGGATGGCAATGGGCTGACCCATGGGCTAGCACCACCAATTCTTTTAATTGATTTTTTAAAAGTTTTAAAACTATAAAACAATGTATTTTTTTTTAATTCAGTCCCCTATCTCTTCTAAGAAATTCGATGTTGTTTTGTTTAGAATAGTTGAGCCTTAGATCGATTTGGGTTTGGGCCTAGCCCATGGGCCAGCCCATGGCCATCTCTAATGATTCACTTGGTTAATCTGAAGACTGGAGAATTGTGTTTTTATTTGAACTGCATTTTCAAATTACTTAGATTTTTTAACAATTTCATTAAGGGATCAAGTGATTTCATTAAAGTATTTGGTTGTCCATTTCGAATATCTCCCTCTTGTCAGTGAATTAAGGTGTCTCATCATTTGTTGTGTTAATCTTTGGGACATGTGGTGGTTTAAACAGCAGTTTGTCACCTCAATTGCATATATATGATTGGAGACTCCACATACTTGACGCCTTTTTCTGATTCTGGAATTTTGTTGGGGACTTCACATACTTGACGTCCTTTTTCTGATTCTGGAATTTGTTAGACTGAGATATTGAGGTTCATCTTTATCCAATTTTTCACATATATGCTGCAGGCCATTGTCAGTTTCACCACAATGCAGTTTCAGCTTTGTTCTGTGTTCTTCACATTCTCTTTGGGAACAAGGACACATTACTTTGGTCGAACCATTCTTCATGGTGGTGCAAAGGTATTCCTTTGCTTCGTAATATCTATTTTCATAATTTAATCTATTTTGGTTTGTATGCAATTTGTTAATCTTTGTTCTTTTTCTTTTAGTACCGAGCCACAGGAAGGGGATTTGTGGTCCGCCATATCAAGTTTGCTGAGAACTATAGATTATACTCTCGGAGTCACTTTGTTAAGGGGTAATCTTTTGTTCTCTCCATATGAACCCCACATACCCTACAAGACAAAGTCTTCTTTAAGCCTGAATATTGTTTGTCCCTTTTTCCAGTCTAGAAGTAGTGCTCTTGCTCATTGTGTACCTTGCCTATGGATATAACGAAGGAGGTGCACTATCATACATACTTCTATCAATAAGCAGTTGGTTCATGGCTCTTTCTTGGCTTTTTACTCCGTATCTGTTTAATCCGTCCGGATTTGAGTGGCAAAAGTAAGCTCTATTTTGGTATTATAGTAAAGTTATGTATAATCCTGGTATATTTAGTAACTCAATTTATACTTTAGGACTGTGGAAGACTTCAGGGATTGGACAAATTGGCTTCTCTACAGAGGTGGAATAGGGGTTAAGGGAGAAGAAAGCTGGGAGGCCTGGTGGGATGAAGAATTGGTACTGCTTATTTCTGCATTAATCTCTTTATCATGTTTCTAATTCTTCCCAATAATTGCACAGAACAAAAGAATTTGCTTTTGCAAAACAAGAGTAGAGTAAATTTTCCACCTCAATTACCTGTTAGAATTTCATCATTCCCCTTGGCAACTTGAGTGGTTGTCCTTGAGGTCTTAGTGCAAATTATTTGATTGTCCACACTAACCAGTCAATTGTTGTTCACCTATCAACTTACTAACCTTAAAATAGTTATGAGCATTTAAATTTGCTGTCAAGGCATTGTTTTCTATCTTTTGAGTCTACATGTTCAATATACACAGTTTCTTTAAAGTTTCAATTACCATTAAACTTTGTGTCATTGACGTTACACTAGTCATTCTAATGCTCAATTCTTTTGTTTGTAGGCGCATATTCGAACTTTGCATGGGAGGATACTTGAAACTATTTTGAGCCTAAGATTCTTCGTTTTCCAGTATGGCATCGTGTACAAACTAAACGTACAGGGCAGTAACACATCATTAACGGTGAGTGCGTGCGAGCATCATTAATTGCAGGTTTTCATTACTCATTGTAAACAGGCATGGTTTGCTTCTTTCATGCTTTTTACTCTTTGGTCAATGGAAATCATTTTAGAGATCGATCTCGTAAATGACATCATTTTCCCGGGTTTCCTTATTCGTATTTTACTTGTTTGATTTGATCATGCAACCGTACAGTTCTGGAAAGAATTTAGCTGAACTGTCACTTCTCATTTGTTGAGACCTTATCCGGTTATTTCTGTAGGTGTATGGTATATCTTGGGTTGTGCTTGCCGTGCTCATAGTTCTTTTCAAGGTATGTGATATGACTTTATAAACCACATGACATCGGGCTTCTGATTATCAGATTTTGTAAACTGATTGCTTCTTCCTCCCCTAAAACTTTGGTTCTTAGGTGTTCACATTCAGCCAGAAGATGTCTGTGAATTTCCAGCTTTTGTTGCGGTTCATCCAAGGTGTCTCATTCCTATTGGCATTGGCTGGATTGGCTGTTGCTGTTGTGTTCACAGATTTGTCTATTCCTGACGTATTTGCTTGCATTTTAGCATTTATACCCACTGGCTGGGCAATCCTCTCTGTGAGTACTCCTTTTTTCTCCTTTTTTCTTAGTTCTGCTCTTTACTTGTTCAAAAACTAATCAGAAAACAATTTTTTTACGCATTGAAATCACAATAAAAAACATGCTATAATTGTGAAATCTTAAATTTAGATGTGCCTGCAGTCCTCTTTTTTTTTTTTTTTTTGTTTGGCCTCTTGTACAATGGTGAATTTGAGGCATGTACCATCTTATGCTTGATAATCGTAACCTGTTCGAATACCTGTGAAACGAACTTGATTGAAAATAGGTTCTCAAACAACTGGAACAAATTTACAATGGTGAATTTGAGGCATGTACCATCATATGCTTGATAATCGTAACCTGTTCGAATACCTGTGAAACGAGCTTGATTTAAAAGAGGTTCTCAAACAACTGGAACAAGTTTTTCTCTCCTATGAGCTGTAACTATTTAGTGTTATATAATATACTCAAATTAGGATCAAAGTTTTTCTCTCCTATGTAGCAGCTTCTTTTTTATAGTCTGTTCTTTTCCAATATTGGAATCTCGTTGGTTTTCCAGATTGCTGCTGCTTGGAAGCCATTGATAAAGAAGCTTGGATTATGGAAATCCATCCGATCAATTGCCCGTCTCTACGACGCTGGGATGGGAATGATCATCTTCATGCCCATCGCTCTCTTTTCTTGGTTCCCATTTGTATCAACATTCCAGACACGGCTTATGTTCAACCAAGCTTTTAGCAGAGGGTTGGAAATTTCTCTAATTCTCGCCGGAAACAACCCCAACACTGGGATATGATTTCTGCACCTCGTTCCGTCACCATTGTTACCGGTTTCTTTACGCTGCCTTTTTTATTCGAATTTTTGACATATAATTTTCTTCATGGTAAATGTGGCAAGCTCATTGTGCATGTACCTGGGATTGCACCTCCGTTTATGTTGGTAGCTGTGTGACATAATATAGATTTCGGGTAGTCTTGTTGTAGCCCATTTCTGCAGGATCTAAGCTCTATCCATTCCACATGTATAGTTGATAATTATTGCACATTAGTGGTTCATCCTTTATAGATTGTAGAGTAGTTCTTTTTCGTGAGAGGCGTCGCAAATTCCTAATGTAAATTTTTTTATCTCTTGTATTCAACTCCAATTTTGTTTCTAAAAGGCTTGATGATTCCAAAACTCCCTCGTTTTCTCATGATCTTACTGGTGTGTTATGCTTCTTTGAAGAGTAAAGAAAGAAAATAATATGTTCGTTTGTTTCTTATAGATCTTCTACATGCAGAAATCAGCTAGTTTGACTATAAGACATGGGGGGGTTCATTCCACTCAACATGGAGTCGCAGGAAAATCCTAAATAATATGTTCGTTTGTTTCTTATAGATATACATGCAGAAATCAGCTAGTTTGACTATAAGACGTGGGGGGTTCATTCCACGCCACATGGAGCAGGAAACCCCTAGGATTTGTTCTCTTCAAATTGATGAATAAAAATTCACGTGAATTCTTAATTGACTGAAGTTCAGAAATTCACGTGTGATGATAGCACGTGTAGGAACCAGAAAGCCTCATAATCACAGGTGCTGCAAGCGGTCGCTGTTCCCAAGTACACCGAGTAAGTAGATCAAATAGTAGTTTCCATTTTTATGAATTGAGTTAAATTTGGTAGTAAATGCCGAAAGGGCGTTTTTGTCATGTGTTTTGAAAATCGGACCGAATCGGTTGATTGAACTGGAGAATCGATGACTTGGAGCATAAAATAGTTCGATTTAGCCTTTATTTTTTGGAGTAATTGGCCCGTTTATTTTACTGTCGAACCGGTAAAAATCGCTGAACTAATGGAAGAAAAGAATGGCTGGTTTATTTAAAATGTCTTGATTTTGATGATTTCAACTAGAATAAATATTATGATTAATGATTTTTTTTTAATTTTTTTGATGAAATATAACTAGTTTATTATCTTATTTTGTGTTGTGTTGGTGAGTTAAAAAAATATATATTTTGAAGTTTAAAGGTTTAAGTTAAAAATTTTTTTAAACATACTATTTAATAATTATATATAATATAAAATTATTAGTTGTTGGTTTGATCCTGATTGAATCATTAACTTTTAATCAGTTGCTTTTATGGTTTAGTTACCGATTCGGTTTTTAAAACATCGGTTTTGTACACTCACTGAATTAATTGCCGCTTGAGAATTAATGAGCCATACGTTGTAACATTATTATACGAAGAATCATGCATGCCGTGATACAAACTTCGTTATTATGTAATAATTATATAATTTTTGTTAAATTTAATTTTTATTTATTATAATGAATAGTTATAATAAATAAAAATTATGAAAATCAAAATAAGAAAAGTTAAATCATAAAAATTTCAATATACTTAATCATTTTCTTTATAACAAACTTGACTGCACCTTGCAATCGGTCTTGTTTTGAGAATTGATGGAAGACAATTTTGTTAGCATGTCAAGCTATCGAGATTAACCCTTCTAGGGTTGGTAAATTGGATGCCATTCGGTTTGAAATCCAATTTTTCTAGTTGACATGTCTGATCAAATTAGGTATCAGATAATTTCGAGTATTCGAATTAATCATTAATAATCGGCTTCATTGGTATTCTTTCGATATGCGAGATCTTTCTATATCGAAATATTAATTGAAAAAATGTTAGGCAAGTTTTTGTATCATTCGGTGAGAATGTAAATTTTAGGTTAAATTTTGGATCCGATCAAATAATAAGCCTTTTTTCTTTCCAACACCAACATTTCTCACACCCAACTCACATTTTCCAAATTATTTTTCATTATTAGATTCAATTTGACAATTAATATTAAATCGAGTTTTAACTTAGTTTTTAAAAGACCTTAGTTTGGCTGCTTGCTTAACTTTTTTGTGTTCTTGACTGTAGATTTGGTAATTTCCCTTTGGAGTATAAGTTCTTGTCCTTCTTTAAAGTTCAAACGTCAAAGATGCAGAATAGAGAGAGAGAGAGATTGAGAATAAATGACTCAAAGGACAAAAGATAGAGCAAAAGTGATTTGGACAAGACGGGAGGAGTCCTAAAGGGAAGATAAGGAACCATGGGCTATTTCACTTGGTTGATACGCTAATGTACCATAATCAAGAAATTCCCTTTTCAGTAGCCAATGAATGTGGTAAAAGCATTTGGTGAGGATGTGAGATTTAATTCAGTACTTAGAATATGATTCCCAAATGGTAGTTTTCAATGGACCCGTACTAAAGTGAATGATTCCAAGTAGATCAAAAGGATATGCTTCCTCTTTTAAGTGATTACGATGACCTCTTCCTACTTCCTACCTAAGTACTTGTAAATGATTTCCATCTAAAACTTGAAAAAAAAAAAAAACTCATGTATTGTTTGTGCACTATTGGAATTTATTACCAAATTTTTATAATTTGATATTTCTTAAGAATCCACCTATTGAATGCTAGAATATGTTAGGATTTGGTCTAATTATGTTTTGATTGAACATTATTATAATCCGATGATTAAAAAATTTAACTTATTTGAAGATTCGTCTTTGAAAATTTTGAACCGATCTATTTTTTTTGTTCAGTTTTCAACTTTTTAGTTGATTTACTTTAATAAATTTTGTTGTTAAAATCAATTAATTAAATCAGTTAATTTTCATAATTAATAAGTTCTTATAAATAAAATAAATAAATAAATTTTTATTTAATAATTTCTTTTTAATCAAAATTCAAATTCTTTAATAGGTAAGAACAATATTTTCCAATCATATTTTAAATTATTTAATTATATTCAATCTTTAGCTAGTTTTATAACGGTCTAATATCGGTTGAATCTTTTAAATTTTTTCTTTTATTAGTTTAATATCTGATCCAGAGATAATATATTTAAAAGCTTATTTTTATTTAGAACTAAAATTTTTAATTTACTGACTGAGCTTTTTGAAGTTTATATAAATTAAATTAAAATATTATTTTTTGATATATCATATCCAATAAATGATTAACCATATTAGCAAAAATAACTTTTTAACCTAATTTTTGTGAATTTTGAAAGATTAGTCATTAAATAAAAATATTTACAAGTTTAATTTTTAAAAAATAAATAATTTTAAATATTTCATGTCTTATAATAAAAATAGATGTGGTAATTAAAATTAAGAAAACAAGTCATGAATTTAAATTAGTAAAATTGGCCCCTAACACAAATAGAACTAAAGACTTCCAACAGTCCAGCAAGACCTTTACTTACTAAATCATACCAAATCCGACTTTAGAATAACTCTCTGTAGCTTCAACACGTGTCATCATCGTCACCGTTTATCGAACAATATTCTTAAAAGACCAAAAAGCCCAAACCGCCTTCTCTTTATCTGCTACATATACGCGCCTCCTCCTTCTAATCTCAGAAGTTACGTAACGCAAGAGCTTTGGGATTTTATAATTTTTTGAGTTAAATCGGTCTAAAATATTTTGATTTGCTTGAGAAACGAAGGGATTAACGAAATTCGACACCCGAAATCGTAACGGCAACTGCAAGATCGAAATTTGTTCTAGGGATTTTGATTGATTTCTTGTGGGTGCTGAATTAAAGCCGCTTAATTTCATATTTTTTGAGTTTGGGTTTTGGTTTTTCATCTTGGGGTTTCTTTCCTGAGGGCTTTAGGGTTTGGGATTTTATTTTATTTTTCCGTTTTCCCATGAACGATCAGTCGCTGATGATGAGCCAACAGCAACAAAAGCCACCGATGATGAGCCAGCAACTGCCGCCGATGATGACTCAATCTCAGGTAATTAACCCGATGACCCAGAGTATGAACCCGGTTCAGTTGGGTCACGGTCAGCCTATGAACCAACCGCCAATGATGGTGATGAATCCGATGACAAGAGGTGGGTACAAGCCGTGGACTGTGGATCCAACAAATTATGGTGCTGCCTTGAACTTTAATAGCAACAATTTTGTTGCTTCTAACAAGTCAAGAATCAAGAACAACAAGAACAATTGGAAGGGTAAGAATGTCAACAAGAACAAAGAGCAGCAGAGAAATCCAATTACTAGTGGTAGTGGTGGGTATAAACCACCGAGTCTTAATGAGTTGCAAGCTCAGAATCGAATGAAAGCGAGGAAGTACTATTACAATCCCAACAAGAAGAAGTACAACAACCGTTTTGCGCCCTATGCGCCACGGAACACGACGTCTTATATCATACGGGCGAAAAGGTCGGGGGGTATTGCTTCGTTGGTGTCACCGTGTCCGGTGACGCCGGCGGTGCTGCCGACGCCGATAATTTCTCCCTCGAGTGAGGTGTTGGGGGATATGGCGAAGGAGGAATGGGGGGTGGATGGATATGGGTCGATGAAGGGGTTGATCAGGCTGAGGTCGCCGGGAAATGAGGAGGAGGAGGAAGAAGATGGTAACGGCTCGAGTGAGAGTGATGTGGAGGAGCATGTGGAGGTGGAGAGGAGGTTAGACCATGATTTGAGTCGGTTTGAGATGATATATCCCAGTTATGGAGGTGTTGGGGTTGGAGAGTATAATTATAGCTACAATAATGTCTTGGAGAATAGGGTGGATGATCAGGATTCCCATATAGCTCAACTTGAGGAAGAGAATTTGACTTTGAAGGAAAGGCTGTTTTTGATGGAAAGAGAATTGGGGGATTTAAGGAGGAGGTTGCTGTTCTTGGAGGGGCAGCACGGTGGTGGTGGAAGCAGTGCTGGTGGTCAGGGTAATAGTGTTGCGGTGGTCGAGGAGGACGTTAGTGAAAATGTGTCGGAGAATGATGAGAATGGGAACGAGAGTGATGGAGGGTGTGATGTTGGTGCTACTAGTCACGAGGAAAAGGTGGAGTGCATGGATGGTAAAAAACATACAGGCAGTGATGTTGAGGGTGAGTGTAATGATGCTTGTATGGAAAAAAATGTAGGCAATGACGAAGTTGCTGTAAAGGATGATAAGGAAGGGATTGAGATCATACTAACCAATGAAGCTACCGTTCAGGATAACGAGATTACAGATGGGAATAGGGGATATAGTAGTGTATTATCTATTAATTCAGACCTGGTAAACGAGGATATGATAGAATAGGTGATGAACATGCACTTGAAGGCAATGTCAGAATAGGGAATGTTCAAGAATGGCGATTCTGAGCTGATGATATTGTGCTGGACCAAGAGTAAAGAGAGTTTATGAGAGTGTTGAAGTATGCTTACAGAAGAGCAGTGGCTATGGTGACATTTTAGTTGTCCGTAGTTGATGTAAGTCTTCTCTGGATGGATATAGTTTTTACTCGAGTCACTATAGATATGTCACGGCCTGTTGATATAGTTCAAGTTGCTTCTTTCTTCTCTTTAGTTTTATTGACCGAAGAGGGATAGTTGGAAGAGCTGACTCTTCTGTTCTCATGCTTTTCTCATTTGGCTTGTTTAATTTAGGATGTAGCTCTTAGGATTTATCCTTTTTAAACTTTAGACTTTGACAGTATCCTGAATTTGTAAGCTAAATCCTTGACTTTTATGTACTGGTGCTTTTTAATTGACTTTGTTTAATATCTTCATTTATTTTGTATGCTTGAAGTTCCTACCTTTTTTTTTTTAACGTGTGCAGCTTAATACTAAGATTGATTTGACTCATTTTTTCATGTTGTCCATGATCAATTACCATCTTTAATGTCGACTGCGTAATTTTCTGTTTAATCTGATTAGTAATGACTTGCAGAAGATTTAAGAGCTAGTCTTAGCCAGTTTCATGTAATATTTCACACAGAACAGATGTGTGTCCTCACTGTTCATGGAAGATGCCTGGCTTCCTGTTCTGCTGCCATTGCAACTCCTCAAGTTGTTATCTCTCAACCAAAGATGGGGTAAGTTTTGGTGTCAAACTGATGTGTACCAACACAAAAAGTATGGTTACTACTCGATATTATACCTAGCTGGTAGAGTTTGTAAGATGACTGCTCATTAATGGACGTCAGGGTGGAAGGCAATTCTTGGTCAAGTGCTCTGTGGTTCATGCCCGTATCTCCCAGCTAGTCTCTATCTCCTCAAGTATAAAGTTTGGTAATGTCATTACTAAAGGATCAACGATGATGCTGCAGGAGTATGTTGAATTTCTGAAGAACACAAGTTTTCAGGCATGATATGTAACAGTGTTTTTGCTGGCATAAGTTGAGAAGCGTGAAGACTGAAGCTTGATTTTCAGGCTGAGTGGTGTTTTCCGCAACTGAGCACGAGTTCCTTGATTACTAGCCAAGCAGAAGTTCTTATTCAATGTACTCTGTTAGCTATTAGCTCTTTTCACACGTGATATGATCAGGTGTACCTGGTTTTGATATGTTGACACTAGAACCAGGGATTGGCTTCATTAGAGATGTTTGTAAAATGCAATGAGAAATGACCTTATTGATCCTATAACTCTAAGCATATTTCCAACATAGGAGGTATTGGGAAATAGCAAAAAAGTTGTGAGCTAAAGAGAAGCAGAATCATAAGAAATAGCTATGGGTAGATACAACTTGAAGGAAAACTTTATATTCGTGGGATTCTTCTTGCTGGATTAAATGCTTTATGAGAGTGAAGTGACCTATTAAACACCAACTTCTTTGAAATCAGTAGCTTTCTCTTGGTTGCTAAATGCAAACTCTCACCATACAATAAGTTGTATAAAACAAAGACGTCTCCAAATGCTACACATTCAAGAGTGCATGACAAAATTGCTTGAATGACAAAATTGTCAATATACTAGCTATCTAAAATGATATAAAATATGTACTCGCTGTCTAAAATGATAGACATCTCCAAATGCTACACATTTCATATACTTTTCTTAGACAATCTATTTACTAATGTTGATAATTAACTTTTTGCTGACATTTTTACTGAGCAATACTCATCTTTCATATTCATTTCCGGATTTATCCAGAAACAGTTTCATCTCTGCTTCACCTCTACTTAGATCCATCAGTTCGTACATGCACAAAAGTAATGCCATTGTAACCTCGGCTTATCCTTATTTTGTCATCACTGTACCTGCAACATGATAGTCAATATGAGCACATGAAGAATCTGTGTAAAATTGTAGCCTAGAAAAGGGTCCAATGGATTCTTCTGATTAGATGTTTGATAACTTGAACTAGGAATCTTACAGAAGCTCTAAGTTGATCTTGGTTTCCATCTCCAAAGGGTATCCTACTGGACCGGCTATGATGGCTGCATCATCCAATGTGACATTGTACGTGTTCGAGTTCGTGTTTGACTTGCTGAACAAAATTGTATCAAATGTGAGGGATAGGTTTCATAGAAAACCTCAAGAAAAATCTGCATTTATCTTTGTCTTGGAGTCTGCATTGATCATTGAGAAACTTACACAAATGTTCCAGTCATGGAAAATCTGAGGCCAAGTAAGATGTCTACAACAAATTTCATTTGTCCATTCCTTTTCACAATCTAAAACAAAGAGATACAGATGTCTCCATAAGAAAAGTTCATGTGGATTGCATTCATATAATTTCAGAACTATGACTGCCATTTTCTCTTTACCTGCTTTCCCATAAGGCCATTGGCTGCATTCTCTATCCAACTATCTGTCTCAATCTGGAACATAGACAACTCTTTAACCATTAGTTCAGTTGAAACTAAAACATTAAGCATTCAAATTATTGCTTTATTATTAATAACCAAAGATGATTTTTGGTGAAGAATTTGAATATTCTTACAGCATATCTTAAACAAAGGCAAGAACTTGATGATGCAGAAGTATCATCTATATAAATTCATGCAGTAGATGCTCTTGTGATGTTATTCTTACCTGTGAACTCCATATCATTTCCCACTCTCCTTCAAGAAGCTCTAGTTCATCTTTATTCACATTTTGATTTGAAGTCAGGAACGCATCAATTGCCTGCACAGTAAATGATTAAAAAGGAGAAACTTTCTTATCTTGTTACTGATGGAACCCTGAAAATAATTCACTAATAACTTCTCAGTTTACCTCACTAACTTGTGTTCCCGTGGAAATGGCTGACAACAGGATTTGTCTAGGTTCAGTTTTCTTTTGTAGCACAAACGTGGTGCCCTGCACTACACAATTGCAAGAGAATTTTGAGCATATATTTTTGAAAAATGGACTAATTGTGTGCTTCCCAACAAGAGAGATCAGTAGAACAAGAACTAAACTAGTCTCCTGGAGATTACAAAATGAACACGTACCTTACTACCTCTGGAGATGCGGAGGTTTCCTGAAGGGGACAGGTACGTTATGTCCAACCAACCTTTTACTTCATCGCCAAGAAGCTTGAATGGCACAGGATATGGAACTTTAAATGGTAAAAATTTGAACGAAAATATTCCTCTATCAAATTGAAAAAGGATTCGTCTGCCATTTGCAACTGATGCTGCTGCCTGTTAAAAGGTACATGATGTTAGATAAAGAGTTGATTCTTCCGTATTAACAAGCTTTTAATCACTTCCAATGCATGAAAGATCAGAGCCATAAATTTTAAATTACAGATTATGGAAGGCAAAAGTTAGTAAGCTGTAGATAGAAAGTGATCTTATCCAATAGCTCTTTTACTGGTTGCTTGATGTCCCTGAGTTCTAATAAATGGCTGGAATGAAGGTCATGCTCTATATATCTTGTGTTCACAGCTCAAGAAAAGGTATTATCAACATTGATTATCTTTTAGACAAGTTGTTATTCTATGAACAAAAACATCAAGTTAATTAATATATTCAACAGTAAGATATAGGCCTCATACCTCTACTTTCAGCTCGCCAATCACGTCTGAGAACACTACAATGTTGGATACTCGGGGATCATCTTTTTGAAGGCTCACCTCTTGAAATACCCTAAAGAAATCAATGCCAACAAATGTTCTCTGCAAGCATATATAGTAATCAGTAAGAGGGAGATTGACAAAAAATGCAGATGGAACCGTTTCATAATGTTTCAAGCACGTGAAGATGAACTATCATAATTGGACGACTCCTTGCTCACTCTAGTTTGGGAAATAGATTATTTAAAAAAAAGCTGTCTTCTCATGCTTATTTGCTGTTTTACTGTACACTTTAACATTGCCAATCAGGGGCCTTGGAGATATTTTATTATGGAGCAGAAAATATTCTTACTTCAATCATCTGAGGAACAACATATTCTCAATCAAGTCATCTTTGAATAAGGAGAACTTTCACATAATCCTGAAAGGACAGTATCTCAGTTTCTCCATATTTTGCAATTCGAGTTGATTCAGAATGACAGAAGTGCACTCACAGAATAGGGGGAGTATTAAGGATCAGGGCTCTTTCTGAATTGAGTTGATAAATGGCTTAAAGATCACAAAGAATACTACTAAACACACATAGCATAGGAAGAAACTGGGAGGCAGAGGAAAGGTATGCGGGGAAGTGTACCTGGATTGGAGATGCTGTACCAGGTCTAGTGGTAAACATCAATTGCCAACGACCTTCAATTAAACTTGAGCTTGTCTGGGAAACATTATCAGTAGTACAGGTTTTGGAGAAGACAGATTAGCTAAGAAAGCAGAACTAGTACGAACTACGAAGTTATGCTACTTCAAAGCTATGGATCAGAAACAGAATCATTATCACGTATTCTTGAATGACCACAATGAGTTTAGAGAAAAAGCCGAACCAATACAAGTTATAGATATGTATGCATGACTTGACCAAAAATTATTTAAAATATTGTACAAGTCATTAGTCCGATCATTTGTAGGAGCTACCCTCTATTTATCAAGACATAATCCAAGCAGTTTCAAGTGCTTACAGAGCATGTTTACCGAAACAAATATGATTACCTCGAAAAGATATTCCTTTCAATCTTTCTCTTTTCTTTTTTAAGTAATATTCGATCAATTGATTTGAGGTTATCGATTATAACCAAGGTGAAGCTTGGGTGAAACTAAGTGAAAGTCTGAGTGCAAAATCTGATCCAATTTATCATAATCGATTAGTTAACATATTGGTTAACCCTATTCTCAATATTGGTAAAAGCTATTGCTGTTGCTGACTGATGCAGCTATTGGGCTGGTTATTGTTTTGTCAACTTATCGTGGTAAATTTTTGCACATGCGAATGCATCTAACTTGTCATCTCATAGTGCTTGCCTAGGGATTAAGCTCGACCCAATTGTAAACAAATCAATGTCCAGCATCTTCTAATTCAAGTTGATCTTCAATGCACAGCAGTGCATTCTAGTGTATCAAATCTATGAATAGGAGGTACTAAAATATATTACGTACTGGTTCGGGCACGCCCTCTAACCCTTCCAAAACCTTCACAGCACGTTCCACGTCCTACAAAACAAGAAATTGACAAGTTTCTGTAAAGATTACCCAGCCGCATACTGTTATATACTCTACGTTCAATGGCAAGACCTCAAAAGGCAAATAAACAATACTCTACATCGAGTTGCCGGGAGGTTGCAGATTTCCCACGTCCTTGGATACCAATAAGTGCGTTGATCAGCTGGTTTTCAGGTTCAGTAAATGAGACTTCTTGCTTTTCTTCCACTAAAGAAGATTGGCACACATGGGCAGCTCTTCTACCATATAAAGATGACTTCTTTACAAGCTTTAGAGGGCTTGAATGGAGGATTCTCGGGTTAAATGATGGTACAAAGGTGGGTGATGATGGGTTAATGACATGCCATTTCAGAGCCATTGCTGATGCAGAAGGTGACTGTAAATACAGGGGATGCTTATGTGACTTGAGGAGAAGTTCGTCTACTTTAGTCTGTTTTAGTGGTTTCTATGGGAAGTAGTTACAAGTGGTCGTTAAGAAACTTTATCTAAGAAATATCTAATGTTGGGTTGTCTGACTCGTGGCTTGATCTTGCAGCGTGTGTAAACCTTTCCATTTTGACAAATATTCCATATCCTAAAATGCCATTGAAGATACAGACAAGCATCTTGATTTCAACTAAAATTTTGTTCAGAACTCGACTTTAAAAAATATAATTAATCAAAATAACGTCATTTTAACTTACACATTTAAGAACTTAAAAGATCAAAACGACTCATGCTACTCGATACACTTCTTGTCTTTGCAACCCTCTTTAGAAATTCTTCATAGTTCACTTATGCTTGTCATGCATACTTCCACTTCTACCTACTTGTGGTGCCTTCGCCACCAAAGGACCCAGTCCAACATGAAAGGGGAGATATAATGGAAATTCTCTGCACATTTCTTTGTTAACAATAAACTGAGTCATATATACAATTGGGTTCTTATATGATCGCATAAATACATAAGTATATTATAACCAAAAATGGACTGACATAGTTTAGGAAGAATGAGAACATATGCTTCAGCTTAAAAAGACCACTGGATCCAGCTGTCCATGGAACCTGTGATGAGAACATGATGTTGCAGATGTCTTTCGCATTGGATGGCCAATGTCAACCCCAGATTTTGAAACATAAATAAACAACAGAGATACAACTCTCTGCTTGACTGCAAATCCACTTCAACTGCACAGATACAGAAGTTCTTTGTCATCTAGCAACACCAAATTTCATGCATTATCTGGGAAAAGGTTAAAGACCGCCCTTGTTGGAGCAAAGGGATGAAAGGAACTACAACTACTCTGTTGGCATCATAACAACCAGTCGCAGCTTCCTCTGCTGGCATAGTTGTACAAGATTTCTGTATATTGTTATCCTAGCTGTATCATTACCCAAAAGAACATGAGCGATGCTATAAGATTGACCTTTCTCAACTGCAAATTGCCACTCTCTCGTAGAGATCAGGAACCAATCTTTTCTTGCAGACTTTGTGGCCTTTACTTCAATGTATTCCGTACTACTTCCTTCCTCCCCTATAACAATATCGTAGGGCAACCCACTTTCATTATTTGCATTAATCCACCGGACAACTTTGTCTGGGAATATGTTACACATATGTTTGAAAGCAAGTTGTTCGCCGAGCCTCCCAGTAAGTATTGCTTGAGCTCTATCAGGCGCACCAGTGTTAAGCTGATCTCTTTGGGGAAATTTTGAGCCATTCAACTCAGGGCCATCAGCAACATCATATGCCGCAGGCTCACAAGCAAAATCAACAATAGGTGTCTGGTTGCAAGCTTGAGCAGAATGATCAGTTATACTTTGAGAGTCTGGGGATACCAACACCGCTGAATCATATTCAATGGTCCAGTTAGCATCAATATCTATTGGGGCTTTTCCTGTGATTTGGGAGCCAATGATCACTGCATTCTCATCCTTCATCTCAAGTGACTTGATATGATGTGATGCCGAAGGTTGGCCATCAGCAATAGCATAATCAAAGTCAGGTGCAGTTCTCCAATCATCCGGTGGCCAGTTCATACTAATCCCTAGTTTGTTCTTGAGCTTCACAGGTTTCTGCTCATAAGTTGAACCGGAAGCAATATCTATTTTAAGTGCTTCCGCATTCTCTGATGAATCAGAAACAGACGAAAGGGACCAAACAGACTCTTCTTCAGGAAGCCTTGGTATCTTTTGACTGTTAATAATGAAGAACTCTGTTTGCTCCTCAGAGGAACCAGACGTAACCATCACGGTGATCAAATGAAGAAAATTAGCCAAATGTAGCTCTTGACTTCCATCGAAGAGCAAGCGAGAAAGCTCCAAAAATAGAGCATGTGAATCTGATTCCAATGTCGTGTACAAAGTACTACCCTGAACACCAATAAAAAAAATATTTGCGAATGATTAGACACAATCATCAATAACATGCTGCCACAAAGGGGAAAAGAGGAGAACTAGGTTGCCTTCTTCGATCATAGATATGTTTGGTTATGAAGAAACCATTGCTGCCACTTACCCACATTATTCTTAGGGCTCATTTGTAACAGATGCAGAATAGGAATGGAATTCTTAGTAATGGACATGAGTTTGTTTGGACAGTGAGAAAAAAAAAATGATAGATTTGATGGGTATTGAAACTTGCTTCTTCAATTAGGAGTGGATATGAAACACAATGGTTTGTTCCGTAATGAACAACTAAGACATCTGACAGAGACCAATTATGGTTTAGTTTTAAATCATATCTAAGTTTCGAGCACACTTAAAGCAAAAAATTATAAGCCAAATGACAGTAGGCTTCATCAAGCTCTTTAGTCAGTCTTGAAAGAAATCCCTTTTGCATCTGGCATTGTACATTAGAAGTTAAAAATAATGCAGAATTATGACTGATTCCATACCTCTAGAAGACAATTACATTCTTGCTTCTTGCTGGATGAAGCACCACAACTTTTTATCACATTCCTGTAAAATAACTTTTCAACACCAACAACTTGCAGCTGTCTCAGGTTGTCAAATCTACGTTCTTTGAGTCGCTGATATTTATCTAGGTGTAAACTATATATATAACGCTGTGCATAAGGAAGAACCCAGTTAATCAAAGAAGTTTTGGAGGTGGAGTCTGCATGACCATAGAATATTGCTTCACGAGTAACGACCTGCACAAAAAGAGAAATATGAAAAGCAAATTCATAAGGGAAACAGGATGCACTAGGGTAGGGAAGGGCCAAGAAAAGTATGAAAGGAAAGAAATTGCTCAATACAAAAAATACACCAGGTGCTGAGAGTAGAAGTTATCCTTTAGAACAAATCAAAACTATCACAATAAGCCACCAAAACCATGTGGCAGAATAGCTGGGATTATATTAACATGCATTGCTGATACTAACAGCATGTTCAAATTGATATTAGAATCAATATTCTAAACAACATGGAAAAAATGTCATCAACAAGTTTTCAAGGATAGGTTCTGGGAACACAAATATATGGGAAGGTAAAAGGAAAAAAAACTGATTTCGGGGGAAAGTATGTGCTTACCTCTGAGAGAGCTTGAATTCCCAAATTTTGCATGAGGACAGCCAACTTGGTGCCAGGCGTCTCTTGCTCCATGATATCATGATTGCCAAAGTAAAGGAAATTAACATTATCCAAATGCTTGAACCTGTTTCCTAACTTCTCATCATCACACCAGCACACCAAACCAAATGAAGGGTGTAGTGAAACCCATTTATCTACCACAGTGGGAAGTATTGCATATTCTATTTTTCCAAGGCATTCTTTCATGTGAACAATATCATCAGATCTGAGTGAACAAGATTTTAGTGCATCACTCAACTTCAAAAAAACTTGGAACACCTAAAACATCCACAGAAAATACTTAGATTGTATTACAATCAGACATGTCAAAAAAAAAAAACTGTATACCAATTACGTACTGTATTAGCAGCTTGAGAAGGCAAGGTTATGGTTGATAAGTGCTGCAAAATGTCAAGATAATTATGGGAAGAAGGAACCTCGGGTACTCCACACTTGTTGATGAAAAATTCGTGAAGGCCTGGATAAATATTGCTCAATGTCTTGTATAGGGGATAGTTCAACACATCTGTTGATCTACGCTGGAGATGGATCTGCTTCATTTGTTCCATGGAGCCAGTTGGATCGTTCCAAAATACATCCTCAGAAGCTAAAAATACACCAGATTTGATATCCTCCTGCCTTGAACTAGATCCATCGGGGACAAAAATAAGACGTTCCGCATGAAATGTCTCGATAATTTTGCTATTTGAAGCTGATATCTCATCCAAGATAAACGTGTATAATCTTGTCATTTGAGAAATGCTGGCATAAGAGAGATTTATTAGTTCATGAAAGAGGATAAGACAAATTAAAATCAGATTGTAGAGAACAAACAAAATGAAAGAGAAAAACTGTTAGAGTATCTCATATAGACTAAACATAAAAATGTTAAAGAGTTTATCAGTAATAAGGACCAACTATCCAAATAACTAATTCTAGTCATTTTGACAATGGTTGACCCAAGACCAATTCTTATCAATGGGCTCTATACTCTACCCATATTAAAAATTCTAATATAATATCAGAGCAAGTTTAATACGGATTATTAATTTCCTGGTTGCTCGTCTAGATGCCCAGTCCTAACAGCCTGGTTAGGTTACCACTGGGTTTATTTCAAGTGATAATTGGATGTCCAGTCCTAGTTGCACTTGGGGGAGAATGTTAGAGTATCTCATATTTATTAAAAATGAAAATATTAAAGGATTTATAATAGTTCTAGTCATTTTGACAATAGTTAACTCAAGCCCAATTTTTGTTCATAGACTCTACACTCTACCTATATTAAAAATTCTAATATAGTATCAGAGCAGGTTTGGTACGGATTATTAATTTCCCGTTTGTCCATCTGGATGTCCAATCCTAATAGCCCGATCCGATTACCACTGCATTTATTTCAAGTGATAATTGGATGTCCAATCCTAGTTGCACTTGAGGGGGAATGTTAGAGTATCTAATATTGACTAAACATGAAAATGTTAAAGAGTTCATGAGGCTCTACACTCTACCCATATTAAAAATTCTAATAAAAACACATCAGAACGTAGCAAATAATGATCTAACAATCTGTTTGGTTGAGGGAAATAGCATTTCTATTACCTATCTATTCCTACGTATTAGCTAATCTTTGTTTGGTTAGAAAAATAATTACGGAATAACCATACTGTAGATTAAGAATTCGTCGATAGAGGGGAATAGATAAAGACTACTACCACCCGTCTTTACCTATTACGCGCACATCCGGAATAGGTAAACGGAAGCTTCGTTTTCGTTGGACAGTTTTTGTCCCCCTCTCTCACGCAACAGCACCCCCGTCTTTCTCACACACGTAGTAGCACCCCTCTCTCTCGACGACCCTCATTGACGCTCTTTGTCTTTGGCTCAATGGCCCTCTCGCGCTCATCATGCTCTCGTCTCTTTTCTCCACTCACGATCTTGGTCTCTGGCTCATAGAGTTATAGAAGGTTTCGTGTCTAGCTTGATCACACAGAGAGAGACACAGAGAGATGGGAGACCTGGAAAAGGTGAAAAAAGTTCAGCTAATAGGGATGTTTCAATTATTGCCCAGATTGGTGGTCTTCGATCTCAACTACACTCTCTGGCCTTTCTATTGGTATGTTGCTGCTCTTCTCTTTTTCTTCGTTTTCATGTGTGCTTGTGTTTTTCTATACTCATATTCTTAGATTGTTGTGTTAATCTCTTCAATTTTCTTTCTTTTCTTCTTCCTAGATTCTGGGTCTTATCAAAATTTGGGTTCATTTTTGCAATTCATAACAAGTTATGCCTTTGCTTGTCTTCTCCTTTTGTTTTCTTGTACTCCGTATAATTGTTGTTAAAGGCATATTATACCGACATGAAATTGCAATTTCTTTGTTGGGATGTTTGTCTTCATATGACTGTTATGTCGAAAGTATCTGCAGTGTCGAATCCATCTTCCAAAGAGAACACATATGAGGCCAACTCTTTGATAAATTCTCATTCCACGTGCAACAAGGTCAAGAATGCCCATAAGCTATTTGGTGATATGCGTGAAAGGAAAGTGGTGTCTTGGGGTGCATTGATGGCTAGGTACTTGCAAGATGGGTTGTCTTAGGAAGTCATTGTGTTGCTGTTTAGTGATATGCATGAAAGGAAAGTGGTGTCTTGGGGTGTGCTGATGGTTGGGTACTTGCAAGATGGGTTGTCTTAGGAAGTCATTATGTTGCTAAAGGGTATGCTTTTGGAGGGTAGTGTGAGGCCTAATGAGTATATTTTTGCTAGTGTGATTTCTTCTTGTTCTGATGGTGGGAAAGTTGATGATGGTCACGGGTTAGTGTTGAAGTCTGGAGTCTTGTTTCATCAAATATGTAAGGAACACTCTTGTGTATATGTATTCGAAGTGTTCCTGTATCAAGATGCTCTGCCGGTTTGCAATTCATTTGCAGGAAATGATATACTTTATTTGAACTTTGATCCTTTCAATTCTTCCTAGCTTTGCCTTACATTTCTTGCCACAACCACAAACAATTCAGGTACTTGCGTCGAGAAGATGTAGGCTCCTGTCAACATGTCTGCATATGTGTGCCTTAACGCATTGGATAATGTGAATATTATCACTATTTTAGATTATCTAACTTAGTAGAGCAAAGTCAGGGGTTTACAATGATTCATATACATGTATCTAATGCGAAAATGAGCCCATTTTTCCGCTAAGACAACTAATTTCTCTAAAAACATAAATTTTTCTGTTTTTTTTGTTTTTTCTCAAAAAAAAATTATTGAAAACTGTTGAAGTTTTTTCAGGCTTTCTCTTTTCATATGATAGTTGATTATAATATAGTTTTGTACACCATACAGGCTACTTTGTCCAAGTCAACCAAAAATAAAAGTCCTGCTGTTTGAATCATAATCTGCAATGGCCTCTTAAGTACTAACTCACCTTAAAAATGAAGAGCAAAAGCACAGAAAAAGAATAATGCATTATGGAAAAGTTCATGTACTATTGTTCCAAAAATGTGTGTTGTTCCTTATTTTTCTCTTTGATTCTTAAGGGAGTAAAATACAGCAATACACAGACACACATATTTAGACCATACCTCACCCTTTTTCTACTTATAATAATAATAATAATAATAATAATAATAATAATAATAATAATAATAATAAAATTAATTTTGTATAATAATGATAATAAAAATAATAAGAAAATTAATTTTGTATAATAATAATAGTAATAATAATAAATAAATAAA
>JANZLD010000003.1:800224-819739 GCA_026413575.1 Erythroxylum carthagenense | reverse complement strand
AAATAATAATAACAATAATAATAATAGTAATAATAATAATAATAATAATAATAATAATAATAATAATAATAATAATATAATGATAAAGATATTTTGGTCTTTTTATTACTTATTCCTCTCTTATTCTAAGTTTATATTTTCAAACCAAACATTGGAATAGAAATTCTTTCTCTATTCCATTCCTTAAACCAAACAAAGTAATATTCATTCTGTTCTATTTCTCATCTTTTCTATTCCTATGAATAACTATTCTATTCCTTATCTATTCTATTCCTTGAACCAAACAGGACGTAATAGTGCAAACAATTAATAAGAATAGAAACATTGAAGGATATCAACACGAACATGAGCAATTATAAGACCATACCACAAACTTAAGAGAATGACCTGTTAAGGATGTAAGAGAATCACCCTAAGACATTCACAAAGGTTATACTTTTACAAGCTATAAAGAAAACATGTAAGCTCTAAGCCAATAATTATGCAATCTTCCATGATAGTTAAAGATGTTTCATGTCATCCACTCAATTTCATGATCAACATGTCATCCATATAAAATCAAAGTACTACCTGGCTTTAAAAGGGGTATTGGATGTTCTCCATACTCTTAAAATTTCGAGAGCATCACTGAGAGTTGCTTTAGTCTTAAAGCCAATATCACGCATTAAATTTAAGCTTCTCACCTGTTTCAGAAAGGAAAAGCAGTAAAGATAACGCATTAGATCAAGCAAACAAAATTACTATTATCCAAATACAAAGATGCTACAATTCTTATAACGGTAAGAGCAAACTTTATATACATCAATCAGATCATTCATGCACCTTCTTTTGATCAACAAAAGTGAAATTATCCAATGTGCAACACCCATCAGCAGTATAACCCACCAAAAAAAAAATCTATGCCTCATTCTGTATCTTATGAACTCCTTAGCTCTATATCATCTTAATGTCTTACTATATAACTCCATTCTTCTAGTTTTCTATTATGGATCAATATAAGGTGATTACTGAATTTTATGCCATGTCAGAATTCATAACCCAATGGACATCTAAGCTTAGGTGAGTTGTAAAGCAAACATAACATCAAAATCTAATCCATCAAATCCTTTCAACTATGTCAAATGTATTAAGACCTGGACAATACCAAAAGAAAACATGGTTTACTTCTGAAAAGAGAAACTGCATAAGAATTCCATTCAAATAGTTGAGCGATACTGTCTCAGTCGAAGTAGGAGAGGAAGATTCTATAAACATTTATGTTAACATTAACAACAAACTAACCTTTGGGAGGGCATATGGAGCACAAGCACCCAGGATTGAGCGTACTGACTCACAGTCATAAAACAATTCTTTAGGGTAATGAAGCTCATTATCCATACTTGACACTATCCATCTTGTGTCACAGATGCTGTTTATAAAAGAAGACCTTATGGGTCTTCCATCAGCATCAGGATTGGACATTAACTGCAAATAACCAGTAACTTTGGCACCATAATTATCATCCCATAGCACATCAAGAACCTCCAGAAGATACTTGCAGCATTCTCTATCACCACTTGAAGATAATGACGATAACAGATGCTCTAACTCAGGAGAAGTCCACTCTTTGATCTCTAGACATTGGGAAATCAGGGCCTGATCTGATATGATATTATTGAAATTAGTCTGTGATAAATCAGTAATATTCCTATCAGTTTGAACAACTTGCACAAAGTCTGTCACACCGAGTTCCTGGTAAAATTCCCTCCATTTCACTAGTCCACCTGAACGTGCTTTATTTGCAGGATGTTTTAGACAGGCGATATCAACCTCATGCCATGCAAAATGCTCAACATCAAACATTTTATCCACATCAATAGGATTTCCAAAATCCTTGCTGAAATGAATTGGTGTTTCAGCTGGCCTTTTATAACCATGATTTGTCAATATGTAGGCTTTATTCTGCAACTCAGAGATAATGTTTTCCCTTTCAATAGAACAACTAGGGCAGCTTGATTGCAAATGAATCATTATAAAGCAGATGTAATCTGTCATCAATGCCTTTTCTTCATTTATGATTCTCTTGTCAAGTATAGTTGGGAGAATGTGAACCCTCATAATTTCATGTGCAGTGAGCTGCTGCACACCTACTTCATAAAGAATCCGACTAACTTTATCATCTGAGATGCAGTCACCTTTTGAAACAGAGAAGAGAAGGGGATCTACAGTCCTAAGTTTAGCATATAAATTAGGAAAAACATCAAATTCCAGTGTCCCACTAAAGTCAGTGCTCAAGGCATCAGACTGCAACCAAATTGTACCTTCATCCACTGAGCTGTAAGTACCATCAGAAAGGGGAATAAATGCTAAATGGCGAAGCCTATCTACGAGATCATTTTTTCCAGAAGAATGTAATAACATTGTATATACAGCATTCAGCCAAGAAGATAACCAGAATAGGCCCATTGACTTTAGGCCATTTCTTGAACCACATAAGTTGACCATAAATCTCACTAGAGTTTCAGGTCCATAATCAACTATACCCAACGCTCTGGCCAATGAATCAGGCAAAACTATATCCTTATCCAAAAATCCAAGGCCAAGGTGCTCATGAAGCAGGCCAACAGGCAGAAGATTGCGGGCCTCTTCATTCCAACCTCTAAGAACCTTGCAAGGAGGAACCATTTTACTATTGTCTCCTTCCAGAAGTAAACAGGCTGACCTCCGTAGTTCTGAAATAATCGCCCTGGGAAGCCCAGAAAAAAATCCATGCACTTCCCCCACAAGTGGTACATAGCTCATAAATGTAGAAATAGCTGCTCCTGGTTTCTCCCTAAAACAAGAAAGGGCACAAAAATGTCTCTCTGCACTTACAAACAAACCAGGAAATTTTGACAACAACCACTCATTCCAGGGATTATTGTTATCCACTTCCTCTCGTGATGAAGGAAGAACAAAATCCCCCTGAAGGATAAATTTCAAACCATAAGTTCTTAGAGGAAGGAAAGCAAATACAGGTTGCTGGTCCAGATGTGGCTTGTACTCCCCATTATCTGATTCTTCAAGTGTAAAGGCTATTGAAATTTCGGTTGTTTGCACTTTGCGATGACTAGCAAATGTCCGCAATTTCTGTGATGTTACAAGCCAATTCATGTTATTATCCCCACATGAGACCTTCACAATTCCATCTTCCAAAATTTCTTTCTTCATGACTACAAATGAATCATTGAGCATGTTCTGGAAGACAACAGAATGAAGGCGATGAAGAAAGAGAAGCAAAGAAGGGTGGAGATCCGAGAACATTTTCAAAGCGGTTTCTTCAGACAGTTTTGACCGGAAAGGAAGTATGATACATGTTTTCCAACACTCGTCATCCATCTGATAAGTTTCTCCACGTACCAACCTAGTATACAAATCAATATTGCAAGGAGGTATGGCTGTTGGCAAAACAAAACCTATCTGTCCTTCACCTATATCAAACTTAACATGAAATCCATTTGAATGAATCTCTGGAGCATCTGTAATCTGCAATAAGACATAAAAAGGTCAGTAAGCAACCTATTAACAGATTCAACATTTAACCCAATTAGTAAATTTTTTCATAAATTTATTAAAAAATTAGTGAAAATACAAAATGTATACAAACACAACAGCAAACTCATAGCAATCTTTAGTCAATAATCCCATCTGCTATCTAGTGATTTATCTACATCACACAGGACTTCAGCATTCATAGGAATAGACACAATTATTCTTCTAACTTAAACCCCCTCAGTCTTATTCCACTACATCTTCATCACAAAAAATAGGTCTACAGTAAATACCACTATTCAGGTACCATTTTCAAATGAAATAAAACGGTTAAAATCACACTGCACATTCATAGTGGAAAGCAAGTGCTGGACTGAACCTGACTCCAAGAAACAAAACATTTTACCAGGTCTTAACAGATATATTTTGATGGTCACTTGCAGAACTAAAATAAACATAGTCCAGTCTTTCTGTTTCTATCGCAGTCAAACATCTTGCACACTACTTTTTTGCAACACAATATGTTGAATAAATCACAATTCACACCATACTGCAGCATTCATTAAACAAAACAATCATGCAATAGAGTCACCAAGTGAAGAAAAAATCAATGTCATAGCAAATGACTGAGTAACTCTCATGATACTTTGTGTTCCTCAAAAGTAAGGATGATATCCCTGTCCCTCAAAAGTGGGAATGACGTCCCTGTTGAGCATGATAACCTCATGATTAATTAGTAATTATGTCCTAATTAATATTATACCAATTGTACCAAGGACAAAGTGACTGCAAGGAAACCAAGAAAGTTCACTTCAACCCTCCCCCACCATGATATCCCTCTTGACATTCAATTGTACACCACACACAAACAACAACATGATAAGAGAATTATACACGAAATACTGATTTGAAGCCAATCCCTTTCTGCCCTATGTATCCAGCACCACATCCTTTCTTGGTTGAGTTCCCAACATCGCAAAGAGCTCTGATATTTTCAGCAGAAAAGCCTTGCTCATTGTTCAAAACAACGATACCTGAATCTTGAAGAATGAATGCTAGAGTAGGTTTGATATTTTCTGGATAGATGTTATCATCGGCATTTTGAACCTGAAGCAAAAGAATTGACATGGATAAAAATGCCAACACAACTTCATGATACAAACCATAAAAGGAAACGAAGCATATATATCCAGAAGAAAATGGAGGGACGTCATATTATACTAAAACTCAAGTCTACAAAATGCCTCCTCAAAAAAGCAAGGTAGATGTTCTACTACAAATTATAAATTGCATTGAAATGTGGAAAAGTTTACAGATGATGTTAGGTGTTGGTTTTTGTTTTGGTTCATTTTCCAACTCGGTTAAAGGTGTAATTCCTTGATCATGGGCTTTCAATGGGGTTGCCTCTGCTATTAGTCCAAGAAATAAAGCAAAAGCCTCTTACCAAATAGCAAACTATAAATTTAACCCAGGTTTAATTGATTACACAACTTATCGCTTCCTCCATGATACCAAAATTATGACGGGACCTGATAGCTTATCAACATAAAAGAAAACAATAAAACACTCCTCAGTGCCTCTCCCCCCTTGTCACAAGTCAGAAAAGTACCAGAAAAAAACAAGCTCTATAAAGTGATGTACATGCAAAAGCTTTCGCGCAATAGTTAACTTACTAGCTCCAGAAGAAAATGTGAATCCTGGGAATATAATTCCTGTGAGAGACAATGAAGTGCTCTCCCTAAGCGAGCATGTTGCTTCTTCAACATGCTACTCTCCATGTTTGAGAGGTTTGAATCAAGACCAAATTCATCTCTCCTTATAGACTGAATGACCAAGCTTGCTTCTTTATCAATGTCATCTTCAGATAATATGTTTATGCTACCATTGACAATTCCATTACCACATGCTGCTATATCATCAGCTCTGTGACCCACAATAACATGATTATCAGAAATATTACTAAGATGAACTCCCCCCTCAGCACAAGAAACATTATCTTGCGCATCTAGTGTGCACCTTGTCTCTGTATGTAGTTCAGGCCTAACAAGCCCCTTACTTGATAATTCAGATGCCATGAACAATTCAGTGGCATTAGTGGAACAAAAGGCACGGTAATCATCGATCCACTCTATTATTCCAATAGATAATCCTATCTCATGAAGCATAAGCCTCTCTTCTGCGTTGCACTCACACAAAATAGCTGAAGGAGCATGCTTAATTACAGAACGCATCCCAGAGAGCAACACATCAGCTGCAAAACCATGAAATTCTGATGGCAGATAGCCCAGACAATCAAGGACAAACCTTGAGGCAACAGACACCGTCCGACTCGCTTTCATCTGATCAGTCTGTAATTCACAACTCCTTATATTACTGCAAACTCTCTCAACAGCTTCACCATACAACAGATGATTCTTATTGGCCTCCACTTCAGCATCGTCAAATTTATTCTTCAAAATGACATCAAATGCATGGTTAGCATAAGACTTAATAAGGGAGAAAGGTACATGCTTTTTACCTCCTACCAATGAGAACAAGGATAACAATGAGACAGCAGATTGGAAAGAAGATAAATCAAGTGCCGCTTTCAAGAATGTATCAGCACTGGCAAATTGATCAATCCGAATCATCTTGCCATCCTTTGTCACCAAACACAACAATTCTTCCAAGTTGACTTCATTTGATAACCATTCCACGATTGGACCAAGTGTAGGAGCAAATACAGTGTCCCAGTGTGACCATAAGATTAAATCAGACAATATAGGTGCCTTAAGTAAAACTTCAATTGCTTGTTTCGATGTGACAGACTCAATGGGTGTTATCTTCTGGCAATAACTGGTACTCCACGAATCTGGTAAAGACTCATCTTCACGAGGCAAAGACTCACCAATTGGAGCTGTTGTTAATAATGTAGATGAAAAAAGTACACGATTTGAGATCACACTATGCTGATTATTCTTCACATTTTGCAAGAGATCTTCCATAGAATCATTCCCCTTGATCTCAAAACTAAGCAAAGGAAACTGTCCCCTAAGTAATGCAGAAATCATCTCCTTAGTAATAGTTTTGTTCTCTTTTAGGTTACTCATAGCTTGAGATACCAATAAAATCAACTGATGTTGTCCCATATTAATCTCTAAAGAAGACTTTTCAGTTACATCACCAACCAAGCAACTTCGTAGATAAGGTGGCAATAGGGATGAATGCTTCTCCAGAAAAGTGAAGAAATCTCCATGACCAAGATATTCAAATTCATTAACACCAAATTGGTCAACCAACCAGAACTCACAATTACACAGCTTTCTCACACAGTTCAATCTGTTCTCTGCTAATGATTGGCTACTGCCGTGAAATTCCAGGTCAACATGACAGTAACTAATGACTTTCTCAATGATAGTCTCAACAGTAACACCTGTGAATCTACTAATTAGACAAACTAAGCTTTACATATAAATTGATTAAAAACAAGAGATAAGGTACAATTAGCAAAAGTGGAAAGTCTGATGGTTGGAGATGATTACACTCATTGGATGCTTGCTGTACACTTTGCTTGGATGCATTTGACTTGTGATTTTCATTTGGCTCAACATCAATGATCTCATATTTGGTATCTTCAGCAGACGCATTATTGTGCAACTCAGGTCCGGTTATGGTTTGAAAAGTATCATAGATACTATCCCAGTTTTTAAAAGATTTCATAGATGCCACCTGTAAAAAAAAATAAAAGTCATTTCATCCATAATTAAGGCCCTTAACAATCAAATCAGGAAAAAAAATTTAATAAGCAATAATTTTAATCTAGTAAATAATGAAAAACTAGAAAGTAATGAATACAATCATACCAATCACAATACACCTCAACACAAAACGGATCCAGAAATACAGACGAGACACAAATTTACTCTGTAGAATACTGAGACAACAGAGCACATAGACCATCCACCATATATGACATTTACTTGCACATAATAAAGGATTTGATTTTCGAAAGACCAGGCAGGCCCAAACAAACTTATGAAAAAGCACCATGCTTTGCAATAAAAGAGAAGAATAAGCAAAATAGGAACTATCCTTTTATTGATGAAGAGAAAAGAAAATCTAATGGGACATATTTCAAGAATACATGTAATGCATAACACAAAACTTATGCAGGACACTTACAGCAACATTAAGCAATCCGATACACGGGTACCAAGAGAACATTGATCTGATTCTTCTACAGTGCCGATCAGAAGTATTATTTTGTTTATAGAACTGCAGCATTCTATCCAGTACCTACGAGTAAAAAAGATTCTAACTGTAAAACTCCCCATCCATACTGAAAATAAAAGAATGGCCAATTATCTGCAAAATTTACAAACAACTGATACCAAGAGATCAAATAAAATTTCTTGAAAATAGATCTGCTAAAGCAGAAGCAAATTTTAAATGAGGAAGCATGCCAGTATATTCGCCCAAAAAGATTTAATATGAAAATAGAAATATTTCACCCTGAAAATTTTTGCATTCAAATTATTACCAAAGGCAGGTCCATAAAGGCCTAAAAATGACCTAAAGTTCACAGGGAAAAGTCATCAATGTTGACAAGGATGTAAAGCAGCATACTACAGGCTTGGTATCAATTAAACACAGAGGTGAATAAGAAGTAGAGAAACTCACCTTATAACCTTTCCCTCAAATTATTGCACATGCCACAGGTATTAGGCATGCACTGAACTGGGGTGAGGATGGTCATAACACAGAAAAGAGAATTTCAATTCTTTGTCCTTGTTACTAATTCTAATTTGCATTTGAAATTTACGCATCTCTTCCGACAAAATTTGTTTTATCAAGAGAAACCAACATCAAATGAAACACAAAATCAAAAGTTCAAAGAAGCAATAACAATAGCCCATAATTCAAATGAAGCATCGACTTACCTCAGCTGGTGTGTGATGCGCACATGCATGCTTCCAGGTTGTGATGAATGACATCATGGTATTATTAGGCAGTAAGAGGTCTTGAGTATCAAAAAACTCCTCTGTATTATTGACACAAAATTTTAGTTTTCCCCCATCTATTTTACACGTTTTGGAGGGAGAAGGAGCATTACAATTTTCATCTTTAAATTTTCTTTTCTTTGTTAATGGCCTGATATTCTTTTTGTGCTTTGAGCTGCCACTAGCAGAAGAATATTGCAAACCAATTTCAACTTCGCCATCTAGGCCCAGCCTGGATAGCTCTTCGGCTTCAGATGGGTAAGGACAGCTACTGACCCAATCAGAGCTATGTGAAATGCAATTTGATCTACTGACATTATCATTGCTTCTAAATTTACTTTCTGATCGACTATCATCACTGGCTTCTTCCTCTGAGCTTGATGATAAAAATCTAATGTGTTTACCACAGAAACTCTTGACTGGTGGAGAACCTGAATCGACGCACTCACGTATGGCATAAAAACGCTCTTTCAAGTTCTTGCGTTTTTTTATTGCATCAGATTTCTTGCCAAGGTATTTCTTTAAAAAAGCATCATGAGACTTTTTGGCTTCTTGAATAAGAGAGACGTACAACCTGTGGTCAAAATTTAACTAATGTTTATAGAACCTGACATGAGTTCATTATGCTCAAAATCAATTTGTACAAAATTTGTATAGAAAATTAAATCAAGCGCAGTGTTAAAATAGCAAAATTTTAATAATTGTCTCCTAATTTTAAAGTTTACTAGGAGATGATAACTAGCAGGATTTTCCTAAATCACAAAAAAAGAAAAAAGGAGATAACAAGCAGAAGTGAGGAAAAGGACATCATTATGAATACCCACCCCAAGCTTTGAATACGAATACCAAGCATCTCCTTCCTCGCAAGATTACGTTTCTTAGCAACAAAATCCAGAAATTCATCAATATTAATGTCTTTCTTATGAAAACTGTCCATAAACTGACGAAGAGCAAGAATTATTTCTTCACCAGTAATCTTGAACACTTCCGAAGATTCAGAATCAACAGGAAAATAGTGCAACACAAGAGGGTGTTGAAGTAAGGGGCCCAATTTCAGCTCTTCAAACTGCCCACGGCCCTCTTTCTTGCATATTGCAACTTGTAAGTCATACAAGGAGGTAATTTTGTGAACCCCAACAAAGCAATGAATGAATGCATTTATCTAAAAATAAAAAAAATACAAATCAATAGCAGGAATTCATGTCAACACAAAAAGCTTATATCCACAAGCACAGAGAACACAGAAGGGTGTAAAGAAATAATTAGGCACAAGAGCTTTTTACTTTTTCTCTTTTGAAGGCAATGCCATAGTACTAAACCAAAAAATCGTTCCAGAAAGAAACAAGCACCAAAAGTTCTAACTCCAGTTCTTCCACTAAAATAATGATTTCAGAAATACTAGAGTAAGCCCTTGGTGCCTGCAGCTCCTTCTCCATAAGAGAAAGATGACCAGGAAAAATAAAACCGAAATAAAAAGATGTAACAGAAAAGTTATAGAATATTATAAATTTCAAATACTTTAAAGATAAATTCTCTTTCCCTTCAAGCCGCATTAAAAATATAGTTTAGCAGAGGTCGTTGCTTTTCTCCTCAAAATCAAAAGAGCTACCAAGCTAGTTGTTCAATGGAGGTTGATGTGCAAGTTTCGCATTCCCACTTGTCCAAAAAGCTTTTAAAAAATACTATATGAAAATCATGCATAAAATTCACCTTTTCCTTCTTCCTTTGTTAACATCCAAAAATTTAAACAGAAGATTCACTATCCCTTCATTACCTCCCCGCAAGAGAGTGCCTCCTACAGCAAACTCAACTCATCAAACCAGCAATTTCAATTTTAAACAGGAAAATCAAAACTTTGACAACCATCAGCGGTCTCAAAACTCTTATCTATCCCATTTTCTATTAATCATAACAAAATTTGCGAAGTAAAATAAACAGAAGTGATACAACCTGACTTTTGCTAACAAACTCTTTGTTCTAGGTTTATATGTTTTACCTTCCCTTCAATCGCAATAAGTCGGCGGACAGATGCCACCTCCTGCATCCTCAACCCCAACTCACTCCACGACTCGACCTGCAAAGCAGTGGCAGTGGCCCGAGCAACTTCCCACGCCGACACACTCCCACCAGCGGCAACAAGTTTGTTCCACGCCATCTCCGCGACCTTGTCAATCGCCTCCACCGTCCGTTTGGGCGCCACTGGAGTTGAGCTCGAAGGATTCGAGTTTTGGGGTTTCTGGATACGGGCTTGACGGACATCAGGGTTTTGGGCTGTAAAGTTAGCGTTTTGGGGTGGAAGATAAGGGTTTTGGACTGTAAAGTTGGCGTTTTGGGGTGGAAGATGAGGGTTTTGGACTGTAAAGTTAGCGTTTTGGGGTGAAAGATGAGGGTTTTGGACTGTAAAGGTAGCGTTTTGGGGTGGAAGATGAGGGTTTTGGACTGAAAAGTTGGGGTTCTGGGATGGGAAATTGGAGTTTTGGACTGACAAGTTAGGTTTTACGGGTGGAAAATTAGGGTTTTGGTACAGTGGGAAGTTTACGTAGTTGAGGTTCTGAACCGGAGCGTTAGCGAGGAGACTGTAGAGGTAGAAATTCGGGTCTTGAGAGGTATAACATGGATACGGCGGCTGCGGAGTCGGAGGCGAAGATCCTTGCCGACCGTCGCCGCCGTAGCCGGCGGAGGGTTGACGACGCATTGTGAGAGCAGAGTTATTTGAAGAAACGGGAAGTAAATAGTGGAGTATTTATACGGTCGGAATCAGGGTTTTTAAATCATAGGATCGACGGGGAAGGGCGCAGCAACCGTCTTTCGATTAGATCCTACGACTACAAATGATCGAACACTGCATAGTTGTGTGACTGTGTTATACCGAATAAAAACCCTCTTTTTTTAAAGTGAATATTGAATGTTTTATGCTTTTTAACTTTATAAATTTAGATTTACTTAGGAGGGAATTAATTTTTAATTTCTCTTATTTTTTAATTTTTTATTTTTCAATTTTTCAATTTAACAGACAAGTTTTAAATTTTAGAGTACAATTAATTAAAAAATTCTCAAAATTTGTTAAAATTTTAATTATAATACAAACTTTTAAAAATAACAATAAGATGTTCAAGTTTTAAATTTTGTTTAATTATAGTATGAATTTTAAAAAGTTGTGATAAAATATTTAAACTTTTAATTCTAACCGACATTAGTATTTTAGTCTTTTCTTTCGTTTTTAATTTATTTTCTCCACATCCTTACCATTAAATTTTTAGATTACATAACTTCAATGCTCTTACGCTGAAAATATAAAGACTACGAATTAAAAACGAAGAGCTTGTTAATATAATTTATTACAATACGAGAGTAATTTGAAGTGATAAAAGAACAAACATAAAATAAATGGATGAGAATTGAGGGAGAACAAATAGATAATGACAGGTTGAGGTTGTGTAAACTGATTTGTAGATTATACTTTTAATAACGACGTCTTTTTATTGCTCTTCATTTGTTGTATTAATTTTGACTGACGTGTATTAATAGTTAGAATTTATGAAATATGTGACAAAGTTATGTTAGCAAAATTGAAAGTAAAAATTAAGGTGGAGTTAGAATTAAAAAAATAAAAATTTAAATATTGTATTAACACATTTTAAAATTTAAGTTATAATTTTGTTTTTGTAATTAAACCTTTTATAATATGTTTAGCACTCAATCGTACTCGACCTTGGGTCATACAAGAACCTATAAAGATTCTTTGGACTACGACCCGAGTCCGTCTCAAATGGGTCCAAATGGAGCCCTCGCCAACTGCAAGCAAAATGGAGCGAAAGCCCAATAACAGATCAACGGACCGTACCTGTCAAAGATAAGAAAATCACAATCACCGAATCAGCTCTTTTCGTCGATCTCTTCATCAGACCTCGTCTTTCACTTCACAAGCTAAGCATGAGACGGTAAGAGGCCACACCTGCATTTTCCCGGGAAATTCGTCTTTCGCGAGAAACAACCGGGACTGAACTTCTTTTTCATTTTTCTTCTACAGGCTAGGGCACCAAAGGCAGCAAAGCAAGCATGGTGTGGGATTGTTGAAGGGAACAATCGCGAAGCTCTCGATTCCGGTGTTTGTTCTCTTGATCTTTACTCTGGGGCGGCTTTTCACTGTTACAAATACTGATGATGTTGGATCGGGAACGTCCTCGGAGGTTAGTTCAGATGTTGGACGGTGTTTGTTTTGTTGATTAGAAATTAGAGGAAAAATGTAAATGCTGCATTTCGTGTTAGTAATGGGCGAAAGTATGCTTAATCTTAGAGAAAGATTTGATTTTTGAGTGATAGAACTTGCATGGGGAAATGAAATGATGCTAAAGGAGACAAATTTGGTGTTAGCGCTTTTTTGATGATAACATTGGAGAGATTGGTTTTTAAGCGAGCTCAAGGGGGAGATAGTTAGGTTAGCTGGTACATCATCTTCAAATTGTTTTTAGCATTTAAAATCATTGTGTTCATTGACTAGCTATAACACTGTTGATGCTCTTTTACTGGTTAAAGTTTTTTTTTTCCTTCATATTTTTGCAATTCTTCGTTTCAGTTATGGAAATGGTGGGTCTTTTCCCCTTTTCCAAACTTTTGACTGTGCCTTATAGTTGAAACTCCCGGTTTTAAGAATACAGACAAATGTCGGCTGTATAAAATGTGGTGGAACTTTTGAAACGTTATTGTATCAACTAAACATATGTTTTATATTGCTATTCTTTCTTTTATCTGAAGAATCTGAAGATTCCTCAGCTTCAGTTCCTTCTTTTTCCACTATGTCTAAGCAGGTCAATGTTGAAGAACTTTGGCAAAGTGCTAATTCAGGTGGCTGGAGACCCTCTTCTGCTCCAAGATCTGAATGGCCATGTAAGTGCACTCTATCTTCCTTAAATTTTTTGCATGTGATTATTGGGTTGGCTTTTATACTGAAGTTTAATAGTATGCAGCAAATTGTGATTGTAATGGTTTTGCGTCGATCATTGTATTGTTGCAGCTCCACCTAAAGAAAGCAATGGTTATCTACGTGTTCGCTGTAATGGGGGCTTGAATCAGCAACGAAGTGCGGTTTGTAAACCATCTTAAACACCTTTTAGAAACTTGGTTTACATTATTCGTGCATACCCTCTCTTTTCTTGAAATATTTCATTGGCTGCTAAGTTAACATAGACATTGAACTACTGCTGTCAGAGTGAATCGGCAAAACGAGTGAGAATGCAAATGAATGATTGTTCACGGTTTAAAATGAACCTGCCACCCTTATTGACTTAGATTACTACTTTTCAGCTTCTAAATATTTGTTTAGTAAGAGCTTAGCAATTACATAATATTTTTTTTCTGGCTCTTTTTTTAATTTTTGGTTCGTTAGGCCATGAAATATTGATCTTAATCCCTGAGATGATACATACAATTGGATTACATCTTTTATCATATATTATTTATACTTTTTGAAATGTTGAAACCTTTTCAATAATGATCACCTATTGAATTTGATAGATCTGCAATTCGGTCCTTGCTGCAAGGATCATGAATGCTACACTTGTGTTACCTGAGTTGGACGCAAACTCCTTCTGGCACGACGACAAGTATATTCTCTTCCTCCACTTTTGAAACTTACTGCAATTTGATCTGTTCCTCAAGTGTAGAAAACTGCTACTTGCTTTTACTGAGACACTTTGATGGAAACAAGTTAATATAAGGCATTATAGAAAACCAGATAGACAGATTTGTTTTGTTTACATTTCACCATGTTAGTGTGATGGCATCTTTTGATGAGGTATGCTGAATACATGCCTTTCTGGGATGTTTGTTTCTACCTTTTGATGGTTTGACGGTGAAAGGAATGTGGTACTGAAGCTTCAATTTTCATTTTACATAGTTGTCACTTTGAATTTGCAGTTAACTATTAAATATCTTGAAATGATAAACAGGAGATTACTGATCTAAGCAATTAAATTTTATGCATTCATTCTTGATACACATAGTCTCCTAACCCTTGAGAAAGTCATTTTTAAATTCCAGGTGATATCTAGTTCGATATGTGTTACAATCATCTATTAAGTTTTCCCTGAATCATTTTGCAATTCCGACATAATGTTCTCAAAACATTCTTATTTTACTGATGCACGTAACATTTTACTGTATACAGTGGCTTTCATGGGATCTACGATGTTGAACATTTTATCCAAGCACTTAGATTTGATGTACGGATAGTGGAAAAAATACCAGAAGCTCGTAAAAACGGGAAGACCAAGAAGATAAAGGCTTATCAGGTAGCTGATAGTACATCTTTCTGCATGAATTTTTAAAGTACTTATAGAGTTTTACCTTTTAACCTCTTATGTTTCCTCTTAAATTTCTCCCTGATTTGGACCTACCGCAGCTGCGGCCTGACAGAGATGCTCCTATTAGTTGGTATACAACAGTTGCCGTACAGAAAATGAAAGAATATGGGGCAATTTATTTAACTCCTTTTTCACATCGTTTAGCAGAAGAAATTGATAACCCTGAGTACCAGAGATTGAGGTGCAGGGTAAACTATCATGCACTTAGATTTAAGCCGCATATTGTGAAGCTAGCCGAGTCAATAGTTGATAAACTTCGTGCAGAAGGTCGTTTCATGGCGATACACCTTCGTTTTGAGATGGATATGCTCTCATTTGCTGGGTATGGTTTTGCTTTTAATTGCATGGTTTATTTGGAGATTTAATTTTTATGAACATGTGCAAGGGCTTCTGGTGAGGCCAAAAATTACTAGACACTTCCTGCTTCATTATCCACGGGGTGTTTTGAGGTTTTCTTTTTGCAGCTTTTTCCAAAATCTGTGAAGCGTGACATTGTTATTACTTCTAGGCTTCGGATGTTGTGGAACTCAAAAACCTTTCCTTGGGGACTACTGCGTTTGACTTATTATAAAGGATTTCTGTTTTGGAGGATCTAGCTGACTAGCTGGTCACAAAATTCCAGTGAATGATGCATCTGAATTAGCTTGCATATATAATTTTTATGTTCTATCTTTTTTATCAGTTGGAGAAATGAAGATTTCATATATCTGCAATATGCCTAAGTGACACTGATATGAATAAATTGCAGGTGCTTTGACATATTTACCCCTGGAGAGCAGAAAATATTGAAGAAGTACCGGAAGGAAAATTTTGCTGAAAAAAAACTTGTTTATAAGGAAAGAAGGGCAATAGGAAAATGCCCGTTAACTCCAGAAGAGGTGATCGTGTTTGTGAAAATGAATCTATTTGTTTTGTATACATATATAAGTGTATAGATGTGCGTGTGAGTTATTGTTCTGGTCATTGCACATCGATGAGGGTGTTAGCATGCAGTTATCTTGCTTGTTTTGCTGCATGTATTAATTGTATGTTGCGTTCTACTCCAGGTTGGTCTTATCTTACGTGCAATGGGGTTCAATAATTCTACCCAGATCTATCTAGCTGCTGGTGATTTGTTTGGTGGTGAACGGTTTATGAAACCATTTAGGACCTTGTTCCCTCGCCTAGAGAATCACAGTTCTGTGGATGCCTCAGAGGAGCTAGCAACAAACACCCAGGGCTTGTTAGGTTCTGCTGTTGATTACATGGTTTGCCTGCTTGCTGACATCTTTATGCCAACTTATGATGGACCTAGCAACTTTGCAAATAATCTTCTGGGTCACCGCCTCTACTATGGTTTTCGGACGACAATAAGGCCTGACAGGAAAGCTCTTGCTCCAATTTTCATTGATCGAGAAAATGGGCGCACCACTGGTTTTGAAGAAGCTGTTAGGCGTGTTATGGCGAAAACAAACTTTGGTGGGCCTCACAAGCGAATCTCACCGGAATCATTCTATACAAATTCTTGGCCCGAATGTTTCTGCAAAACAGAAACACAGAATCCTGCTGATAAATGCCCGCCAGACAATATTCTGCAAATTTTGGATAGCCAGTTAAATGTACAGACCAGTGAAGTCAAGCAAAATAATTCAACAGAATCTTCGGCAGAGAGATAAAGCTTTTGCAGTAATACTTCAGGTATTCTCTCTCCTCTACATCCACATTACAGAGATGACATGAAAGCAGCAAAGGAATGGTTGTAAAGGATTGGCTGGTATAATTGGGGGAACTGCCTATTAGCTTCAGATGAAGAGTTCCTGTAGTTTGTTGTCAAATCTGATTATAGACGTCGTTAATCATAAATTCATGAAAAGATGGTCCGAGCAAAATCCTATCAGAACATTTCCGGAAGGACTGAGACTGTCTCATGGGTCAAGATTAGATTGCACAGCACCTGATTTTGAGGAAGCTGTTTTTACTGACATTGCCAGGGGCTTGGAGCTGAAGCTTTCCTTCATGTCTGGCTTGATCGTTTGAAGGAATGTTGTTCCAAAGTTAGATATAAGTACTTCATACTCATCATTTATTTTTATTTATTTTTTTTGCTTTCCTTTGCTCTCATAGCCTTTGTACACGCAGTAAAAACCCAGGGGAATCATATTATGAATAAAGGGACCTTTTCATTTTGAAATACATGCCTTACAGATGCTAGCATAATTCATTTTCAGGTGAGAATCGAAGGTTCGTTGACATTTTTATAAGTTTGTCTTGATAGGGGATGAGCATTTAGAAGATGTTAGTATAATCCGATGCCGGGTAAGAATGACATGAAACCCACCTGGATAACTTTTCTTGAATACTTGCTAAAAGCCTTACCAGGTGTCATTCAGCCCGCAAATCCACTGTCTGCAAATTCTATTCTGACAGTTTGAAACCTGAAAAAATATATATAATAAAAAAAGAGTTGACAATTGAATAATAATTGGAAAAAAATATTTAAAAAACTTATCTTGTCCATCACTACCATTCTAGTCTACCGTGTTCACCAGCTACGTTGCATCATAAGAGTGCCTGGTTCAAGCATGAAACTGAACTCTGATTGGATCCACAGCTTGTTAATCAAGATCATGATCAACAACGTCTTCATTCTCAGAAATTCTAAGCACCGTGTTTTTGAAATTAAGCATGCATTAGTTCCACTTAAAAGGTAGTGCTTCTGATCTATCAACAAACTAGCATGGAAAGGTTCAAAGTTTCATGATCAAAATGATAGCTATGAACCCACCTTTCCTTTCATTCCCTGGCTCGCCGGTGATTTTTAATATCAGCTTATCTGTTAGGTAAGTTTGCAGATATCAAAAGCCATTACAGCTTCTGATAAGGTTTTACCACTAAAGGATTGCTGCCGCCATACATCACCAGCACTTGCTTACCATCTTAATAATGTTATTGGACTATAAATACATGTTTTCCTTCGAGAAAAGCTTCAACTATCCTCCAAATTACAAGCTTTTGTTTTTTCTTCAACGTTTTTGTCTTCTGGGCACGAATCTTTCTAGCTACTTAGCATGAAGATGTCGTCAACTAGCAGCAGCTACAATGACTGCTTCTCTTTGTTAGTGACATCTCTGATGATATCCGCAGTCGTGAGGTCTCAACTAACAACCGACTACTACTCCACGACGTGTCCACAAGTTCAGCAGATCGTGAGGCGTGAAATGCAGAAAGCTCTGAAAGTCGAAATGCGAATGGGTTCTTCGTTGCTTCGACTTCATTTCCATGACTGCTTCGTCAATGTGAGACGTCCACAAGAATACTCCATTCTAAAGTTGACGTTTTCCTTTGTCATGCATTCCCAGGAGAAACCTTTGTAACTTTGGTGCAGTTCTTAAGCAATGATCAACTACACTTTTGTGTTTTCTTGGTTTTTAGGGGTGTGATGGATCTGTTTTGCTTGACGGCGCTAACGGCGAGAAGTCTGCAGTTCCTAACCGGAACTCGGCTAGAGGATTTGAAGTTGTGGATGACATGAAAAGCGCTGTGGAGAGTCAGTGCAGTGGAGTCGTGTCCTGCGCCGATATACTCGCCATAGCTGCTAGAGATTCAGTGCTCTTAGTAAGTCCTAGGAAGAAGATGCAACACAAAATTGGTTTATTAATTTTTATAATAGTTTGTTTTGATCAAATTGTTAAAATTTTCATTAAGTGAAAAAGAAATTATTGTTAGTTGGATTCAATTGTATTAACTCATTAAATTTATGACAATTCATATTTATAATTAACAAATAGAAATTTATTAATTAAATTTAAGGAACATAATAGACTAAATTAGGCTTAATTGGCATAAATAACTCGACTTGAGTTTCGGTCTAGAAAGCTCATCTTAAGTCTTTTTGACAATTCTAACAACCTGTTTATTTCTACTTTTATTTTTAGTTTTTAACTTTTATTTTTAAACTTAGAAAAAAACTTGAGTTTTTAGTTTTAAATTCATCCGATTTTTAAAAATTATGAAAATTATAAAAAGTGAATTTTATTCTTTGTTTAATATTTTATTTAATTGTTAATAAAAAATATGAATAATTTAATTAAGATTATATATTTAATAAACTAAAATTAATTATCAATAAAAATTATGAATATTTACAATTTTGTCCTTCAAACGCACATGCACTAAACCATGGTTACTCCACTAAAAGCAAACGGCCAACCCAAATAAAAAGATGAAGGTAGGGAAGCCACTCTGTATCAGAGCCAGGTTTCGATCCTGGGACCTGTGGGTTATGGGCCCACCACGCTTCCGCTGCGCCACTCTGATTGTTGGTGTTGGATCCGACAAGTTTATAATTGTTCTTTAAATTAAAATGGACCACGGTTGGCTTTGTTTATCTGAGTGTTTTTTTTGGTTTTCTTCCGATTTCTTGCAGAGTGGTGGACCCAAGTGGAAAGTCTTGCTTGGAAGAAGAGATGGTCTGGTGGCTAACCAGACAGGAGCAGCCAATGGACTTCCTGGTCCATTTGATTCACTGAACTTAATCACTTCCAAGTTTGCTGCTGTTGGCCTGAATATCACTGATGTTGTGTCCTTGTCAGGTGAACCCCATCATCTCTAATACTCCAATTCTGTTGCAACACTTCATGCTTTACAAACCCTTTCACATATGTACGGTAATGGAAGAATGCTAC
>JANZLD010000003.1:781423-800124 GCA_026413575.1 Erythroxylum carthagenense | reverse complement strand
CTAATACTCCAATTCTGTTGCAACACTTCATGCTTTACAAACCCTTTCACATATGTACGGTAATGGAAGAATGCTACAAATGCTCATATTCCGGGAGAAAGAATGATGACCCTTTACATATCTTCATGTGAGAATAGTAATGGATAGATAACTTGTGAGTAGATTCTTTACCTTTGGTGAAAGTTCTGATCTTTAGGGATAAAGATTGTCCTCTTGTGCTTGTCTTAAGAGAAAAGCTACAAATTTTACTGCTTGGTTAGATAACTTGTGAGTAGACTCTTTACATTAGGTGAAAGTTCTGATCTTTAGGGATAAAGATTGTCCTCTTGTGCTTGTCTTAAGAGAAAAGCTACAAATTTTGCTGCTTGGTAGCCTCATCTGAACTGCTTTACTGTCCTTCAAATCTATGTTTGAGAGAACAGTTAAAGTGCATAATCCTAAGAAACTATTATATCTCACCTGTCAAGTTCTTGCTATGCTTTGATGCTAAGCTGTTATATGCTCTGTTGATCATCAACTTGGTTTTGAAGACCCAATTAAATAAAAAGGAAAAAAAAAAGCCAGAAAGCTATATTTTCACGTGGAACTAAAAGTAGAATGGGAGAAAGTATGAATTTTTCTTGAAAATTGAGTACCGTCAGTCTTCATTTGTAGGTAGTCATACAATTGGACAAGCAAGATGTGCCACCTTCAGCAATCGATTGTTCAACTTCTCGGGAACCGGTGCTCCTGATACTACCATGCAAACAAGTATGTTGTCTGACCTGCAAAATCTGTGTCGAAATGGTGACGGAAACGCGACCGCGGTTCTTGATCGGAACTCAATTGATCTATTTGACAACCATTACTTTCAGAACTTACTCAACAATAAGGGCGTTCTTAGCTCTGACCAGATTCTGTTTTCTAGTGATGAGGCCCTATCAACAACCAAAGGTCTTGTTCAGAGCTTTAGCAGTAACCAAAACCTTTTCTTTGACAGCTTTGCCAATTCCATGATCAAGATGGGAAGTATAAGTCCCCTGACAGGATCCAGTGGACAGATTAGGAGGAACTGTAGAGTGGTAAATTCTTAAGTTGCATTTGACACAAGTGGGTTGCTCTAAAGTTTTCTGCTTGATATTTAATTTCTGTGGCCACTGCACTCATGAACCACTAGATTTGTACTTCTAATGTGTTGTCCTGCTCCTGTTTAGTTCAGGAATAAATACAAAAACTCATTCAAATACAATTGTATATTTATATATTAACTTGGAAGAACACTGTTCCAAGTGGGGCTTCTTTCACCGTTCTTTTATGTCCAAGCTGCATTGAGACGCAGGACAGCTTTGGGTTGTGGTTCTGTTGGATTCATTTAAGCGAGTTGATGTATGAATTGTCTCACTAGATAGAAGCATAAAAAGATCTGCATTTCCTAACATCCCAATTGAATCAAGGATTTTGATACTACATAGGTCATCGTTTACTACTATACCAGTTAGTAGCACTCAATACTTGTCGGAACCGCATTCAAACGAGCTCATTTGGAAACCATATGGTCACGCATGAGAATCATAACCATTTCCAGGCTTCTTGTTCTGACAAATTCTGAACAGCAATCCATAAATACATAGTTTCAGTCATCTCTTAGCTAAGTTCTAGCTAACTTTTGGTTGTCTAATTATGACTGACATTTGCATACATTTATAGCAAGTTAGCTATCATGGAATCTCACGGCGACAGCTCTATACCCCAAACATCAGTTACCAAACACAAAAACATGCACAAGCTCAAAGAACAAAGTTATCTGCCGAGCCTCCCGGAGACGTTCAGCTTGCAATGTATGAAGAGTTCCTGCAACCAACATTGACCTCGCATGTTTTTGAAACGACCCAACAACCTCAAATTAACAAAGGTGGTCATGCTGGTTTGACTCAACTTCCTTTACCTTGGGTACATTCAGCCAAAACTCTGCATCAATTAAGTTAATAATGTGATAATGACTTGTAATAGTCCGTTAATCATTTTCTTTAACTAAATCACTCGATAAACTCATGACTTAAAACATATATAGTCATTTTCTATTGCATTTGTTCAGAAGAGTTCAACAGAGGAGCAGAGCAAACATTTACTTTTATCCTATAAGTTGTTGTTAGTAGAATTAATGTGCAAACTCACTTTGAAGAATCCTTGGTTAGAAAGGGAAGTAAAATCTCTCAGTTTTAATAGTATTCAGGCCAATGGCTTAAGAAAATAATTAGTTGGCCTGGTCTAAGATTCCAGTCTTAAGCTCTTGTTCTGGACCTATCTTCCAAAACCAACTGCAGAAAACCAGTTCCTTCTGGTGAAAAGTCCTGTTGACACGTGATTCATCGGCTGCTTGTTTTATTGGTGTTGAAAATGAAACATACGGGTGCATGAACTGAGGAAATTTCCTGACAGGACATGGTGAATGGAAGACATTGAAAAAGCTTAGAAGATTCAAAGAAGACGCGCGAGCTGTGCACCATCTTTTTAAAGTTGACCTCTTTATGCATGAACAATCATCGAGCGGACGAAAGAGCAGCCGTACAACTTTTGTCCAAATTATGCAGCAGCAGTCACCTCACCTGTTTTTAGTTTCCACCTAAAGACATATAACAAGTTAAAAGTATTCATTACAAAGATGACAGGAAACATGAATTGGAGGATGGTAAGAACTCAAATCGAATCTAAACAAGTAAGGGAATCATTAAAATAGTTTGGCAGATTAAGAAAGTTCTGTCGAATAAAATCAAAGTCGAAATCTTTGAAAGTGAGATCCACTAAACCAAGAAAGAACTGATCGAAATGTACTACAGTGTAATGAAAGATGATTTTTACAAATGTGAACTTTATCTAAAAGGAATAACGTGAACTTTATCTAAAAGGAATTAATTAAGGGAGATCGATGCAATTTATTTGCCAGCGAACAATGGGGTACACCTCACGTTAATAAGCTACAAGCCATTATAATTCATTACCTGTTATTGTCAGACTGGTGCATGGTTTGAAAAGTCAAGGGAAACGTGGTTTAATTTCCTACCGTCCAACTTTCCTCTTAAAATGGATACTTGGACCACCCTTTCAGCATGTTGCAAACTCTAGAGATAGAAACTTCTTATGGGGAAAATGCATGTGAGGTTAGCTTTGCTTTGTGTAGTGTTTTTGCTGGGAGGATCACTAGCCTGGGGTCAGCTAAGTCCAACATTTTATGATCAAACATGTCCAAATGTCACGAGCATTATTCAAGAAGTCCTTGTGCAGGCACTGCAATCGGATCCCAGGATTGGTGCCAGTCTCATCAGGCTTCACTTTCATGACTGTTTTGTTAATGTAACTGAAAACAGCACTCTTCATTTTGTCTCTATTCAACTATTTTCTTCCACTGCTAACCTCTTTTTCCTTGGTCTTGGATATATATAGAGTAGACTAGTTCAGGGAAAGGCAATTGTTCTAGCTCAGAACAGGAACTGCTTGTGTCTGTAAGTCGAAACAGCAGATACTGGGTGCAATTCCTTTACCATCCCAGCTGTCTGCAGAATCTGTTCTGATCAAAGTTTCTTCCTTTTTTCTTTAGGGTGTTCAAAGAAAGTAGATTGAGTTTGTAAATCATCGAAAAGCAAGTGCCTTCCATCGAAAGGCGCTTGCGCCTCATCTGTAGGTAACAAAGACTTAAAAAGAAAAGGCCGATATGATCTTCCATGGTCCCTCAAAGTTCTTTACAGAACTTGCTGGTAATCTTTACAGATAATGTCCTAAGAGTACATAAAGCCACCAGACAAGCTACGATCAAAATGTGAACAAGGACACATCGTTTTTAGTTTTCCCTTTCAACTTTCGTGTGCTAACAATGTAGATGAAGGTTCACTAAAATCTATATTAAACGTCAGGAAAGGACTCCATCCTTTCTGATTCTCAAAGTTACTGGTTTTTGTTTCAGGGTTGTGATGCATCAATTTTGCTGGACAACTCTGCAACTATAGAGAGTGAGAAAGAAGCTGCTGGAAATAACAACTCAGCGAGAGGTTTCGATGTTGTTGACACCATGAAGAGTGCGCTGGAGAGTGCTTGTCCAGGAGTCGTCTCGTGTGCTGACATACTAACCATTGCATCTGAACGATCTGTTTGGCTGGTACGTTAACAAGTCCTATTTGGAGAGCTTATAATCATTTCTGGGTCATGCATCAATTCCTACTGTCTGGACTGTCAAGTTAGTCTATATGGCACCTGGGTAATGAGTACCGATTTAGTAGAGGGTAAAGTGGTACCAAAGAACTTATTTAAACCTTTGATGTAGTCGGGAGGACCTTCATGGACAAACCTGTTAGGAAGAAGAGACAGCACAACAGCAAGCAGAGCCTTGGCAAATCTTTCACTTCCAGCTCCTTTTGAAACCCTTGACATACTTAGAAAGAAGTTCACCGATGTTGGTCTAAACAACAATACCGATCTCGTTGCACTTTCAGGTAATTATCATTTTAATTTGCAAAGAGACTGCAAAAAGAAATTGTAATTGAGAGGTTTTTCAACGTGAACTTCAGAGGTTCTTAGCTCAGACTGGAATGATTAAGTATTTTGCTAGAAATGATATAACCCAGTTCTAGGCCTCAAAGTTTCGGTTAGAGTATCCGTTTTGACTAAATATGAAAATATTAAAGAATTTATAAGTGGTAAGGGTCAACTATTGTTCACTAGTTATTTGAACAATAGTTGATCCAAGCCTAATTTTTGTAAATAGTCTTTATATTTTGCCCATATTAAAAATTTAATATGATATCAGAGCAGGTTTGGTCCGGATTAAATGTCCAGTCTCAATTACATTTGAGAGGGAGTATTAGAATACCCTATATTGACTAAGCATGAAAATATTAAAAGGTTTATAAATAGTAAGGCTATTGGCCAAATAATTATGACATGCTTATATTAAAAATTCAATAGTTTCAAATCCTCGGATGAAATGAGCTAATGACACTAATTCTGCATCATTATTCTTTTTAGGTGCTCATACGTTTGGGAGAGCTCAATGTGGAACTTTCAGCAACCGATTATACGATTTCAACAGTACTAATCTTCCTGACCCAACATTGAACACAACTTACCTGCAAACACTCCAACAACTCTGCCCCCAAGGTGGGAATGGGAGTGTCCTGGCAAATCTTGATCCTACAACTCCTGATGGCTTTGATAATAACTATTTCTCCAATCTTCTGACTAATGACGGCCTACTTCAGAGTGATCAAGAGTTGTTCTCAACTCCCGGAGCTGATGATACAATTGCCCTTGTCAGCAACTTCAGTGCCAATCAAACAGCCTTCTTTGAAAGCTTTGTGTTATCTATGATAAGGATGGGGAATCTCAGTGTCTTAACAGGAACATCCGGAGAGATTAGATTGAACTGCAGCATAGTCAATGTCAACTTGGCTGGACCAAGTGGTGGTCTTGTTAGCTCAATTTGATTGAAAGAGCTAACAGATGAAGTTACTCTAAGCTCTTATGTTGTGTGTAATAAGATGTCCTTATCTCGAGAGGATATTTCAAAGAATAATGGATTTCTGAAGATGCAGTGCAGGATTCCTTCTTTAGTAACTTTAAGCCATGAATATATACACACACAAATATTTTCTACAGCAAGCAGTGTTTCATATGGAGCTACAAAAATATAACATAAAAAGACTTTTAGCATGTGTGATTGAAGATGATATCTTTTATGCCAAAAGTAGACTGCAACAAACAAATCTAATATAAACACGGGAATCATTGAAATAGTTTTAGCAGATAAGAACGTTATGTCAAACAACATCAAAGACAAAATCTTTGAAAGTGATATCCACCAAACCAATAAAGAACTGATCCAAATACTGAATAGTACTACAGTGTAATGAAAGACGATTTTTACACGAACTTTATCTGAAAAGAGTTAATTATGTGAGATCATCCAAGGAAATTTATTTGCCGACAAACATTGAGGAACAAGTCACCTTAAATATGCTACCGGTCATTATAATTCATTACCTGTTATTGTCAGACTGGTACACGATATGAAAAGTCAACAGAAACGTGGTTTAACTTCCTGCCGTCCATCTTTCCTCTTTAAATGGATGTTTGGATCACCCTCAACTTGTTACAAACTCTGGAGAAAGAAAGTTCTTACAGGGAAAATGCATGTGAGGTTAGCTTTGCTTTGTGCGGTGTTTTTGCTGGGAGGATCACTAGCCTGGGGTCAGCTAAGTCCAACATTTTATAATCAAACATGTCCAAATGTTACTAGTATTATTCAAGGAGTCCTTGCGCAGGCACTGCAATCTGATCCCAGGATTGGTGCCAGTCTCATCAGGCTTCACTTTCATGACTGTTTTGTTAATGTAACGTAAAACAACACTCTTCATTTTGTCTCTATTCAATTTTTTTCTTCCGCTGCTAACTTCTTTTTCCTCGGTCTTGGATCTATAGAGTAGACTAGTTCAAGGAAAAGCAATTGTTGTAGCTCAGAACAGGAACTGCTAGATTAGTTCAAGGAAAAGCAGTTGTTCTAGCTCAGAACAGGAACTGCTAGACTAGTTCAAGGAAAAGCAGTTTTTCTAGCTCAGAACAGGAACTGCTTATGTCTGTAAGTCGAAACAGCAGATACTGGGTGCAATTCCTTCGCCATCCCAGCTGTCTGCAGAATCTGTTTTGATCAAAGATTCTTCCTTCTTTCTTTAGGGTTATGAAAGAAAGTAGATTGAGTGTGTATATCATCGAAATGCAAGTGCCTTCAATTGAAAGGCGCTTGTAGCCTCATCTGTAGTAATGAAGACTTAAAAAGAAAAGGATGATATGACCTCTCCTGTGGTCCTAAGTTCTTGACAGACCTTGCTGGTAATCTTTACAGATAATCTGTCATAAAACTACACAAAGCCACCAAAAAGTAAAAAAGGACACGTCTTTCTTAGTTTTCCCTTTCAACTTTCATGTGCTAACAATATTAGATGAAAGTTAACTTAAATCTATATTGAAGGTCAAGAAAGGACTCAATCCTTTCTGATTCTCAAAGTTACTGGCTTTTGTTACAGGGTTGCGATGCATCAATTTTGCTGGATAACACTGCAACTATAGAGAGTGAGAAAGAAGCTGCTGCAAATAACAACTCAGCAAGAGGTTTCGATGTTGTTGACACCATGAAGAGAAGGCTGGAGAGTGCTTGTCCAGGAGTCGTCTCGTGTGCTGACATACTAACCATTGCAGCTGAAAGATCTGTTTTTCTGGTATGCTAACAAGTCCTATCTGGAAGAGCTTATAATCATTTTTAGGTCATGCGTCAATTCCTAATATCTGGACCGTCGAGTCATTAGAGTGTAAAGTAGTACAGACAATAACTACAGGATCTTATTTAAACCTTTTGTACAGTCGGGAGGACCTTCATGGACAAACCTGTTAGGAAGAAGAGATAGCACAAATGCAAGCAGAGCCTTGGCAAATCTTACAATTCCAGCTCCCTTTGAAACCCTGGACATACTCAGAACGAAGTTCACTAATGTTGGTCTAAACAACAACACTGATCTGGTTGCACTTTCAGGTAATTATCATTTTAATTTGCAAAGACAGAGACTGCAAAAAGAGACAGTAATTGAGAGGTTTTTTCAACACGAACTTGAGTAATCTGTCTTAAGGAAAGCTCGTAGAAATTGAAGTCCCGTGTATTAACTATTTTGCTAGACATGATATTACCCAGTTCTAGGCCTCAAAAGTTTCAAATCCTCAGACTATATGAACTACTGACACTAATCCTGCATCATTATTCTTTTTAGGTGCTCATACGTTTGGAAGAGCTCAATGTCGAACTTTCATCAACCGATTATACAATTTCAACAGTACTAATCTTCCTGACCCATCATTGAACACAACTTACCTGCAAACACTCCAACAACTCTGTCCCCAAGGTGGAAATGGAAGTGTCCTGGCAAATCTTGATCCTACAACTCCTGATGGCTTTGATAATAACTATTTCTCCAATCTTCTGACTAATGACGGCCTACTTCAGAGTGATCAAGAGTTGTTCTCAACTTCCGGAGCTGCTGATACCATGGCCCTTGTTAGGAACTTCAGTGCCAATCAAACACTCTTCTTTGAAAGCTTTGTGTTATCTATGATAAGGATGGGGAATCTCAGTGTCTTGACAGGAACTTCTGGACAGATTAGATTGAACTGCAGCGTAGTGAATGGAAACTTGGCTGGACCAAGTGGTGGTCTTGTTAGCTCAATTTGATTGAAAGAGCTAACAGATGAAATTACTATAAGCTCTTATGTTGTGTATAATAATAAGTCATTATCTTGAGAGGAAATTTCAAAGAATAATGGATTTTTGAAGATGCAGGCCAGGATTCCTTCTGCAGTAACTTTAATCCTTGAATAAATACACAACTATTTTCTAAAGAAAGCAGTGTTTCATATGGAGCTACAACATAAAAAGAGTTGTAGCATTTGTGATTGAAGAATGATTTCTGCTATGCCAAAATTAGAATGCAAGAAACAAAACTTACCAGGAAGTGCAAGACAATCGAGTGGAATAAATAAACAAAAAGTAAACTAATTTGTCACTGCAATTCAACTTGGTGGCAACACTAGACAGATCTTATTATGGGAGCACAGCAAACATGATTTTCTGGTACAGACAAGAAAATGAAAACTTTACCACTTTCCCAAGTTATGATACATCTGGCCATATTGTTTCCGTTAGTGACGGTGAAAGATAATGAGGGTCTTCCCATGCTCTAAAATACATGCAATAGACAAAGTGCCAGAATTATCCCCTTTGGACGAACATGATCAAGTACTTGACATTGATCATGTTCCTCAACTGAATTATCCTGTTCCGTGTGTGTAACATGTAGGTGTTACAAATTCTGGAATCCCTCAAATTGGTGTAAGCATCTGACTATAACCATGCTTCACTTTTCTGCAGTAGATGTCTCGGCTTTTGTTGCTTCTGCCGATGTCTGAGGAGAAGTTGAGAAAATACAATCTCATTCCATGTGTCAGGAACACCAGGAAGGCACCAATGGCTGCAATCCTGGAATCTTGATCTCTTCTCTTCCTCTGATAAATTCTGCTGCCGATGAACTGAAGGGTGAGCATCCTTCCGGAAGTTAGTCATTCTTGTAACATTCAGGTAAAATACTGGCGTCTTCATCTCCTTCAAGACTGACTCCAGAATTTGCACCATTGGTGGATCCATTTCAAATGAGTTTTCTGTATCCAATGGTTCAGTTTCATTGTAACACTGCCCACCAGAATCCCATTCTCCACCCCTGTGTATGGATATACAAAAAAGGTTACTGAATCCTCAATCATAGGGCTTTATATCTGTAATTCTGCTGAACATACCTGAAGTGAGAAACAGAATAGCCCCTGAAGACAACAAGTCTCTTAGAAGGGTCTGCACTTTCATCCACCCATCTACCCCAAGTTCTCATGGCCTTCAGAAATGCCTCATTGACATCCATTTGGCTATGAATGTAGTTTCCTTCTTGATAGTAATCCTTCCTGTCAAATTTTCATCTAAATTTATAATCTTATACAATGTCCTCGTACAGTGATATGGCCAGAGAGAGCAGACAGTAGAGGTTACCCGCTAGAAGTCTTCTCATGTGTCCACCAGTGACCTGTGTTGAAAATTAGAACATCTGCATTTTTGTATTTATTAGATGATTCATCAACCATGTCAATGCGGAGTGTTTCCTTCTTTGATCCATTTACTCCTTGCAGTTCCCATTCCCGAACAAGAAATGTCGATCGAAAAAATTCCACTGAACAGTTATAATCCTAGTGATCCATTCAACCATCAGCAATCTACATGATTACCAAAATAAAAGAAGGGAAAAGAAATTAAAAATTAAAAGATCTTAACTAGTGTCTTGACTATTTAATAGCAGTAATTGTTTAACAGCTGATCTGACCATAGTTTTTGAAGTCCAGATTGTGAATCCATTTTCATTTTCTCTTTACAACTTTGCTTAGTACTGACCAAAACCATGTTTTTAGAATATTGATTGAAAAGGAATATTAGACAACATACTTGAAACACAAAAGAGTAAGAACCCTCTGTTCTAAATTCTTCTTGGCCTGAGGCTTCAAAAACTTTGCTCTTATCTTCAACCGAGTTTCGGAGAATGCAAACAAGAGATTCCCACATGTTTCTATTAAGAGAATCGCCAACAAAGACAACACGCTTCCCTCTCAATATCTCTAGCATGAGCCTTGCATTCAACCTGCAATTCAGGGTAAACTAAGAATCCGAGCTTATGTATACGGTAACTCAAAAGCTTATTCAGGCATAGATAAAGAACCAGGTTAGTCAAACAAGTGACACTTCAAACTGAGACTTTTCTCAATGTCCTTCCATTCTATAAATCTAAAGCCACCCATCAAAAGTGATCCCAACACAGACAACAGACATCAGACATCAGACATCAGACAACAGACAACAGACCCAAGACGACAGCCATCAGTACTTTCTTGTAAACAAACTCCTACATGCTCCAACCACAAGCTTCAACTGTAAAAACATGGAATTACCATAGTCCTATCCACACTAAAGCACAAAAACTACAAACAACCATAACATGCCAGCTTTATCTATATTAATACAGACAAAAATTATCTCAACATAACCCTTACAGTATAAACAGCATAGTCCAATATATCAACTGGCTCAGAAATACTAACTTAGGTAAATAAAATCCTTCAAGGACCTAATATATTGGATTAGACAGTTCCTAATTAGATGGTAAAGCCCCAACAATGAGGTTCTTTCACATATACAATCCAGTAGCTGCAGAGAAGAAGTATCTGCTTCCACTGGCTATTTCATCGCATTTCTAGCCATAGTATGATTCAGTACAAAATTTACGCAGATTACAGGCATTCCTCAACATTTTTAAACAAGAAATTAAGTACTTATTCTAGCAGAATCTACTCCAAACTCAAAAGAAATACACCAGAATAACCATATTTTTGTTGAATTTTATGAGATAATTGACAGGGGAAGAAGATCAAACGCATAATATGCACCTTGGGATTTTGCAATGTCTTGGTTGCCATCTATATTTTTGATATCCATCATCGGGCCTTCCATTAAGAAAGCAGTTGAAAGGCTCATCAATGAAAGGGCACGAACCAGGTGCAAATAGAGGGTATGAATGATCTCTCACCCACCTCCCGTCAAACAGATTACAATGACGCATCTTCTCCACCCATCTCTCATCATCTATCTTCCGGTTCTTTCTCTTTGATGGACTTGGCCTCTTAACTCTCTTCTTCTTTCTTACCGGTTTCTGACCTCTTTTGCTCAAATTTTGGTGCTTACCATTGTAGCCTCCCATCGATTCTTTGGCTACTCCATTTGCTACATTCTCTTTTAAACCATCACTCCTTAAAGGGTTCTTATTGGTTCTCTCCAATTCTTCCGTTTTCCCGGAAAGTTCATGCTTTTCTCGAAGCGGTAACGTATGGTTAGGGGAAGAACGCACCCCTTTTTTAACACTATGCTTATCATCGGATGAAGATTCGCCGGAAACATGTAAAGGGGTGTTTGGCTGGCGAGGAAGCGAGGAAGAATCCGAAAGGAAATGCGAAACGTTTGTGGTTCTTCCGAGGAAATTGGTGCGATGAGGGGAGGAGTGAAATAGATACCCAGAAGAAGGGTGGTTTAGAAGCACGAAAAAAGTACAGACCACAAACACAAATGTGAAAGCAAAGGCGAAGATCAAGCTTCTTCTTGTTGTGAAAATGGAGGATATGGGCTTGGATGTTTCAACAGCTCTTATGGGCAGAGAGTCTTTAGGTGAATGAAACGATGGTGATAATAATGGTGAATCTTCCATCGATGAAAAGCTGAGAAACCAAGAGACATGAGACAGAGAATGTTGAAGATCTTTCTTGTACGAAACTGTATGTGATGTTGTTAGATGGCAATGTATTTAACTACCGTTGGAGAAGATTTAACGGTGACGCCATGAATTTAGTACGATAGCTTAGCCATGCATGCAATAATAACGTCCTACCCTCTTACTGTTTTGCAATATTGCATTTATAAAATTGTTTATTTATAAATATAAAATAAAAAATAAAAATTGTAATCAATTAAGTTGACCTCACACAATAATTTAAGTTGTTATGATGAAAAAGTCACTTAACATAATATCAGAACCTTTGTAACCAAATGATCGCGATTTCAAATCCTACCATCTACCTATTATTCAATACAAGTAAGCTCACAAGGTAGAGTAAGCTTGTGCAAATTTCAAGCCCAAAAGAACTTTTACTTGAAAGGGTATGTTAATGAATATATAAAACTAATTAAATTAGCTTCACACAATAGCTTAAACTATTGTGATGAAACGATCATTTAACAATTCGAACCAGAGACTAAGGAACCAATTCAAGTCGGCCCATTGTCAGCCCAAAGCACCCAAATCAAGTTCTAGTTCATCCCTGATGTTTCATTACAGTTGAGACGCATACCTAGGCCATTGAGAAAAAGCTTTGACATGAAACCGTCTAACAAAATCCAGACACTCAAAATAACTGCAAAGAAGTGATTGGATACAATTTGATGAAGAAAAAATTGTTAAATAAGGTAATCACCAATCCTGCATCTGAAGGCATTACCTAACCACAATGTAGCAGCAGCAGCAGCCTTCAGATGATTAAAAAACAGAAACAAGAACAGCTTTCCCTTTATTCAAGATTGGATATTATTCATTCAAGTTCCTATCAGATTTGAAAGTATCCAATCTGCAGCTAATCGGTAAGCCTTTTCAACTGACTTCATGAGAGACCGATAACCTTTCCGGTCGAGGTGTCAAGATCGATATCATAAAAGCATGGCCTTGTTGGTAACCCGGGCATTGTACTCATTGTCCCTACTAAAGGATAAATGAAACCAGCTCCTATGCTTGCTCTCACATCTCTTATCGGTAAGACGAATCCAGTTGGGGCGCCCTTCTCGGACGGATTATGGGAAAAGGAATACTGAGTTTTAGCCATGCAGATTGGCAGACCAGAGAATCCTTGCTTGCTATACATCTCAATTTGCTTCTCAGCCTGATTAGACATAAAAGAACAGGAAGTCATCCAAAAGGTACAAGGTGTAATCAGCAGTTCTGAACAATTTTTTACAAATTATGGCGTCAGCACCAGTTGTCATGATACAACTTCATGCATTTTTTAACCATAGCTTCACATTTAGGTACTATTTATTGCATTCTCGAAATGAACTATAGGTGGAAACCTCCTTGAACATGGCCAGAACCTAAAAGAAATGCATTATCTGCTTTCCTCTCATCTCATTTTCAATCTTGATGAGTTCAAAGAATGGATCTATCACAAAGTTCAAGACATAGAGCGATTCCGTGGACAAAGGGCATGTCGACATTGTTGAGACAAACAGAGAACCTTTAAATTTCGAGCATCACTTTTGAGGGTAAGATACCATAAACCAGATAGTTTAAACCAATTTCAAAAGAATGCAACTTGAAGAAAGGAAACCAAATGCAATAAAAAACTTGAGAATAGAAGAAACTACATGACATGAAATGAGGTTAGAAATTTGAACGTGAACTAGAAAAAAATTTTTAAAAAAAGGGGATGCTAAGGTTTACCTGTTCTGAGTACTCAACACCGCTAGCACCATATGACCTTGCTATTGCCTCAATTTTCTCTTTAATGCTAATATCCAACTGATACAAAAACTTAAATGGTTGAATCACACTCTCACAAGCTTTCTGAACAGCAATCCCAAGGTCCACCTGGAGTTCACAAGAAAATTTGTTGACGAAATTTGTCTAACCAGAACGAACAAGGAGCTAAATAGCATCCAACAACTAGAAACAACGAAATTTGTTCCTTGGTTCAAGGATGAGAGCGAATAAAGAATGATACTAATGAATTAACTGACAACAAAGTAAAGTTAGAAACTCCTGAGGTTTGTCACATCATATATATTATAGCAAAATTGATAGATTGAATAAGCTGGTATACCGCTCCTCTCCCACCATGGGCATGGTGTGTGCATATAACAGCATCAAATGCCCCTGCAGCCAGTGCTGCGGCTCTAACAGTATTAAGTTCTGCTTCAGTGTCAGATGAGAACATGTTTATGGCAACAACAACATTTACACCATAAGTCATAGTGTTTGATATATGCTTGGCCAGATTCACGCAACCAGCTTCAACCAAAGCCACATTCTCAGTTGTGTAGGCATGGTCGAGAGGTTTTCCAGCAACAACTTCTGGACCACCACCATGCATCTTCAGGGCTCTAATTGTTGCAACAACAACAGCACAGTGAGGTTTTAATCCACTGTAGCGGCACTTAATATTCATGAACTTTTCTGTTCCAATATCAGCTCCAAACCCAGCCTCTGTAACCACAAATCCACCAGATCCTACCAGCTTCAGTGCAATCTTATCAGCCACAACAGAAGAATTACCGTGAGCAATATTTGCAAAAGGACCAGCATGAACAAGAACAGGAGTTCCCTCAAGGGTCTGCATCAAAGTAGGGTTGATGGCGTCCTTCATTAGCACGGTTAAAGCACCTCCAACACCAAGATCATCTGCTGTTATCGGATCACCAGCCTTGCTATTCCCGATTACCATTTTTCCCAGCCTCTCCCTCATATCAGCCAGAGATGTAGTGAGGGCCAAAACTGCCATGATCTCACTAGCTACAGATATATCAAATCCAGTTTCCCTCACCATACCTTTTTCTTCAGGACCTTGGCCAATTGTAATCTTTCTTAAAAACCTATCATTAACATCCATCACTCTCCTCCATGTAATCGAATCCGGGTTGATATCAAGTCTTGCAAATTTCTTGACTTCTTGAGGTGTAAGGTCCTCGGGTTTGGTTTTGGAGATACCAAGCTTCTTCAGACGCCTAAACATTATGTCACAGAAGCTTCGTTTTCCTTCTTTGTTGGGCGGACAGAGACGGTTCAAAAGAGCCTTATCCGATTGGGTAGACTCATGGAAAATTCGGGTATCAATAGCAGCTGCTAGGAGATTGTTTGCAGCCGTTATTGCATGAATGTCCCCTGTAAGGTGAAGATTGAATTCATCCATCGGAATCACTTGGCTATAACCACCACCGGCTGCACCCCCTTTTATTCCAAAAGTAGGTCCTTGTGATGGTTGACGAAGGCATGTGACAACCTAACATCCAAACCAAAGAAGGTTCCTATCATGATTATTCCAGCATGATTATAGCAGAGTTTAAGCATTCAATGGGTCAGGGTCTTATGAACTCAAGCAATGGGTACCAAGATCACTGTAACTACAGTTAGATTACTTTAGAAATACAACACTGTAACAGTAGCTTACCGAATTAGTTATGAGAATATTATACAACTCGACAAAAGGACCACTTGTATATATACGAAAATAGGAACATAAAATACATAGATAGATACTAAAAAAATAAGCAGAAAGAGGAAGTAAGGTCTGGACATGTGAGCAATCTAGAACATTAAGTGTAATGTATTAATGGAAAATAGGCAGAGACATGGGCATAAGCTAATGCTTCCTCACATGTCATTTTCAACAAGAGCAAGAAAAAATAGAAAGGGATGTGTTGTAAAACAAAATCCAACTTTCCAATTCAGACCTAGTAATAACAACCAACACATAACACCCTCAACCAAAAAGAAAAGAACAAACAAACCAGAAGTTAATGCAAACACAAAACTTTGAAACACTAACCTTCTTATCAAGAAATGCACCCAAAGCTTGACAGAGGCCAACAGTAGTGGTTGACTTGCCCTCTCCAAGTGGTGTTGGGGTAATCCCTCCAACGACTACATAGTATCCATCAGATGATCCTTCGAGCTCATCAAGCACTGACAATAAAACCTGAATAGGCAAGAACACACAACATAAACACTCAGTATGTAATCCAACTAAAACAAAAACCCCACATGTAAAATATGACTTATACCCCGTTCTTTCTCTATAACCCAAAAGATATAAATACCAAAACCCAAAACAGCTCGGAGTGAGAGATGCTTCTTTCCAAATACGATCTCATAACCAAATTGAGCATAAAAGAGACAAAGATTTACTATAATCAAAACACAGAAGTCTCCAAGAAGAAGAAAAGAAAATTCATGGAAATTACCATCCGATGAGAAAAAGTATCCAATCTGCTTCTTCTACCACCATAATTCAGTAAGCAAACATAACCAGACTGAACCTACTCATAAACTCGAAGCAGACCTATAAAGGAAATGGGGTAGAAGGAATGACCTTGGCCTTGTATTTGCCATAAAGATCAAAATGGTTTGGGCTAATATTAAGCTCCTTGGCAATCTCAGAGATGTGAAGTGGCTCAACAGAGTTTGCAATGTCTGTATCAGCCGGCACTGGTGACACCACCTGCAGCTTCCTCACTGTCTTCGACGATGATAAACTCATTGTCTCACACTCCACTTTCTGCCCCTCCTCACAGTCTTGTTGGCTCTTTTTGTGAAAGTCCTCAAAAGTTTTCAACTTTGAAGCCAACCCAAGAGGAGAAACAGATAATTTTATGAAAAAGTAATATAAAAATGGAAACTTTGACGAGAATTAATTAAAAAAATGAGAAAGTGAAATAGACGTACATGGAAATGTGTGCTCTTGCTTTTCTTATCTCAATGTGAGGTGGCAAACCGGGGCAGGGAAGGAGAAAGTGACAGCAGTTATCTCCTCACATTCACGTGGCATAATCCCATTGGTACAAACTGTAACGATATGCGAGGAAAAGGCGAAAACCGAAAGAGTCAACGTATGGAGATGCGGGGTATCGATCCCCGTACCTCTCGCATGCTAAGCGAGCGCTCTACCATCTGAGCTACATCCCCTCTGCCCTGTTGCTCGTTGATGCAGATACTACTGATCGTTACTATCCTCGTTAATTTCTATCAAACTCGCTCAATCGAATCTTTTTAGATTGATAAATTAAATTTTATCAGTGCATCGCATCTTTCTTATTTACTCTCTTCCAATTTTCTTCATTTAAATCGTATTTATATATTTATGTGAAACAGATAATTTGATGTCTGTTCACATAAATATATGGATAAGATTTAATGTAACAGCATAATCAAAATAAAAAATCTAGTCTCTAATTTTATTGCATCAAAATAATTTTATTTTAGCATAATTTATTTTTAACTCATTAACCAAATAACGTTGTTTTATTTGCATTATTCTAAACTTGTTCAAAGAATTTAAGCTAAATTAAACCAATCCTTCGTAGCTCTAAATTTAGTGCAAAGTCGTGACTAAATTAGCTTAACCGATCTATCCAATTCGACCTAATTTCAATCAATCATTCCTAATTTTAGCATTACTTTAATGAGTATTAGTTAAATTTTTTTAGAATAAGAGTTCACAGTGGAATGTTATTTATCATTTTATATTTCATCTCAAACTTCTTAAATCGGAAGTAACTTTTTTTTACTATTTATGATAGAATAGAGTATAATGTGAAACTCTTCTCTTCTATCATATTTTATTTTATTCTATTCAATTATAAACCTTCGTCTTAAACGATGGAATAATATTATATTCTACTTTTTTCAATAATAATAACCTAACTAAACATAGTCTTATATTATCTTCTTTTTTATGATTTTACCACATATTAATTACAAAACAGTTATTATGCATATTTGAAATTTAGATAAATGTGAAATTTAATTAGATCCCTAAGTATCACTAATATTATATAAATAAGGATGATTCTTTTATCAAGTAAGTGAACAATATATTTTTAACTTCTTTTACTTTAAAAATTGACTTTTTTATGTCAAAATTAATTGTAATATTATTTTATCTTAGGAATATGAAGACTGTTTATTTTAGATTGGGTTATTTTTTGAACCGTCTAATTCGACCTAGTTTGAAACTCAAAATTTTTAATAAAAATAACGTCATTTTTAATTTTTTAATTAAAAATATAATTAATCAACTTAATCGAGCTTCGAACCGCTCAAGTCAAGTTGAATTTTAGGCCCAACCATAAAATTTTTTATTGGATTCGAGTTTAGGTGGGCTTTAGCTTAGCTCGGCCCATTAGTACCCTTAATCTAATGGGTTGTTTGTTTCTGTTTTTTTCATTTTTTGTTATCATTTTTGTAAAAAGAAAAACAGGTAAGTAAAACGTGTTTGGCTTACTCTGTTGCGATTTTTTGTTTCTGAAAATAAAAAAATCACAGCAATTTTACAGAAATCAGAAAACACCATTTCTCTAAATTTTGACAACATGTTTTCTTCGACAGAAAACATTACAAGAGCAGAGCCAATTACCGACGAAAATTGCCGGTGAAAAAAGAGAAATTTCTGTCGGTAATAATATTACCGACGGAATTGTGCGACGGCGTGAAACGTCAGTGCCACAACGGTCGGTATCTTTTACTGACGGTGAGATAATGCGGTCGATATTCTTATACCGACGGACTGTCGGTATAGGTGGTAGGAATATACCGACAGAGCTGTCGGTATATTTGGATGGAATGTACCGACAGATCTGTTGATATAGGAATGACAAAATTTACCGACGATCCGTCGGTAAATTCAAGAATCTTTATGTTAAGTCGTCAATTTGCACTTATTTTGTACTTAATTATCTTTAATGTGTTGAAATTATTATCCGAAATTAATGGAATTATCTTATAATTGTTTAC
>JANZLD010000003.1:739460-763514 GCA_026413575.1 Erythroxylum carthagenense | reverse complement strand
GAATTGTATCACTGAGCCAGATAAGTGGTATTTAAAAATACAAGATTGAGTTTTCGGAACCATACGGTTCATTTTTTTATATAATTTAGAACTGAGCTCTAAAAGCCATACAATTCATAACACAAATTATATATATTTCTTATAACTATACGGTCCTTTTTTTATATAAACTTTAGAACTGAGCTTTCAGAGCGATACAGTTCATAACACAAATTAAATGTCTTATACTAGAACTAAGCTATCAGGGCCATACAATCTAGTAACTAATATCATAATGTAGTAATGCTAACTCCCTAATTAGCATGTTAATCTTATCACATTCTTCCAATTCCTATCCATTTTATTATGAGCAAATCTAATTAAATTTTATTAAAATTTAATGATAAACATTCATAACGGCCAATTTAAGTTATTCCATATTCAACCAAAGCAAATTTCACTCCTTAATGTCATTATTTTCTTCTGTTATTAGTTTTAATTTAGTTTATATAATATTCAAGATATATTCATCTCCACAATTAGTCAAAAATAACATGTATGTCAAGTTTTTCAATTCAAACATAATGTATGTTAATTAGGGAAAATACAAATTATAAGTTCAAAATCTCAATTAATAACATATACTACTTCATTTAGCATCCAATTAAATATTTTTAAAAATAATTTTATAAACTCCCAATTTTATCTCAAGAATCCTAAATTATATAATATAAAATTTTTAGTAAAAAATAGAATTACATGAACATATATTAAATTGACGTCCAATTCTTTAAATCAAGCTTCCATCAACTTCAATTTCACCATCAATTCTTTTTTTATTCTCTTTCTCTTTCTCACTTTCCTTCCTTTTCTTTTCTTTGTCTTCATAATATTGCATAAACATTTAATTTCATGCATTTTTTTCATCAATGCATGTAACTACACCAACATCATGTACTAAAAAAATAATCAAAATTTCATTAACTTACCTTATAAATTTTCGATTATTATTCATCAAGAACACCCATATATCTTTACTTCATCTTTTTCTCAAACTTTTTGTTGATATGGTGAGTTTAGGACCATAGGTTGATAATTTAGTATTTAATAGGTGAGTTGGGGTTAAAACTTAAGACTAAAGAAAGTTGGGCTTAAAAACGAAAGAAAATAAAAGAAAAATGGAGAAGAAGGGGCTTGTTCTCGACTATCTTTGGTGAAGAAGAGATTGTTAGGTGGCAATTAACGTTAATAACTTTTTTCTTTTTTTTTAAGATCCAAAATTAATTTTAACTTTTAATTTATTCTTTTCTTCTTCTCAATAAAAATATTCAAAAGAAAAATATCAACCCCACACAAAGATCTTAATTAATATCATTTATTTTTATTAATATTTTTAGATTTAATTTTCACTCTTTTTCGGGTCAAATTTTGACAACTGGTAAACTCTTAATCAAACCTTCAAAACGAACTTATTTTGAATTCTAATTTGATCATTGAACTATTCTTGAATAATATTATTCAATGCGAAATAAAATAAAATATTGTTTGAGTCCCTAATATTACTATTCACTTCGGAATATACTGTATACGATATAAAAAATAATATTCATAAGATTGAGACTTTTTTGGGTATCATATTTTAGCTCCTGACACTCTATTCCACTGTTCACTCAACATGCATCAACATGGAACACAGGTCCCTCCATCACCTGGGATAACCATCTAGTTACAGTAACAGGACAAACAACTTCTGGTCCTGACATTTTATACAATAATGTACTGCAAGAAACGAATAGCTATATTCCCATAACTAGACTGCTGCACCCACAATTTGCTGCCACCTACAAGTAAAAATTCAGATCATTCACATGTTCCGTTCCATGAAAAGCAACGAGACAAAAACATTTATTAGAAAGAATGGAGCTCTTAGCTAAAGATTCCAGCTTCACATGCATGAATCCTTAAAAATTTATTGTTGGTTTGTTTTTTTTGTATCATCAACTTAATTATGATATGTTAAAAGCATGGATAGTTCGGTTTCTTTGACCTTTCAAGCACTGAGATTAATGAAATGAAAAAGAATATGTCAGCTTCTTTGTCATTAGTCTGAAGCATACTCATTACACATTATTAACAGTAAATGCTATCAGGACAAATTTGCCTTTCCATTTGATGATGTACTTATCTAATACAATTATCTTTCGATGCAGGCAGGATGACAGAAGTAATAGTTTTAATGATTGAGATGCCTGACATTTGAAAATTCAGAAAAATAGCATAAATGTTGTTTTGAATAAACAAATCCATAATTAGGATGCAAACATGACATGTTCATTTCTTTATTTCAATAGTCAATCATGTGCATATAGGATTAGGTACACATTGTTTACCATGTTTGGCGGTCTCTTGGAAACAGATATTCAGAAAATGCACGTTACAGCTATCTCCAACTATATTATATTATAACACCTTAGATCTTAGACCTCAGATATTTAGACTTGAAAATGGTAGAATCAAGGAAAGCTTTCCTGCCAGTTTTGGTCAGAAGTGTCAGGATGATTAGATCAAATGTTGCTATCCAAAGCAGTGAAACAAAGTGCTTGCTGTGGTTTTTTGAGGTTTTCTTTATGTCCCTGAGCAGAGAAAGTAATAGTTAATACTTTCCGTTCTTTTCCACTGTAGCTTTCACTGACTGGTGGCCCTTCCTTGATCTTCCATGTGTTCTTATCAAATTTAACTTGACTTTAGCAATCTTCAATCTCCACCGTAACCCTCTTATCTTCTTTAAGTCTCTGCTTTAATGGTCAGGTGTTGCTAACCTACCATTCAACATGTACGGTGAGAGTCGAGGAGAGAGAACTTGTGAAGATACAGCTGCACTACTCTACAAGGAAAGGGACCAAAAAAGATTGGAATAACACAATTAGCAAGTTAATGTATTCTACAAATGAAGGCTGATTAACTTTCCATAACAAAGCAGAAGAAAAATAGAAAGAGACAAAGTCAAGCATGACAGAACCTGAAGCCAGATCTTTGTCACTTTGCTTTTTTCCTCACTTAAATCAAGAAAGGAAATTCTCATTTAACATGCATGCATGATTGTTAATAATCAAATTCACCTAAAAATTCATTCTTTGCTCAAATATATGAAACTATCAATTAGCATGCATGATTGTTGATAATCAAATTCACTTAAAAGATTCAAAATTTACTATAAAAATTCGTTCTTTGCTCAAATATAAATATATCCTCTAAGTATAGCACATAACAAGAGCCTTAATTACACATCTAGGAACGTGAAAAGGGCGAAACAAAGAAACACGAGAAATACCTAATTTTGCTTCAATAACTTCAACCAAGCTTTTTGAAGTCAAAACGAACATGCCTTCACGACGACCTTTATGAAAATTGATCACTGGAATGTCATCACCGTCTTTCTACAACTTTCTTCACATGTGAACCTCTTGATGGGTCAGAGAATCTGAACGTTCACAATTTGTTTGAGCAGGAGACCTTAACCCTATATAAATATAGCTTTCATATCGAGCTTTTCTATCGCAAGCTCAATACAGGTTTGACTCACACTAATCATAGTCTATTTCTTTTGTCGGACTTCAGCCCATTAACCCAAATTTTTTATTGAGCTACTTTATTTTCTCTGCCGTCTCAAAGCTCTCCCTAACCAACTTCTCCGCTTCCTCCTCTGCCTTCCTCAGCTTCTTCCTCAGTCCAAAAAGCGGCATGTCCTTGACTAATGCCATACCGGTGAAGAACATCGGAGCTGTGGTTAGAGAGAAGATTAAATGCCTCCAGGTGGCAAGAGGCACCATTGCAGGTTTAGGAGCTTGCCCCTTGGAGGACAGAGGGTGCGCATGTCGCACTTTCGTTTGTGAGACTACTTCGAACACAAGTGTAGAAAATGTGGAAGCCATTAATTTGCCATCACCGGTGGAGTATCCTCCTTCTCCTCCGCTCCTAAGAAGACTAAAGGTCGTGGTTTTCGCGAGGAGGCCGACGCCGATGACAACTGCCAGACCCACCTTGCGGCTTGTGATTTCGATTCTTTCGGCTTCGATGGTGGGCCCAGCCCTTAACGATGTCGAGGGAAGTTTATGAATAAGTTCAAGGAGAATTTATAGCCTTGGTTTTGCCCAAGTCTTACTTAACTAGTTTAGTATTATGATTCGTGCTGTGATCTCTCTTTCTGCGTCTTTGCATCTCTCCTGGGTCTGTATCATCTCCAAAGTTGGTATCTTTATGGTGATTGCTGCTTCAGAATCGGCTATGAAGATCAAAGTTCAAAGCTTTTGTCTCTGTTGAGATCAAAGTTCAAAGCTTCAATCTTTTTTTGTTTTGTTAGGTTTCGTTAATATTGTTGGTATGGTTTGTTACTCGTTGTAACCCTTTTGTTCACTCACAACCTGCATGAGGTCTAGCTTTAGGTCCCCCAGATCTCCCAACGTCCACAAGTGTGGTCCATACAATCACCGGCTTGATTTTCCCGTACAGGTAAATGAAGATAAAAGACAAGGGGAAGGAGTATGGCTCATATATCAGATTTGGAAAGCTGGGATGGTTTGTGAGAGAAACTGGGTCACCTGAAAGTCGACGTGGGACGATTGTTTTTCTACATGGGGCTCCAACACAATCTTACAGCTACCGATTATCATGTCTCAGGGACAATTACTTCGGAGAGCCCGTGGCGCGTGTTCAGTGGGACACGAGCTTCTTTGCTTGTTTGGGTCTTAACGAGCCTCTTACAGATTTCCTTACCCTCTTTGTTAAGGTTTTTTGTTTTATACTTTTATTACCCTCTTTGAGAAGAAGAGTGCAGGCTTGTCGGCAGCGGTGTTGCAATGCTATGTCAAAGCTGAAGTAGAGTTGCTCTCAACAAAAGGCTGACGGTACAGAAAAATAGCTAGAGATGGAAATACAAGAAGACAAGCTAAAGATGTAACAACGAAGAAGTGAGTTTCATGAGAGATTCGCCGAAGCATGGATCCAGTACGATGGACATGACAGTGGCTATCAAGTAGTGTTTTCTCTATCCTTTTTTTTTTACAACTTCTTCGTTGATGATGGGTAGGGTAAGCTGCAGCTCTTCAACAATCAAAGGGGATTCAGCATTTTCAGGTATCTAAGTGTATTATTTCTACCTTATCGCTTATCTAAGTTTTCTATGTATAGTGTGTGTGTGTATGTTGACAGTGGTCATCGCCATGTGTGGCTCTCATAAGTCGGTGGAGGTAAGGGTTAGCTGTTCAAGCCATCCTTGGTAGTTACATTTATTAGCTATGTATGCCAGTGTGATCTTGTGTTTTTAGTATGTATTATTATTAGTTATGCATAGTGAAAGTCCTGTAGGTTGAATACGTTCTGCATTTGTCTGTTTTCTCGTGAGTCGTGAACATTACCCAGGATGATGCATAACGAGTGGAGCTCTCTTCTCCTCAACCAAGCACAATGCACTTGTTGGAGATAATGATGCGTAGTTATTGCATTGCAATAGATAAACATAAACTCGTTGGAACATCACACATCTATCGAAAAGTTTACTATCTTGAGTATCCTGACAAGTCTGCAGACAAGTCAGTTGTGAGACCCGTTACCAACCTGATGATTCCTAATACTCCAACCTCTAAATAACCTTCTCCTTTGTTAAATAACCTTCTCCTTTGTTATCAAACCTTACCAATCACTTTTGGATCAAGTACTTTTGAGCTAGGGTCAAATTTTGCTGCCACTTTGCATGCCTAACCAGTTGAGGTGTGCTTCGCGTGTATTATTATTATTATTTTCCTAGTTTCTTATTAGTTTCAATTTTATCATTATTATTATTATTTTGTATTTGTATCTTTATTTTTTGTATTATTATTATTATTATTATTTGTGATTTATTATTATTATTTTCTTTTACTTATTTATTTTGTTAACCGGCATCATTATTTTTCTGTCACATCTGCATGCGGGTCTACCGAAAACAACATTTCTATTATGTAGGGGTAAGGTTAAGTACTATTAGACCTTCTTAGATCTTGCTTCAAAGCGGGACTTCAAACTGAGTGTGAAGATGACGATGATGATGGGTTGAATTTGTAATTAATTGTTGTCCATTATTCATTATTCATTATTCATTGTTTACTGAAATATAAATATGCCGTCTAAGTAGAACTCTTCACGTTGGAAACTTTATGTGTTGAATAAAAGTAAAGATTAATAGAGAGAGAAAACTTGGCTTTTGTTTTACAATCGCTACATTGTGCTTTCCGCCGACATTCTGTCTGCCTTCACCACAAACTCCAAGGTTTTATTGGGACATGCATGGAGCCCCCAGATCTAGCTGAACAAACCTCTAAGCGCATACGCATCAGAAAGTGTGAGGATGACAACGCGTCCCTTCCGAAACTGTCCTATAGCGCAGCTATTGCAAGTTCCTCGGCGGGGCAGCTTCTCCCGGACGCTTCCAGTTGGCCAGACGAGGAACCAGTTAAAATCGAAGACGGTGATATCGTTCAGTTTCACGAGGACTTAGCTGGGGGAATTCAACTCTCCCAGTCGCTATGAACCAAACTGGACACTCGCTAGACAAACACTGTTGTTGTCAAGTCACTTGGTCGCCGGATTGGGTTTCGGACGCTCAGTGCGTGCCTTCAAGCTCAATGGACACCTCGAGGTGCTACTAAGCTTATTGATCTGGAACATGATTTTATCCTGGCCAAATTCAAAGAGGAAGACGATTATGTTCAAGTTTTAACCCAGGGACCTTGGACAATATTCGGACAAGCGGTGGTGGTCCAACGATGGACTCCTGACTTCCAGCCCTCCCACGCGACGCTCGACAAGGTGGTGATCTGGATTAGATTTCCGGAACTGTCTATAGCCCGATACCATCCCCAAATTCTTGCTGCATTGGGCAACATCGTTGGCCACACTGTCAAGATTGATGAAACCACTCTGCAGGTACAGCGTGGAAAATATGTCAGGGTCGCGGTTGAGGTAGACTTGAGCCAACCCCTAAGACACTCTGTAGAACTTGATGGGGTGACACTGAGGGTAGCCTACGAAGGACTACCTCAGCAATGTTTTCACTGTGGTCGGGTTGGTCATGCAGACGCTACATGTCCGCAGCGTCCTCCACTGGCGGATGATCGCTCCATGCAGAAGGAAGGGGATGCTACTGCTCTACTGGGCAAGACACCACCGGCCGTTGCTAAGGAACCACGCCACCAGGTGGAGACGACGACTGTTAATGGCTCTGGGAGGAGAACTGTGGATGACGCTACAACAGGATATGGCCCGTGGACGTTGGTTCAGCACAATCCACAGAGAAGTCAGGCAAGTAGGCAGGCGCAGATGGGACGTGCCTAGGACAATGGCTTTGTAGGGGGCTCGCGATTTTCTATTTTGTTAGAGACTGAAAATCGAAGTGCAGGGAAGGGGGTAGTTCATCTGGAACCAAATCAGAATCATTCAGTTGGATTGGGCCAGGTCTTCCAAAAGCCTAGTTTCCTAAAGAAGGGCAAACAGGTAGCAAAAGGGCCATCTTTTCAGCTAAAGGGCCCCGACGTACCCCCACGAAATCTCAGAAAAATCAGAAAAAATTTTCCAATCTGACACTCACGAGTGAAAGCTCTCGGGGGCCCGCCAACAAGGATCCGGGGTCCACCACTGCAACCCCCATACCATTAAAACCCTCCATTCAGGAAAACCATTTAGCTATTACTATTCCCTCCCATACAAACATAATTTGTGATCCTCAGTTACTTGAGGCTCAAGACCAGAGGGTCGCCGAAACCTTACAACCGATGGAAGGTGTTGAAGTCCCAGAGACCATGCATGCCCTGGAGGATAGTACGGGACACCATCCCAATGACCCACCGGATCTTTCGACAGGAGAGGGGGAGCCAGTTGACACGTCACCCGTGAGCTCGGATATGGCTATGGAAGCTATTCAGCAAGATGAGGGTTCCCCTGGTGACCCTATGGGAGGTACCCACCCTACTCCTGTGTAGAGTAGGTTCGTTTTATTTCTCGAATTTTATGTCTATTATCATTTGGAATTGTCGAGGGGCAGGAGGGTCTCGGTTTCATACCGTCTTGCGCAATTATCTTCGTCGGTATAATCCTAGTATTCTAGTACTACTAGAAACTAGAATCAGTGGGCCTCAGGCGACTGCTGTCGTCAAGAAGCTCGGGTTTGATTTTTCGTTCCGCATTGAAGCCGGTGACTTTTCGTGTGGTATTTGGTTACTATGGAAGGATATATATGATATCTCTATCATAATAGCTCACCGCCAATTCCTTCATACTTCGATCAAGCACGCTTCCGGCTCAGTCAATTTTACTGCGGTCTATGCCAGTCCTCAAGCTTCGACCCAAAAACTCCTCTAGCCCCTCCTGAACTGGCTCGACCAGACTACGCATCGTCCCTGGCTTATCGGTGGCGATTTTAATGCCAAACTAAAGCGCGCGGATAAGCGTGGGGGCGCCTCGTCCACGAGGATCGTGAATACGAAGTTTAAAGATTGGGTTCACACACATGGTCTTCACAATATGGGTTACGTGGGCTCCAAATTTACGTGGCGGCGAGGAGTGGTCCAAGCCCGACTTGATAGAATGTTGGGATCGACATCATGGTTGCACGCTTTTCCGACAACAACAATTCATCATCTCCCTTTCCTAGGGTCTGACCACATGCCTTTGTTAATTCACTTCGACCCTCCAGCTCCTCGCAATAGCAACCCCCAAATGTTCCGTTTCCAGAATGCGTGGCTGACTCACCCTGATTTTCAGATAGTGGTAACTGCACATTGGCTCCCTGAGGAAGCGACTATGCTAAAGGCTCTCGCTAAATTCTCTGAGCATGTCCTGCACTGGAGCTACACGGATTTTGGGAATATCTTTTCGCAGAAAAAAAGGTTATTAGCTTGGTTGGAGGGTATACACCGAAACATGGGAGCCGACCCACGCGAGACCCTTTTACATTTAGAGGAGCAACTCAGCGGGGAATTAATGCAAGTCCTCTGTGAGGAGGAGATTTTCTGGCACCAGAAAGCCCGGTGTGATTGGATCTCACATGGGGATCGGAATACGAAATACTACCACACTCTCACTCTCTCTCGGCATAAAAAACTGAGGATTGACGGCCTTGTTAACTCCGAGGGTGTCTGGATCTCTGAACCTGTGCAATTAGGGATTGAAGCTAGGTCTTTCTTTACCCAACTTTATCGTAATGACGACATCCCTATCCAACCTTTCCCGATCTCCGGCCATTTCCCTCCGCTTCTTGACACTTGGCTTCAACTGCTCTCGCAGCCTCTCCATGATTTAGAGATCAAGACCGCAGTTTTTGATATGAATCCGCATAAAGCCCCTGGTATCGATGGCTTTAATGCACTTTTTTTTCCATAAGCAATGGGAGATTATCGGGCCTCAAGTGATTGCGTATATTCAACACATCTTCAGGTTCCACAGGTGGGACCGGGATTTAAATCATACTATTTTGGTTTTGATCCCTAAAATCCCTTCCCCACAGAACATCACTCAATTTCGTCCAATTAGCCTCTGCAATGTTCTTTACAAGATCATCTCGAAAATTCTCGTGAACCAAATGAAGAGCCATATGGACTACTTGGTGGGGGCTAATCAATGCAGTTTTATTCCTGGCAGGCACATTATTGATAACGTCATCATTGTCCAGGAAGTTATTCATTCCATGCGCAAAAAGACAGGTAAAACAGGATATTTTGCCATCAAGGTGGACCTGGAGAAAGCTTATAATCGCCTTCGTTGGGATTTTCTCCAAAATACCCTTCAGGATATTGGCTTCCCTGAGACTTTTATTACGCTAGTTATGCATTGTGTGACGGCGGTGTCGATGCAGGTGGATTGGCAAGGCAAGCTGACAGATCCCTTCACCCCCACCCGTGGTTTTCGACAAGGTGATCCGCTCTCCCCTTACCGTTTTTGTTTTGTGCATGGAACGACTGGGTCAGTCTGTCTATCTTCCAAGCAGTTGGACAAGGTCAGTGGAAACCGGTCAAGCTGAGTCGTACCGACCCTCCCATTTCTCATCTTTTCTTCGCCGATGATCTTATTCTCTTTGCTGAGGCCGAGGATTCTCAGACGCAAATTGTTGCACGAACTTTGGAAGTTTTTTGCCAAGCCTCAGGGCAGAAAGTCAATAAGAGCAAAACGAGGATTTACTTTTCCAGGAATGTTGGACTGCACACCGCACGTCACCTAAGTCAAAACCTCCAAATCTCTCGCACGACCAATCTGGGGAAATACTTAGGCGTATCGCTACTTCATGAGCGCTCTACACGCGGTACGTATCAATATATACTTGACAGCGTTCAAAAGAAGCTTGCGGGCTAGCGCGCCAAAAGTTTATCCCTGGCAGGGAGAGTGACTCTAACTCAGTCCGTTCCGTCGCCTCTCCCCATCTATACGATGCAGACGGTGAGGCTCCCACGGCTTATGTGCAACGAGTTAAAGCACATCATGAGGGCTTTTATTTGGGGAGCTACGGACGCTCAGAAGAAAATCCACCTGGTCAATTGGGAAACGGTTTGCAAACCAAAAACCGACGGGGGCTTGGGCCTCAAATGTATCCGACCCTCTAATGATACCCTCTTGACTAAATTAGGTTGGGCCTTGATCAATCAACCCACAGCACTCTGGGTCCAAATTGTTTCGGTTAAGTATCGTTTACGCCCTAACCCCCTCCACGCGAGGATCGACCGGAATGGGGCTTCGGGCACCTGGAAAGGAATCACTACTACCTGGCAGTATGTTCGGCAAGGTATGTGCTGGAAGTTAGGCAATGGCAGGCACATTCACTTTTGGTTGGATAACTGGCTTCATGACTGGGGACCTCTCCTACTAGCGGCTCCTACTCTCCTCCCGGATAGCCTCCTTTATGCCATTGTGGCGGATCTAGTGGATGAAGCTGGTAACTGGCAGTCAATGTTTTGAAACCCGAACCGGTCATCGAACCAGTGGCCTTACTGGTCACAGGTTCGACCGGTTCAACCACCGGTCGAACCGGTGTAACGTAATAATTATGCAATAATTATATTTAATTATATATAATATTACAAATATTTTAAAAATTCAAAAAAAAAAATAATTGTCAGACCGGTCCGACCGGTTTTGACCGGTTCAGACTAGGCAATTTATAGCCGGTTTTGAAGGATAAACCGGACCGGACCACCGACCGGTCACCGGTCGGATCGGTCGGTCTGGTCCGGGTTTAAAAACACTGCTGGCAGTGGAATTTGTTCCAATAACTTTTACCTTCCATGATCTGTATGGAACTTGCGGAGCATCGACCCCAAGTTGGAGGCCCTGAGGATGATCAGATGATTTGGGCACCCTCCAGTCATGGGAGATTTACGGTGGCATCTGCTTACGAGTTGATCGTAGGTCGCATTCTAGCCGCCCACAATGGACTATGGACCTCTATCTGGAAATGGCCTGGGCCTCAGTGGATTCGAGCTTTTCTTTGGCTTTTGGCCCACGACTCGCCGGCTCACCGTGGACGGCTGTTGTTCCGCCTGTGGTTAGGCATAATCTATCTTGCATGTCCTCCGGGATTGCCACCGAGCGAAAACTTTCTAGGGCCAATTTCCATCCATTGGGCGGGACACAGATTTCTTTCACCATATTGTGGATGAGTGGGTAGCTCACAACCTCAATCGGCACCGACAGGAATTTTAGGTTGAGTGGCCTACGCTCTTTGGGGTGGCTTGTTGGTTCATCCGGCAATGGAGGAATCGAAGCATCTTTGAACATGGATTCGAGTGGCCAGACACCGAAGCGCACGTAGTTCTGGACTATGTCGCTTGGATAGAGAGAGCGCGAATGGCGAAGAATTGCGTCGTGCAGCACCAAGGGCTACCTGCTGGCACTCTAGTAGGATGGTCCGAACCGGCACCGGATTGGGTCAAACTGAATTTAAATTGGGCTGTTATGCAAGGGACCAACATAGCAACAGTTGGGGGCATACTTCGAGATAGCCGCAACAAATGGTGTGGTGGCTTTATCCATAACATAGGGCGGAGCTCCCCTACTACTACTAAGCTCTAGGGCGTCTACTCGGGGTTGTCGTAGGCATGGGCGATGGGCTACCGACGTGTTATTGTCGAAGTGGATTCCCTTGAGGTAATTAACATACTCTCTTCTTCTCAGGTGGTTATTACTAATGATTTTCTGTTGGTGGAAGGTACACGACGACTCTTGCAACGAAACTAAGACGTCCATCTCTAGTACGTGTATCGAGAAGGCAATTAGCGTGCCGACTGGCTAGCCTCTCTCGCGACAACATTCCCTCCCGGCTTGCATATTCTCCAGGACTCTCCGGTGATCATCCAGGAGCAACTTCGACGGGACCAGCATGGCGTCTTATACCGAAGAGGCCTCCGCTAAATAGGGGCGTTTTATTTGCGTAGAGATTTTAGTTCCCTTTGCAACAAAAAAAATACATAACTAACTTTTGCCCTTTGTTTTAGTTACTCACGAGGTGTCCTAAGAGGATCCCAACTATGAGAAGACACCTTTACCCTTTAAATGAACTACTTGGGAAAAAAAAAAAAACATAACTCGATTTAGGAGAGGACAATAGTTTTCATAGTTTTTAATTATGTCGAATGGTTACTCTGTCTTTACGTCTGTCTACTTTCTCCTATTTACGTGTATATAATTGCATACAACAGAGAAAGAGATAGAGACAGAGAGGAGGTGTTGTTGAAAAGTTGGGAATTGGGTGATTGGAGATGGAGGGTGAGACGGTGGCCAGAGCAAAAACGCCGTTGCTTGGCAATGAACGACGACGGAGCGCGAAACTGAACAAAGACTACTCTGTGAACAGCTTGAGGAGCGAGTTCTTGGCGAGGTTGCCTGATAAGGTTCGCTCAACCATTGACATGGAGTCTTCTTCTTTTCATGTTGATTTCTCTAAAACCAAGGAACTCAGTTCAGGTTTGTCCCGTTTTCATCTCTTTATGGTGGGATGTTGTTGGTTGGTTAAAGGAAAGTGAGGAGTGCATTCTATTGTTCTTGTTGTTGTTTGAGACAGAGACAAGGATCCATTTTTCTGGTTTGGGATGTTTTGTCTTGTGAAGAAGACGTTGATTCTTTAATGTTTTCTCAGGCATCAAAGGGGGGACAGATATAAGAGTTTCTTTGTCTCATTAGGGACATAGAGAATCTAAAAATGGTTCTTTTTCGTAATTCTGGAGTTAATTGCCTTTGTAGACGAATGTTTTCGTGGTATTTTATCTTCACTTGCTTAGACATGAGTTTTTCTAACACGTCTCTTACATGGTTCAGTTCTGACACTTTCTTCTATGACATTTTTGGTAGATGAAAGGAAATATTATGAAAGGCAATTTGATACATTGAAATCCTTTGAGGAAGTTGATGCTTTGGTGGAAACTCACTCTATTACTGATGAACATGACGAAGAACAAATACAAGCTGAAAGAGCAATGAAGATCTCTAATTATGCCAATATTCTGCTCTTGGCTTTTAAGGTAAAATATGGTTGCCTGTGAATTCCTATGGTTCTAGATGCGTGGAGCAACTTTTTGCCGAGAATTCGACTGCAGGTGTATTACATCATGTGATTGCAGTATGAACAAGATAACGTTTGTTTTCTCTGCAACTCAATTGTCAAAAGTGTAGATCAGCCTCACAAGTACTTGAAATCCTATGAAATTCCTCTTCTTTTTATTGGATCCTTAGTTGGTTAATATTGAAGAAAACAGAAACTTAAAGTGTTTGCCATACTTCTTGATAAAGGATTTACGAAGTGACAACCATTTGGTAAACAGAAGAATATGGGTGAAGAAATCTGCATTAATCACACTCACTAGTACGTGTCAGTTCTTGCTGAGTAAACATTACTGCAATGATGCTCACATGTCGAGAATTTCCGTATATGCAGATCTATGCTACGATAAAGAGTGGATCCATAGCAATTGCTGCATCAACCCTGGATTCTTTACTTGATCTCATGGCTGGTGGTATACTCTGGTTCACTCACTTATCAATGAAAAACATCAATATCTACAAATATCCCATTGGAAAATTGAGGGTGCAACCAGTAGGAATAATCATTTTTGCTGCCGTGATGGCTACCCTTGGTACGATGTTGCTTATTATTCCTGCTGTATCTTCCATTTCCAAGAATTGTGACCTTTTAAGCATGGATTTTAAATACCACTGTGATCTTATTCTGCAGGTTTCCAGATATTGATTCAGGCAGCTGAGGAATTAATAAAAGATGAACCTACTGCAAAGATGTCTGCCAATCAATTGCTGTGGTTGTATGTAATCATGATTACTGCCACTGTTGTAAAACTTGGACTGTGGATTTACTGTAAAAGCTCGGGAAACAAAATAGTCCGTGCTTATGCGAAGGTTTCCGACTCGAATCTCTTAACAAGTTGCATCTGCGTTTAGCTCATCATCATCGTCAGTTTTATAAGATAATGCTCATGTCCAGGATCACTATTTTGATGTCGTAACGAACATAATTGGATTAATTGCTGCTGTTCTTGGTGATAAATTTTACTGGTGGATTGATCCTGCTGGAGCTATCATCCTTGCGGTTTATACAATCACAAATTGGTCTGGGACAGTCATGGAAAATGCTGGTACTTCTTCTGTTACCAGATTGTTATTAAGAGGAACCAATCGAAATGATTAAGGTTCTAAGTTGTTCCTGAATTTGATGTGTAATCCCTTTAACATGTGTTTTCTGATACAGTTTCGCTTATTGGGCAATCAGCACCTCCTGAAGTATTGCAGAAACTAACATATCTTGTCATAAGGCACCCTCGAGTCAAACGCGTGGACACTGTCCGTGCTTACACCTTTGGTGTTCTTTATTTTGTAGAGGTTGGTTATTGTTCAATTCCTCCATTGCTTTGAGTATTAAGAACTAGCATACGCCTATGTAGTTTCTTTTAATTTCAAGAAAATTCTTTTAATTTCAGTCTGATGCTTGTTTCTGCATAAAGCTTCACCAATGCATTTTCATGGCCATTTTACTATTTCGACAGTATCATTCGAAGGGAAGTAGGCTACTAATCTAACTACACAACAATTTCAATCTAACTACCAAACGTGTTAAATTATAGTCATTAGCTTGACCTTGCATCCTTCAAAACTCATACAACTATGGATCTTTATCCAACTCGAACAGATATGCATTTGTTATGACTAAGCTGATAAGTCACGTAATTTCTCACTCTTCTTTCTTTTGCAGGTTGACATTGAACTACCAGAAGAGTTGCCACTAAAGGAAGCACACACCATTGGGGAGACCTTGCAGATCAAGATTGAGAAACTCCCTGAAGTTGAAAGGGCATTTGTTCATCTCGACTTTGAATGTGAACACAAACCAGAGCACTCTGTTCTCAGCAGGCTTCCAAACAGTCAACCTTGATTCCTGGAGATTTTTCTGTAGTTCTACTTAAATGTTATTCTTGTCTACCGCAATCATCTGCGCTTATAAGAAAGCACTGGATTTTCTCTTTCCGGGTTTTGGCAGATGATAGAATTTCTTTCTTCCTATGTGGTTTTAGTACATCTGAGGCACCATTTGGTGTATGAAGTCCATTTTCTTCAAGTTCAACCGGGCATGAGGTCTGTAGGGTGTTTATGCTATGCGAGCAAACAGAGCAACAGTTGCTCTTTTCCAATTTGAAGAGAAAACGCTTGATCCTATTATCTCAGATTATATTCAAGTGTCAGCAACTGTGTAAAGCTTTGTTTTCTTTTCATACTTGAAATATCATGCAAGGGTTAACTCATGCTTCACCTTCAAACAATCAGTAAAGTGCAATGGCATTACGTAACATGCAAATTAAAATTCAAGTCTATGACATAAAATTACATCTTCGAATATGAAGAGTTGTTGGAACAATAAAGCTCTCCGGTACTCCAGAGTAGAGCTCCTATAACAATTTTACAAAGTACAGAAATCTAGATAGACATGCAGGAATAGGCAGGGTAGAAAGCTACAAATCACTCCATTTGTTATTTTCTTTCTTCTAGCAGAAATTTCCCTCCTACTACAGAATGCATTTCAAGAAACAGTCCGCCCATAGCACAGACAAGCAAGATAGAGGTTCTTCGCCCATTTATCCTGCATATAGAGGCAAATCCAGATCTTAGAGTGCTTCCTGGATTGGTACAACGACCCATTACAGAGTGAGATGGGAGGAATAAGCATGAATGAAGCTACATAACACAGAGATACACCAATCATATACTTGAGAAATTAGACCCAAAAACACATTTTCCCCAAAATTTGTCAGCGGGGTACCCACACAAGGCCCCCAAAACCTGAGGAATTATAGTATTTGCTTTGATATTGTGTCCAAGGTCTTTCTCTTAACTAGTGGGGATCATATTCATCCAAAACTTCAATGCGCCAACTTTGAAGGTATTACTGTAGCACATATATTATATCAATTCTTGCACTTCATATGTACCTTAACATGTGTGCTGGGAAATTGAGAAGTCCGCAAAGTTTCCTGAGTTTCATCTCCTGGTTTGCGTCTGGGGACACTCAAGATAAGGGCAGCTTGATCAAATGTTGCAGCGGTAGATGTAATTCTGTAGCCATTGTCCCACCTCCTGTGAATTCCCTCACTTGGATATAGAAAATCAAGTTCCACCACCTATTAAATTCAATGACAAATAGGTAAAGAGTAAGTGATTAGGCAAGAGACAGAGAGAAATAATCATTGAACAAAAATTAAACAAAAATGACAGCATCCTCGTCATATCTTCCGTGAGGAAGGCCTCAATAACTGCAAATTTTGATATAGAAAAGGTCGGCAAGAACCAATAATGTAATTCTGTAGACTATAAATCAACAGTTTATGAAATTCAAGGTGAAGAGTATTGACCTGGTCACTAAAGCCAGCATTTCGAGACATGACAATACCCCATCGAGTTGCAGCAGTGGCCATTGACGTCACATGAAATCCTTCCTTCCACTTCTTATTTATCCACTTAAAGGGAAAGGAGTCACTTACCTTGTATGACTGTTGAGTGTACTGAGTACCTGCACAAGTTAACACACAAATTATGTATTCACACTAATTTTCTCCAGAGGTTAAGCTGGACAAAAATCAGCACTTGTTAATGCGAAACAACTTCAAGGTAAACATAATACTAAACAATCAGCATATGAAATATAGTCACTATAACAAACTCTCGATTCTCTTGTGCATGACGAATATATACATTATGGAAATTTGATCTTGTAATTTTAGCACACCTTTGGACATCACTACAAGGGAGCTGCCATTGTTTGCACCAGCAATAGAACTGATATAGAAGTTCTTCTCCCACTGCTCCATAATCCATTCCTATAACATTGGACAATAATTTCTTACTAAGATGTAATTAGTGTGATTAGAATGAAAATCTTTACATATCGTGTGCAGCAAAGATTCACCTTGTGTAAGAAAAATGGAGATAATTCAAAAACTTGTTGTGTAAAACCAGTTCCAGCATCCATAATTAATGCCCAAAGATTTGAACAAGAAGCCACACAACTTATAAGCAACCCATCTTTAACTCCCCTATCCACATGTTGCGCCAACCTTCCATCAGCAACATTATAATGGTACCTAAAAGACACAAAAGTGCACCATAAAATTAAAATATAAAAACAGATGATTCATTCCTTACACTCTGAAGAACAAACAAATGCAGCAACACTTTTACCTAAGAACAGGTAAGAAGAAATGAGAAGTAAAAGGTGCTGAATTATATACCAGACTCGAAAAATTAGGAAGGCAAAAAATCTCAGAAAACAAGACAAGAAAAGTTCGATCATGATCCAAGCTGCTTTTGAGTCACCTTTTCCACAAATTATCAAGTTGACACTAAACTGAAACCCATATCACCATGACTAAGACTAAAACATGAAAGATGGAATGCATGGATCCCATACAAACCTAACAAATTACCTTCCTTTTCCTATTACAGAAAAGGAACAATCCAGCAGAGCAACCAAATTGCAACTCCCGGAAGATAATGGATAGTTTTTTGATAAGCAACTCTTAGATGCAGTGCTTATTACAAATTAAGTATATGTGATTAGTTTTCTAGGGCAAGTGTGAGATTATGCATCAGAACATAACTATACCTCTGTTTCATTGGCAGCCTAGCATTGTAAATGGAAATCCATTGAGTAGCAGGAACTCCAAGACGAACTTTCTTCTTCGATTGACTATCCTCATCTTCTTCAATATTCAACCTAGAACGTTTTTGACCAACTTGACAGATAATCTGCCAGTTGAGTAAATAGTTATTGAAGCCCATAAGGAATGGTACAAAGAAATATCGCACAGATCACTGATGAAATTACCTTCTGAGCACCCTCAGTGTTTATTGGTCTTATAGCCGGATTTGGTGGAATCAAGCCTTCAAATAAAGAAATTAGCTTGGAATAGTTTGGCTCCTCATCAAACTTCATATTCACCACAATTTCAAGAAACTGTTTAAGAGGCGGCGGACAAAAGCAGCATAACATTTCTGGAGATGTCGCCATCTTCTTTTTGCAAACTAGGAAGGATTTGTTATCTCCCTGAGGTCATCGAGAAAGAAAAAGGAAAGACACAAAGACATTAACACATTATTCTATCGAAAAAGAAATCCATGAGGATGCTCTACAAAATTGGTACATGTCTGCATGTTACATAAAGTCTTAAACATATAAAAGAAATTGGCACCTGATAGCCTTGCCATGGCAATCTGCCTCGATTCAGAAAGATAAGTGTATATGCCAGAGATTCTAGGTCATCTCTCCTACTTGCAGTCCTTCCTAAATGAGCATGAACACTGGCATATCGAACAGTTCCCCTACAGATATTGAATAGGAAAGGTATCATGGATATTCTTCAAGGAGTTAAATTGGACAATTGCCCACAAGGGCATTGACTACCATTCTCACCTGAACATATCAGGACGTTGATCATATTCAACATGCTGTCCATTGCCACTGTCTTTCCACTTTGTTGCTGCAACAATAAATAGCCATGAGGCAAAAAAGCGTAACTCATGGCACAGGAAATGCACCAGGAATTAATTTGAATGCAGTCACCTAATCCGAGATCAACAAGAAATAACTTCTTTTCCTGTGGTGTAGCCGGTTGGCCAAGTAAAAAGTTCTCTGGCTTTACATCCCCATGCACATACCTAAAATCACAACAACAAAAAATGAAGAATAATCAGTAGCAAAAATGAAAAGAATCATCATTGAAGCTAGAATTGGATGTTTCAATTTCTAAAGTTCCCCAAGACTAAACTATCATAGAGAAAAAGCATTCTGATTGCATACCCTCTTGCATGCATCTTCTCTAGGATTGACAATGACTCCACTGCAATACAAGCAACCATTTCTGTAGACATTCTGTATTCCAAAAGGAGATAAACATGAACGACACACAAGAAATCATAACAAGAGATTTAAAATTATAGAAAAGAAACAGAGACACAAAACAACTTGACAATCTCAGAATAAAATTTGAACTCATTTTCCATGGCAAGCTAATTTAACAGCAAATATACAGAAACATAAAAGTATATCACTTTAGCATCATTCAGGGGTGTACAAACAGATATTAGTGCACATTTACTCACGCCTGGCCAGAGGTATTCCATACATCCCAAAGACTTGGCCCAAGCATGTCCATAACCTGAAAAGCATAAATATTAGGACAATGGACAAGTTATAAGCAAAATGTAAAAGAACCAAGTCAATAACTCATACCATGACATAGTAATCTCCTTGCCTTCCTTTATAGTGTACCCTAGGCACCCCATGGCTACCACCAAGAGCACTGAGAAATAAAAGTGTAAGGTTAATTAATTAAATTGAAATCCCAAATTTATAAAAAAAAAGGAATCTCCATACAAGAATTGTCTATACAAGATACAAGTAAAACAAAAGCACTTACTTGTACACCTGCCATTCATAGGGAGGGCCATAATTGCAACCTTTGCTGTTTCTATGCTCAAATTTCAGAGCTACCTAAAGAAGCACAAGTATGTGAAAGAGTGATAAACATATAGCATGACAAAGATTAAATATCTAGGAATGTAGTCCAACTAACTTTACCTCCAAAGCTCCAGAACTCATAGGTCGGTCATTTCCGGCAGAAACGCGACGTCCAACAAAGACCTGACCAAACCCACCTTTACCCAACTTCCTATCTATCTTATACAGAGGCGATCCTCCCACTTGAACCTTGGAAAAACCAAAAACAAATTTTCTATAAATTTATAAAAAAAGAGCATAAGCAATACTAGAGGCACAACATGCCATAAGATCAACCAACATACTTGAAATGCAGCAAACTGTTATAAAAGATAAACATTTACAAGTCCGCACAAACCAATACATTCACAAGAACAACCCACCAGAAAACATACTAGAAAAGCATGATTCTTTTTGTACATATTCTGAACGCTCGCTAACATATTTGCCCAGATTCATGTTATATCCAATAAATAGATCGTCTCCTCAAGATCAATGAAAAAGCTTCCAGCAAACCACAAAAAGGGAAGGTTAACTGCCGCAACAAATGATTAACGATTGGATCCTGCCACGTCTGCTGTTCATGATACTAACACCAAAACCTTAAATGCGATACCATTTTCAGCATAAATGGAACCCTTAAACGTTATCTCACCACATCAACCAGTGATTTCCACTAAGTTTGGAATGATTTGGCTAACCTAAGGCCGTGTGTGGTCATCTAATTGATGCATTGGGACAGCTCCATGCAATAACAATTCCACAATGACTATCACACAACTAAAACTCCACTGGTAGGAAACAATATTTAGCAGGCAAATAAGTTCCACAAATTCTGACTGAAAAACATTCACCTCCTCAGTCCCCCAAAAAGAGCCATCTTCTTGTAACTGAACCCCAATATAGATCACAGTTCGCCTATACCCAAAATAAATTTGAGGAGGGAACTATAAAGCAAAACAAATGAGCGAATAAAAACTAAAAGCAAGCCAACATCCATAAGTTCCAACAAAGCCATGGTGAATCCCGCAGGACCACTCCTAAAACTTGCTTCCATGCTGTGAAAATCTCATATTTGCACCAGAAAAAAATGAAATGAAGACAATGGTTATGCACAAAACAAAAGGGAATTCTAGTGACGTGAAAAAGAATTTCACAGAACAAAAGAATTATTAGAGAAAAAAAGAAGAGAGAATATCATCAAATAACACAGGTATATACCGTCTCGGGGAAAGGCACAGTACTACCCTCTTCTTCTTGGCCAGGAGCTTTGTTAGCACTTATACCACCGCTATGATCACCCATTTCAACAACCTTCTTATCCTCTTCTTCCTTTTTACCACCGATACCCAAATAAAAAGTTTTCTTTTTTTCTACTTTACCTTCCAAACCCAAAGTGCCACTACTCTCTTCTCCTTCTTCTCGCTCTGAAATCAAAACCACCTTTTTATAGTTCTTATCACAACCACCACCCTCTTCTCTCTCCTTCAATCTTCTTGTTTCTAATCTCGTCCTCGGCCTCGGCCTCTCCGGCGACAGTCCAACAACGGCAGCACGTGTCTTCACGTAACTCCCCAGCTGCCGGTTCTGCGGCGCTAATTTCTTCGACGTGCGCCCTCTCCGTGCACCTCTGCGAAGCTCAGGCATCGCTCAAGCCCATGAACCTGGTTCCTTGAAATCAAGAAGAAGCCTATGAGGGAACCGGTGCTTATCATTATAATGAAACTTAGCAGGTCTGTTGCCTCCAAGAAGACAAATTTCGGAGAAAAAATAGAACAGAAATGAGTGCGATTCCGGGGTTAACTGGCTTCAAGAAAGACGAATTGTGAAACGATTTATTTGAAATTGGGTAATTTAGGGTTAGGGTTCAGGAAGTAAAACGAAGAAAAAAAGGGAACGGAATCGAAGATTGTTCGATACTTCTCTGTAATGATAAGAACAAAAACAGGTCGAGAGAGAGAGAGGACGAGCTTAGTCCTGTTTGGCTGAGGGAAATAAGAAATTTACAATTCAAATTTTTTAGGAAGAATCATAAAATAATAAATATATGCTACTTAATATACTTTTAAACATCTTAATTATCATCATACTCAGTCTGAAATTACGTAGTAAAGTAAAATTTGAAAAGGTCTAATAGTACGCAATCTTACCCCTACATAATAAAGAGATTGTTTCCAATAAACCTACATGCAAATATGACTAGAAGAATAATGATGCAGGTTAACAGAAGAAATAAGTGAATAAGTAAAAATTAGACATACATGATGTTTAACTAGATCTATCAGTACCTTACATTTTGTAAAGACCCGCTCTTTTTGTCGCTAATCGCGCTAGGAGTCTTCACTGAGCAGCCATGAGGATACGACAATCATACGATTTAGGTGTCCATCGCTGGAATCTTTCCCCAACATTAGGTTGAACTTCCTATGTGATACATGTGTCGTTTACCCTTATCCTATAACATCAGACTTATCCTCTCAATATTTTTCTTAATACAAATTATTTTCTCTAAACTTAAGCCCTTTTCAATACTCATTTGTTACGGTCTAGAGCTTATCATACATAGATATCTATTATGGTCCACAAGCTTATTATTTTCAGACTTCTCTTTCCGTTCTTCGTGTTCTACCACTTTTTTTTCTTCTCGCGTTGTTTATTGGCGGTCGAGTTGGCGGAGAGGGAAGTAGACGAGAAGTTGAAGGACTTGGTCATCGGTGAGACGCTCATGATTAAAGGGTATGTACTAACATAGATTCTCTAACATGTTAGCTACTGTCATAACCACTATATTGCTTATTACCATCTCTCCCTCTATATATCTCTTATTATTATTTTTCTTCTCGTGTTATTTGTCTGGTGTTTGCTTAGTTTTGTTCGCTTGTGTATAAATGGGATTTATAGAGGTTTCAACTACAATTTTGTTGAATTCGGCAATTTGGAGACTGTTGGCTTTTCTAATATGGTATATCCACTATGTTTTTTGCTCTATTTAAGGCCTATAGTAAAAGAGTGCTATGCTTCGTTGTGTTGGGCGTTGGCAGTCATTGTAGCAAGGGGAGAGCAAGTCGCCACTGTAGAATGGGAAGTACAGTATCCCACTTTCAGAAGACACGTACCCGACATCTTGAGTGATATCCAAGTACGTATCCCACAAGGGTGGGATGATATAGCAGTCACATCACTAACTTAATCATGGCATCATCATTTAAGACGTAAATATCACACTATTTAAAAAACTAAATTCCTCATTTTATTTCTTAAAACCGAATATGTACATTGTAGCTTAATAACATCATCCATTTATGTACATTATTAAAAACTAATTAACGTTTACATCTCTATATACAAAATATGCTACGTATATGAGAAATTATACAAAAATTCTATCTAGATTTTTCAGTCTCAACTAGCCCATCTTTGAGCCATCTCGTTAATTTAAAAGTACAAAAACTATACTTTTTCTAAAGTCTCTCTGTCACTAGTATCCTCTCTAGAATCTGAAATGTTAACGTTGTAATTTTGGTACGTTTTGCAAACTCAATAAGTTAACCATCTTTGATGGTTCACTCAATTCATATAACACATTAGCATATACAATCACAGAATTCACACCGTTTCATTTATCATGTAGCATTACATATCACTTACTTTATATATCACATTTAGAGCAGTCAAACAGATCATTTTGATCATTTAAAATATACATATCAATTATAAATGCAATGCATATGAGACTCATTTTTATTTATTACTTTGTTGTGACCAAGTGCCTTTTTATTGACTCATATCTATTGTGTAGCGCCCCCTTACCATAGAGTATACACCGGGACACCCGTAGGTCATACCGATACATACCCTACGATGAGGGTGCACTACGATACGATCAATTCTTTAAACCTTATGGCATCAATAATAAAGCAGTAAGATCAAATTCACTAAATTTTTAAAACCAACAAATATTCTTCATTTCATTACTGAAAAACCATAAGTGCATAGTTCGGTCATAA
>JANZLD010000003.1:689617-706828 GCA_026413575.1 Erythroxylum carthagenense | reverse complement strand
TTATGACAATCCATTCATAATAAAATTATCAATGAATTACATATTTCTAATCATATTAAGAACCAGGGGCATTTTCGTTATTGACACAATTTTTTCGTTCTGTCCATTGCAGCCAAACACTCTGTCCTAGAGACGGATACAGTTTTTTTTGTTCTGTCTACTACAACCAAACATCCTACTGTCTCCAGTTTCTGTTCCATTCTGTCTTTAGCTACTGAAGACAACAACCATACAGACAGTTAAGCTCTTTAGGACTACTGGTACAAATCATATGGACACAATAAAACATGAAGCTTTTCCATTCGACTTGATAAGTTCTTACTTTGTTTTCTTAAGTATATATTAAAGAAGACAAACTCTCATCTTACATTCTTGTACATATTTCATAACATATTTGATTGTTGTTTAGATTAAAATCTGAGTCTTTGAGTATTATTTCATTATTAAATATGGATTAAAAAACATATTAGTTTTGTATGCCTATGAAAAAGACTCCAAACACTTATAAATAATTTTAAAATTGAATTAAAAGTTGAAAACTTTTTGACCTTCATATTTCTCAAACAGCTACACATATAATATATCAACATGATAAAATGAAATGGAATAATGTCTCAGAGATTAACAACAATAACAACAATTTCCTAATAAAAAATTCTGTTAATATTCGGGGTCTGAAGAGGTTTAACAGTATACAGTCTTACTCTTAACTAATAGAGAGACTATTTTTAATGGACCCATATAACAAAACATATGTAAAACACACACACACACACATATTAAAATGTTAAGGTAACGATAATTAAAATAAAAAAAAGATGATGATGATGATGATGATGATGATAATAATAATAATAATATCAATAATATGTATAAATAAAATTATAAAATAAGTAATACAATACATATGAAAAAGGTTAAAAAAATAATTACAACAAAATATTTAAGTTGAGTGACAAATTGTTTAGGCTAAATAACTAAGAGGAAAGTACTAATTAATATTAAAAGTTTAGGCTAAAAACTATAGTAATCAACACCGTACTATACCGGCCAGTACATACCATACCAGACTAAAATTGATACGGTACCGGGAGTCGGTAGTATTGGGTTTGAATACCGGTCGGTTCCAGCTCGTATCGAAAGTTTTAAAAATTAAAGGCCTTTTATGCAAAATTTTAAAATAGAATTAAAAGTTGAAAACTTTTTTACCTTCATATTTATCAAGCAGCTACACATATAATATATCAACATGTTAAAATGAAATGAAGTAATGTCTCATAGATTAAAATCAATAACAACAATTATGTAATAAAAAATTCTGTTAATATTCGCAGTCTGAAGAGGTTTAACAGTATACAGTCTTACTCTTAACTAACGGAAAGACTATTTTTATGGACTCATATAACAAAATATATGTAAAATACACACACACACACACACACATATCAAAATGATAAGGTAACGATAATGAAAATTAAAATTAAAATTAAAAAGATAATGATGATGATGATGATGATGATGATGATAATAATAATAATAATAATAATAATAATAATAATAATAATAATAATAATAATAATAATAATAATAATAATAATAATAAGTTTATTAATATAATTAAGAATAAAAAATTGCTTATGTAAGAGAAGAGACATTTCTAAAAGTTGCTTATGTGCTTTGTTTTGGAGACGGAGACAAGAAATTTTGTACTTCAGTTTTAGAAGGAACAAAAATTTATGCTTTTATCATCCGGGAATAGAACAAAAATTAGTTAAGACAGCAACCAAATATGCAGAAGGACAATTTTTTTTATTTTATCATTTGTCTTCACTAATGGAGACAACAATCATATACTACGTTAATTCCTTCTGATGTGACGACCAAAAGAGCAAAAAGCAAGAACACAGAGTATTGAATTTCAAATCCGTTATATTTATTTTCATGTACATATCTATTTTTTTAAATACAAGGGAAAGAAAACAAACAATTACTAGCTTGGAAAACCTAAATCCCTACGAATATTTCTATTGTAGAGCTTGCATGTCTCGGTAGAGTGCATCCAAAATGCTCCGTGGGAGCTCCTGCAAGGTCTGCAGTCCTGGCTTTGCTAAAGAGGCTAAATGAGCCAAGTGATCAACACATTGATTCCCTTCTCGATGCGTATGCTCAAGTTGTACTTCCCATGCTTGAAGTATCGAGTCTCGTATACCTGTCACCAAAGAAGAATGCGCAGTCAAAACAGTCAGGGAGGAGGATAAAATATTAATCATTTCTAGAGAGTCCACTTCCACGATCACGCGCCTATAACCCCACTCCCACGCTAGCATGAGACCTGAATACACACCACAAAGTTCGGACAATAAAGGATCGCCAACTCCTATATTCTGTAAGAAGCCTACACACCATTGTCCCTGACAGTTCCTTATAATGCCTCCTGCTGAAGCAATATTGGAGCCCAATTTCACTGCCCCATCTATATTAATCTTGACTCATCCTTCGTGAGGCTTAGTCCAGCTGACTAAAGCACCCAAAGGAAGCCCCTTAAACTAAAAGACTCGATTTTTCAACTCACTGGCTTGTATGATCCACGTAGTATAATCCATGACAATGGTAAGACCCTCTATTGGCCAAACAAAACCCGGCTCGAAAATGCCGTTATTATATCATTTCTAAAAAAACCAACAGGCAACATCAAAAATAGTCGTCCACGCGGCCTGATGCAAATGCACATGTGAACTAAGATTGGACCTGAGCCAGGTTCCTTCCTCTTGGCTGATCCATTTTATTTCATCACACAGGAAACCATTATTAGTCACTCTAAATACCAGTTTGCTCGGTGCAGTTTAATGAAATTTAAGCTTTATGGGCAGTAGATATTAGAGATGTCAGCATTAATCTGATTTTTATGCGCCTCCTGTATAAATATATGGTCGAGATGAAGTGAAGTAAGGTTAGTATAGAATAGAGGAGACAGAATATGAGGAACCAGAGATTACTAAAAAAAGTAATTGTTCATGATTTGTAATTAAAAATGGCTACTCCTTGATGTATCAGTTTTCTCCAAAATCCTTAGTAATTTCTCTTCAAATTTATAACACTTCTAATACAAGTCAACTGGAGGTTTGAGATTTAAGACGCTTTGCAAGGAAGTTGGATGGTAGTGATTACAATGAAAGTGGTTTTTATGTCAGTTCTAGAATCTGTTTCTTTTGGAAACCATATTCTACAATATCACAATGACACCGTTGAAGTTTCGGAGGCAATCCTTTTTTTCTTTGTTTTGCTAAGTCATTTTAACCCTCTAGAAACACCTTCAACGTTACCTCTTCCTCTTCATTCTTGATTTTTTTGAACAATATACATCCCTTGTTTTTATTATTACACGCGTTTTGTTCTGAGCGGGAAGATTGTGTTCTTATCTACTTTGCCCTTGTGAGTGATATCAGAGTCGGAACAAAGCCGAAAACATTATCGGTACCTTGTGAGTGATATCCTGAGAAGTATCAGAACCAAATTTAGTGGAGTGAACATTACGTTGACTTTTAAGCAGATATTTAAATAGACTTAAAATGGGAGTCTTATATACAAATGACGTTGACTTTTACTGAAACATTTAATAAATTAATTAAACTGTGAGAACTTGTAGATAAATAATATTTAATTAAGGTTATAGGCTTATGTAGCTTCGAATTGTTACTCTCTCGCTCTCGCTCCGCTTTTTCTGCGTTTCCATCGGTGCTCTTCTTATCGGCGTCGCTGTGCTGGGCAGCGATCAAGTGGTCTTAACGTATCTAGTACTCTCCTCCGTGTCCCACTTTCTATTTTCCTTAGTTACTTTCTGTGCTAGGTTTTGGTTAATTTTCTTTTGCTGATTTAAGTTTGGTGAGCTAAATTTGATTGCTTGAACCCTTGATCCGTCTTCCCTTGCTATAAATTTCATTTTTTGCAACAACGTTGTGCTTTTAGTATGATGGGTTTTATGATTTACTGATTCATTAATATCAGGAGACACCTAATAACGCCCTCTCATGACTGACATTTGCCGCGGGCTGTTATGTTCTAGGGCTATTTGTGGTCGTTGTGATTGCGGGTCGTTTTTTGTCCGTTCAAAAAATTCCAGAAGAGTGAAAGAGCCACAAATTCACCTGATTGGCCGTCCCTACTTTGTCTCTATCGTGCCCTAGCTCCCCAATTTTGCACTTCAGGTGATTATTAATTGAATCTCGGGTTTGATTTGTCCTTTTTTAGAACCCTAGCATTTGGGGGCGGTTGAGAGGCACGGGGTGCAATGTTGAATAAATTGAAATTGTGTGGGTTATGAGTGGAGATTAGGTTCTCTTTGTTTCACGGAATGAGTGTGGTACCTGCTTTTTGTGGTTTCACTTAGTGCTTCTTGGTTGAATGCTTGTTTTTGTGCAGTCCTCATTTTCTTCCAGAGCATGCAAATTGAACGTACTATAAGTATGCTTCGTTCTTCTTTGTAGAGAATCCTTCTTAGTTTATAGGTGCTTCTTTTCAATATTGTATAATCATCAATTACTATCTGCAGAGATTGCTCCGGTTGTTGACATGTGTTATCGATGATGCATTTGCCTTGTTGGAAACTTGAGCTGTTTGAGCTCCACTGTTATTTGGAGTGCTATTATGAGCTTTTGCAATACTTCACTGCATTGCTATTCATGTAATTTTCTTATGTGTTTTTAGTCTCCCACAAAGAATATGAAGATAGTATCTGAGCTGCTTAAATCTTCATAAAGTGATTGTGCTAGCGTTGATTACGGAAAGCTGTTCAATCGCTTGTCGATTGAGTGAGCACGACATTAAACTGTTCAGGATTTGGTGAGAAAATTTGAGAAATCTAGGGAACAGTTGGAAGATAATTCTGGAGTTTGACCCTATTGTCCAACAGTTAGTAAACTAACGGTTGTTTTAATAAGCAAATATCTTCTTGTAATTGATATAACTACTTTGTTAGAGTTCTTAAGATGTATGTCAAGTTCTTGTATTTCTGTTTGGTGTACGAGGACTAAGGTTGTAAGTATGAATCTTCACTTGGATACTCTACGATAGGGATTCGCCCTGGGTTGAAATTCTTGTGTTGTTCTTTTTCTTTGCTATAATTCCATGTGGTTAGTTGCCTAACTTTTTAAGTGTTAATAAACTCGAGTTAACTTGCTAATAAACTTAGTTGCAAGAGTCATTACTTAAATCCTGCATCATATGATTTTAGTCTGACATGGTTAATTGAGAAAATTGTTAACGAGGAAAAGTTTGTTTATCAGATTGTATATTCTTTGACATGGATCCGGAGGCAGCAAAAACTGCTCGAGAATCTCTGGATTTGGCATTTCACATGTCAAACATCCTTGACACAGGGCTTGACCGACATACACTCTCAGTACTTATTGCCCTGTGTGATATGGGTTTGAACCCTGAGGCATTGGCAGCTGTTGTGAAAGAACTAAGAAGAGAAGCCTCATCGTCTTCACTAACCAACAATGCGTCATCATCTGCTTCATGAATCAGTTTGTTTTTTCCTCTTTATGAAAGTTATTGAACCTTTCTCGTTCTCTCTGCACTATTCTGTTTTCATATAATACTGCACATCATCCTTTGGATCATGCTAACCTCTTGGGTATTTTGATCCTTTCCTTGAGCGACAATGACTGAATTGTCGAGATATATACCTACGTGCAAGCTCGCAAACTTGAGTGGCAGCACTGTATAATTTCTGTATTACTTAGTAAAGTTTATTTATGGGATGAAAAAGACTCTAGTTTAGAAGTGGTGATGTTCATAAACTGCAATATTGCCCATTTCAATGAGGTGATGCAGTTACTGTATTTGGCAGAGTTGTGAAGTTCAATTTTGTAATTTTGCTTTGCAGATATCTATTTCATCTTTGGTAGAGTACATGAGCTCTATCATTCGTGAATTGTTTCTAACATAGTGATGACAGAATAAAAGAACAAAAAATGAAAGTTCTCAGTCGTTTAGAGAAATAAACGTCGCTTCTGAAATCTGCAAAGAAGAAGAAGATGATAATGACAACAAAGAATTTGAATATGAACCAAATCAAAATTATCTATACAAGATCGGTGATTAAAGAATTTGAATGTGCTTTTATAAATCAAGAAACACAAAGTCCAGGAGGCCATTGATGACCTAACGTGCATAACTGTGCCGAACTTCTTAAACCTATTTGCCCTTCGAACTTGGCGGCTTGAATCTCTCCAGATCTCCAACCTGTTACCAATTCTTCAGTTTTTGTATTTCTGTTTAGTTATGAATGAGGCCAAGAACGAAGAGAAGAGAAGAGAAGATGCCCATGGTAGCAGCGTTGATACGTTCCTGGGTGCCTACGTTGGGACCCACTAGACAAAGATAGTGTAAGAAATGATATTTTGTAGATATCGCCACATCAGCATGCCCAACGATAATCAAATATTGGAAATGAGAAAGCTAAAGATTACGAATTAATAATGCCACTTGGAAATTGGTAACTCTTTTTTTAAATTAGTAGTTTTTAAATCAATTTTGTAATTATAATTCAAAATTTAAAAATTACAAATAAAATATTTAAATATATAATTATAGCTCGACAATTTTTTTATTAAGTGTCTTAAAATAGCTTACCACATGTCCATAAACCCGTCAATCAAAATTAACACAATAAATAGCAATTAATAAAACGGCAATGTTTAATTGCGTAATTAGAACAAGGTTGTTGTTACCTAAATCAATTTGTTCTCTGACTCTCACTCCCTTCATTTGTTTAGTTTTAAATAAAACTAACTTTTAATTTAATTTTTTCTAACATGATTATAATTCTATTAGATTAAACATTCGAATTTTTATCAATGTCATTTTAATTAGTTATAATAAAACTACTTAAAACTAATTTCATATTGTATAAATAAAGTTAAATGAATTTTTAAAATTTAAACATAATTAATTTTGGATATGACTAAGTTCTTTTTATGTTTTTAACCTTAAATTATTTTTTCGATTAAATAAGTAAATGAAAAACATAACTAATTTTCTATTATAATTATAACGAAGTGAAGATTAGTGTGTATATTAAGTTCAAAACAACTAGCATTATTTGTTAGTAGTTATTATTTTAATAATTAAAATTACATTATTGATTATTTTATTCATTAATATTTGTTTATTCTAACTAACATTTCCATTAGTTATTATTACTAATTAATAAATTTATCGATTAATAAGATTTATCTAAGGAAGAATAGGAATTATTCACTTTATTGTTATAAAAATAGTTATTTTAATTTTTACTGTCTAAACTATTATGAAAAAGTATTTATGATATTAAAAATATAAAATTCATTTAATATTAAACAAATAATTCGTTTAAAAATTATTTAACAAATAATTATATAATAAAATATATTAATATTATTTAACACAAATAAAATAAATTTATAAGGTTCTGTTTGGTAATCAACTGATTGCATTAGTTGTTAGCTGAGTCTATTAACTGATTTGACCAGCGGATTGCATTAACTGTTTGTTAGAGATGTTTGATAAAATTAGCTGTTTACTATTTACTATTTATGTGTAAAATGATTTATGAGGACATAACTTTAAAAAAATTATAAAGAAAACCAATTTATCTTGTCCCAGCAAAATTGATTTTTAACCCTTCCCATTTTTATTAATTAATAAATATATGCCTTTTATTTTATTAATAATTAATATAAAATAAAATATATTAATAATTCATAATTAATATGATAATAAAATAAAATTTTATTCAGTTTTTATTTATTACATAATAATACTAATATATAAGATGATCAATTACTCATATTCTATTTATAATACAAATTTTATAAATAATTGTTAAATAATTTTTATTAATAAATAAAATACATATTTCTACAATTTATCATACTCAGATCATTATTTACATTATACAATTATTTATTTATAATTTATAATTATTATTTTACTATACTTTATTAATAATCAATAATATGCTTATTAGTTTTATATGATAATAAATTAAGTCTTTCGTTGACCTTTTATTTATTATGTAACAATATTAACAAAATATATGTTTATTTTTTATATTTTGTTTATAATTCATATTTTGTAATAATAAATAATTAATTTGATTTAATTTAATTATTTTTATTATTAATATTAATTACTCTATAATGACAAAGTAGTGTCACCTTATTCTTTTATCTCTTGCCTTTTGTTTTTATTTTTTTGTCATTGGTGATTAAAGTTAGTAACAACAAATGCAGCTTTCAGACATCTCTCATTGGCGGAAATGAAGGGCATAATTAGCTTTGGATGATTAAAACTTTAGCTATCAGATGAAAACGGTCCTGCATTAGCTGTTTATCTTCAATCAGCTGACGAAAGAGCTCTTATCATAACAACTTTATCAACTGCTTGAAGAGTCAACCAGTTAAAATATCCAATCAACTAAAATAATAGCTGATTAGAGTGTAACCAAACGGGCCTAAGTATTTTATATTTGTAAAAGTATATAAAATTAGAAGAAAATTTCAAAAAGAGAGGAAAAGACATATAACTTCTATACAAAGTAAAAGACATGTAACTTCTATACATCTTAAGAATTCTGAAAAAAAATCCTCTAATTTTTAAAATTCTTGAAAACTGCTTTTAATTTTCAGTTTTTTTAAAATTCTTTATCTTATATTTCAAATAAATAATAATATTGAGTACATTTAATAAAAATATTAGACGTACAATAATTAAATGTTATTTATGTAACAATTCAATACAACTTTTAAATTGGAATCAACATAATTAAAAAAGGCATGAAAAAATAATTTATTACAAATTCCTTTAATTATTAATTTAAGTCAAGCTTAAAAATAGAATTGAATTATGGTACTAATAACATTTGATATGCTTATGTTTACTGTTTATATTACATGTTTTTTAATTAAAATTTAAGAAAAGTAATTTTCTAATAAATTATTCATTCATAAAGGTATTCTTAATAAGTTAAAAACCATATAGGCATATCTTCCGTCTTGCAAAAAAGACATATACCTTTATTTCTGTATTTTTGGGCGACTTTATCACCTATTTTAATGTCCCTTTTTTGTAAAATATATACACAAATTGGTCTCAATTTTAACTGGGACCACCATGTTTTTGGATCCATCTCACGTTAATAACTCGACCCGCCACATAGGTAGTTTTAAATAAAATAAGTTTCCTTCCAAGTAGGTATCTTAATCGAGGAGTTTTCTTTTAATTCCTTAAATTACAAGAAAATTTTACGCTTTTTTAGAAATTTTGCCTTTATCTTCTAACAAAGCCCAATATCATGAATAGCCCAAATCTAAGCCCAAATGAGGAAACGAAACAGTTACTGTTCCCCAAATTCCAACGTTCGCGGGTCGGCGGACCACACTCAAAATTCTGAAAATTTAGCTTTTCCCGCCCAAACACACACCCAAGTCAGAGAGAATAAAAACCCTCCAAATAAACTCTTCATTTTTCCTCTGCCTTCTCCTCCCGATTCCCCAGCCGCTCACCTCAGCTAATGCACATGGCCGGCAAGAGGAATAACAAGACCAAGCCTTCTACTGCTTCTCCTACTTCGTCTTCTTCTTCTAAGAAGTTGAAGAGAGACGTTGCTAAGCCGGAGAAGGAGGCAGCCTCGCCGGATCCTAGATTCGTCGGCAATCCGGTGCCGGAGGATGAGGCTAGACGTCGCTGGCCTAATCGCTACCAATCTAAGGTGCTTACTTGCCGATTTCATGTTAATTAAGCTCAAGATTTTTTCCGGTTATTTTTAGCTGTATTTTCAATTTAGATTTTTATCTTACGAGTGAGATTGCCTGTGTTTTTCGTTAGGGGAAGAAGCAACAAGCTTCCTCTAAAAGCTCCGATAGGTAGGCTTGATGTTCTTGCTTTAGATATTTTACTACTACTGTTTCATTTTTTTATTCTTTTGCATTTCAGTAAATATGTTGTTGTTGATTTGTATACAGTAAAGATGATTCCGATGAGATCATTTCAGCAAAGTGTCACTACTTGCAGGCTGAGGTTGATGGACACATTATTTATAATCTGTATGATGACGCTCATGTCAAGGCTAGTTCTCTTTTTATTCTATCTAATTTACGTCAAATCATCCATAGATGCAAAACAGTTAGTTAATGTCTTGATATGACATAAGTCTTTTGTTTTGTGTTTTTAGGCCGAGGATGGAGAGGATAGTTATATTTGTAGAATTGTAGAATTGTTTGAAGGGGTTGATGCGACGCTCTATTTTACTGCTCAATGGTATTATAGGGCTAAAGATACTGTAAGTTTTTGAAGGAGTGGTTTTTTATTTTATTTTACCCTCTTTTTGTTTTATTTTTTTGTTATTTTTTCTCATGGTTTTGTTCTCTCTCTCTCTCCCTCTCTCCCCCAATTCGCCAGGTTATTAAGGATGCTTATCCTTTGGAAAAGAAACGAGTGTTCTTTTCAGAGATCCAGAATGACAACCCATTAGATTGTCTTCTAGAGAAATTGAAAATTGTGAGACTGTCACTGAATGTATGCCCTACTATCCTTCTCTATACACGTGTCTCTTTCTTCCACAACCTAAAGAGACAAAAGAAAGAACCCATGCAGTTGATGATATCTATATGCACTGATTAATATTGTAAGTTTGCATTGATAGGAGGATTTGGAGAAAAAGAAGAAGGCGATTCATTCATGCAACTACTATTGTGATATGCAATATTTGCTTCCTTACTCCACTTTTGTTAACTTGCCTCCAGGTTAGCATTCTTTTCAATCCATTTTGTCGAGCTAAGTTGTGTTTACCATGCAATCTGCATCATTTACCCAACTGGGCTTTGTTTAAAATTACAGATAACAGAAAAGCTAGCAGTGGGAGCTTATCTACGATTTCAAGTGATAGTGATGTCAACATGGTTTGCTCTGATGATGCTGAAGTATGCCAAAATAGTAAGAACAAGTCAGAGGCATCATTGTTAGATTTATATTCTGGTTGTGGTGCTATGTCAACGGGCCTATGCTTGGGCGCCAACATGTCGGGTCTCAATCTCGTCACTGTATGTGTTTGTCTTTTCTGAAATCTGCAATTTGAGCAATTAATTTGTGGTTCGTGGTTCACTGATTACTTTATAACTTGTAGAGATGGGCCGTTGATTTGAACAAATTTGCCTGTGAAAGCCTTAGTTTCAACCACCCTGAGACTGAGGTAGCCTTTTCACCTATAAAAATTACTTCTTCTAATTTCAACTTCTTAGATGCTAATATTTAGAATAAATACCAATAAACATCAGGTGAGGAATGAATCTGCAGAAGATTTTTTATCATTGTTGAAAGAGTGGGAAAAACTCTGCATGAGGTTTTGCCTTGTTAGCAGTGGAGAGAGGAAGCTGGAGGCATATCCTTTTGACATTGAAGATAGCGATGAAAATGAACAAGATCAAAATGATGAAGACGAGGATGATGACGAGATTTTTGAAGTTGAAAAGATAATTCAAATTTGCTATGGTGATCCAAAGGAGAAAGATGAACCAGCACTGCACTTCAAGGTATAAAAGTTTACAATACGAAGGCTTTGGCTATTGATGTTAGCAAAAGCCTATATTTATATTATGTTTGGCATTCATGGCCTTGTTTCTGCCATCTACTGTCTCCAAGTTGTACTCACCAACAGTGAAATGATACTTATGTACTAGCTGTGATTGAATTGTTCTTTTCTTTTTCCCTATTTCCCTAAATATTCAAGTGCGTTGGTTTTACTCTTTAATTGTTCTGTATAGGTGAAATGGAAAAACTATGGACCAGATTATGATTCTTGGGAACCGATTCAGGGCTTGGGGTAAGGCAACCAAACAGCATTATAAGTTGATTCTTTCTTCTTGGTGTTCTATCTTTGGTTTTTGAAATTCGTGTTTTACGAACAATACCTTTTGACCAGTAATTGTCGTGAGGCCATGGAGGAGTTCGTCAAAAACGGATACAAGTCAAGGATTCTGCCATTGCCGGTAAGTTTAGCTTGGATTTCCTCAACATATTTCTACTTACATGTGTTGTTAATTGCCTTTTCTTAATGTATTTCGTAGGGTGATGTTGATGTGATTTGTGGTGGACCTCCATGTCAAGGCATTAGTGGGTTCAATCGTTTTAGGAACATAAACAATCCTCTTGAAGACGAGAAGAATAAGCAGCTGATAGTTTTTATGGACATTGTGAATTACCTTAAACCCAAGTTTGTGTTGATGGAGAATGTTGTAGATATCTTGAAGTTTGCTGGTGGGTTTTTGGGGCGATATGCATTGGGTCGACTAATTGAAATGAATTATCAAACTCGGCTTGGCATGATGGCAGCTGGGGCTTACGGCCTTCCTCAGTTTAGAATGCGTGCTTTTTTATGGGGTGCACAAGCCACAGAGGTAACTTGGCTTCATTCCTGGGTTCTTCCGTTTCATTTGGTTCTTGTTTGATCTTACTATTCTTGCAGAAATTGCCTCAATACCCACTTCCATCACATGATGTCATTGTCAGAGGTGTTGTACCGGTGGAATTTGAGGTATGTTGAAAACAAATAAAAAATGCCACAAGTTAATATGTATTTATGTGCTTAATGATTTGACGTCTGATAATTAGATGAGAAAGTCAAATGTTTCCTGCTCTCTTTAGTATATTGATTTTGGACCTATCCCTTTGGATCTTTTAGGGTCACACTGTTGCGTTTGACGAGGGTTCAAATGTTGAATTGGAGAGAAAGCTTCTGTTAGAGGATGCAATATCTGATCTCCCAAGTGTATGTTGACTTAGATTTTTAACTTATCTTTTCTTGGGTTTCACCATTTTAAGCCTGTTTTATACATGTTTGTGTTGCGATCAGATTGAGAACAATGAACATCGAGATGAAATGCCATATGGTAAAGGTCCTCAAACGGACTTTCAACGGCTGATTAGATTGAGAAAAGATGGTAAGTAACTTTTTTGTGTAGAATGTGTTAGGTTAGGATTCTGTTGGCAACATTTCTTGGCATATTAAGATATATTATTTAGGTATAATAGAAAAGTTAAGATTTAGTTAAGATGGACTATTGGTTTGACAAAATTGGTTTATTTTAAGGTGAAGTAAATGAATTAAGTTTGACTTGGATTTGAATTTGAATTAAGTTTTGAATTTTGCTTTTGCAGAAATTTTGGGCTCTAAAGTGGTAGGGAAGTCATATTCTTTGCTCTATGATCATCGTCCGCTTGAGTTGAACAATGATGACTACCAACGTGTTTGCCGGATACCAAAGAAGAAAGTACGTTATAGTCTGAAGAGTTGCTTAAACAATTTTTTAGTGAAAATGTATGTCTTAATTAAATGTATAATTATGCTGAATTTAGGGCGCGAACTTCAGAGATTTGCCTGGTGTTCGTGTGCGACCAGATAATAAGGTTGAATGGGATCCTGAGGTCAAGAGAGTTTTTCTGGATTCTGGAAAGCCTTTGGTAACATAGAAATTGCCTTTTATCTTCATAAAGCGTACTAAAAATTGCTTATTTCTGCCATACTTACTTTTAAGATTCTTAAATCCGCAGGTCCCTGATTATGCAATGAGTTTTGTGAATGGTTCCTCGTCAAAGTAGGTGGAATTAGTGTTTTCTTTACAATGGTTGCTCCATTTTAGTTTCATTTGTCTTACTATATATTCTCATTTATTTTGTGCTAGACCATTTGCTCGACTTTGGTGGGATGAGACAGTGCCAACCGTGGTGACCAGAGCTGAACCCCATAATCAGGTTTCTAGCATCCATATCTGTTTTAGCACCTGATTATTAGCTTGATTAGTTTTTAATAATTAAAGGCATGTTAAGTTTAATTTGATGATAAATTAATTGATTGAATTTTAGATTGAAAATGAGTTAGTGAATGAATTTGATTTAACATAAATATTTTTAATTGTTAAAGATAGAATAATATTATTTAAACATAATTTAACAATTATGATGTTTCAATCGTTGAATTGATTTGGTTTCATCGGTTCAACAGTCATCTTGCGTTGCTTAATGTTTGTTACTCTGCAGGCCATTCTACATCCTACACAAGATCGTGTTCTGTCAATTCGTGAAAATGCAAGACTACAAGGTTTTCCAGATTACTATAAACTATTTGGTCCAATAAAAGAAAGGTATAAATATATAACTACATATATTATTCACTAAACTCTTGGGCAAAAACATTTTAAATTATTAATTCTCGGAAATGTTTATTATAGGTATATCCAAGTTGGAAATGCGGTTGCTGTTCCGGTAGCTCGTGCTCTCGGTTATTCATTGAGTTTGGCATTCCAAGGTTCTTCTTCTTCTTTGGAGCCTTTGTTTAAGTTGCCTGAGAAATTCCCAAATGTGTTGGACAACATTTCTTCAACTTCCTCCGAAGAGGGCTCGTAAAATTGATTGCAACATTTACTTAAAATTTATCATGTAATTTTAAATCGTAACGTTTTATAATGCCCATGTTTATTGGAGTTGGCCAACAAAATTAAGCTCTCTAGACTAGGTATTTTGCTGCTTTGTTGCTAATTACTATGTCCTGATTACTACACAAGCATTGGATAATCATGAAGGCCTAATTCCTAATATATCAATCGGCTTGTCCATTTCTGATTGCCAAGAGTTAGGATAAGGCAAACACGGCGCAAGAGAAGTTTTGGATCTTATTGAGCAAGACATTAAAAATGATAGAACCATACAAAAACTGCAGTTTAATAACATTCAGAAATATAAATATCAGAGATATGAGAAATCTTGGGCCAATCTTCACCCTTCTTCTGTTGGCACCTTTTTTCCAGTAAATCACAATGCTGGATAAACAGATAAGAAAGGGAGGAGGGCAGGCCCCCCTCAGGCAAGGAATGAAGCTTAGGGCAGTTTTCTATGCTCAGTTCTTTCAAAGAAGTGAGATTTTGAAGTCCACTGGAGTTGAGAGATTCCAAATCAGTAAAATCACGGATTGTAAGAGAGGTAATTGTGGAAGGTAGCCCCTCTTCTGGCACAGATTTCAACTTAGGACAGTTGCTGATTGATAACTCCTTGAGATTAACGAGTTGTTGAATCTTGAGATTGACAACATATTCTAAGTTCTGCAAATACCATATCTTAAGGGAGGTGAGGGAGGTGGGGAGACCCTCTTCTGGCAACAATTGAAGCTTAGGACAATTGTCAATAGTCAAACTTTGAAGAGAAGTGAGGTGCTGATACCCCTTGTATTGCAGAGATTTTAGATTTGGAAAATTCTTGATTTCAAGAGAGGTAAGTGTGGGTGGGAGTAGTGACTCCTCAGGGAAGCATTCCATATGTCTGTAGCCACCTATCTCGAAGTGCAAAAGAGAGGAGAAACAATACAAATTCCACTGATTGCGTCCATTTATGAGTTTGGTGCAACCAACAATTTTAAGTAATCGTAGTTTTGAGGGTAAACCTCCTTCCGGAAATGACTCAAGCTTCGGGCAATTCATAATGACTAACTCCTCAAGGGAATAAAGTAGGGAATGCATAAACTCTGGCAAGAATTTCAAATTTGAGCAATCCATTAACCAAAGTGTTTTCAAATTAGGAGTTTCTAGTCCTACTTTAGGAAATGATACGAAATTCGGACACTGTTTGATTCCCAAGGAGATGAGAGATATGTAGTTTCCATTAATCGTCTCAAAGTTGGGACAATCCTCAATATGTAGATGCTTCAAGTTGGAGAAGGACTCTAAACAAAAACACTTCAAGAAATCACACTGTTCAATTCTAACTACTTGTAAATTATTGAACAGACCACAACCCAGTTGCTCTATTCTTTCAAGCAGAGGACTTTGGGATCTAAAAGTTGAAAGCCAATAGCCATCGCGTAAAGTCACATCATCCAATTTCACTGTGAGAATCCTTGGAACTCCCGGGAGTGAAGCCACAAGTCTCTCACACATCCTGATCTTGAGTTTCGTCAATGACGGAAGGTGTTGAGGCAGAGAATGTTTGAATGCAGGACAATTGATTAGGTAGAGCTCTTGAAGGAGATGGAAATCTTCCTCTTCATTTCCACACATAACCCATTCCTGCCATTGGGTCATGTTTACAAACCTTAAAACCTCAAGGCATTGAAATGGCTTCTTGATGGATGTACATCTACCATAAAACTCAGGACCAATCGACACAATTCCTGGAAAATCTGTAATTGAGAGTATTTTCAAGTGCACTAGCTGCCCAAGTGGTGGTAGTTGGCAAACGTGTCTACAACCATCAAGCTTTAAGGTTACTACTCTGAACAAACCAGATCCTCCATCAATCCAATCCGGAAATCTTGTGCCTCCGTACCCACTAATTGTAAGAGTTTCCACATTTTCATGAGGTTCCAATTGCTCCAATAGACGTCTAGCATGCAGTGAATCATCAACTTCACCCTTCCAATTCAATTCCAACTTCTTAAGATGTATTTTACCTTTGATGTTGGCCCTTAAAGCTTCTTCCACCTGCATAACATTTTCAAGATTTCTAATAACAAGACCACCTCTCAGATGGTGTAGATTCCCCAACTCTTGAATACTATACCCACTTTCTTTCCCAATCATAAAATAACTCAACTTTTGGAGCTTAGTTAATTTACCCATATGTGGTGGCGTCTTTTGCAAATAAGTCCACTCAATATCAAGAATACACAAGTTGGCCAAATTTCCCAAGTGTAGTGGTAACTCAACGAGTTTGTAACATCCCACCAACAATAAAATTTCCAAATGATACAAACTACATAAAGATTCAGGTAAGATTTTGATTGATGTTCTAGAGAGATCTAAGTGTCGAAGATGCCTTAAATTGCTGATTGAATCATCTATCTTTAATAGGCTATCATACCAAGAAAGAGACAATACTCGTAAGTGCACAAGTTTTCGAAGTGTATCATGAATTACCTTCTCATCAATGTCACGGTATTTCCGTGATGCTGACAAGTGAACAGGTATGAAAGTGCGCAGAAGTGGAGCACTGGTAATGCCTTTTGAATTGCGGGGCAGCAAATTCTTTCTTAGAACATAAGACAGATGTCGTGTCCTTGGTGTGACCTTGCACGAATCATCATCATCATCATCCAATCTGAAGCAAAATTCTCCAGCCACAGATCTAGCCAAGTCATTGATGAGATCATGCATACTGAAGCCTGGCCTAAGCCAAACATCCTTG
>JANZLD010000003.1:569638-584036 GCA_026413575.1 Erythroxylum carthagenense | reverse complement strand
ATAATATAAACTGTTTAATAAAAATATTTGATAAAATTAATTATTTAGTATTAGCTGTTAATGTCTAAAATAAATTATAAGAGTATAACTTTAAGAAAATAAATGTATGAATATTATATTTCTTATTATTTTATTGAATATTCTTATAATAATTTAGATTTAGATATTTAATTTTATAAAAAATAAGTTTATAACTTTAATAAATAATAATAATAATAATAATCTAACTTTAAATTCTCTATTAATATGAATGATACAAAGAGCTACATCATATTAGTATTACATATAATATGTATGAATTTTATTATTTAATAAATTAAAAATATATATTATTATAGTATAACACATATACTATATATAGTAGTTAAAAACTAAAAATATTAATTTGATGTAAATCTTTATGTTCAAAAATTTAATATTATGATATTTTTAAATATAAACTAATATTATAAAATTAAATAAAGATAAAAAAAGTTTAATTAGCTCCTTTATTATATTCTTCTAAACTTCACGATATAATTGTACGACCAAAAAAGTTATCTTTGAAAATACACGGAGTAAAAGTAGAGAGTAAAGTGGAGAACAATAATATCATTAGACAAACAGCTAATTCCAAAAGTTCCTATTATGAAACTTTTAGAAATTAGCTTACTGAAGTTAAATAAGTTAATCAATAACTCATTCACTATATAAATCAATAATTTTTGAAGATGTCAAAAAGTTAACTTTTAGTCAACAAGTTAAAAACTAGCTAATAATCTGTTTGTCAAATACCTCCCAATAGTGGTTTAACCACTTAAGAATATCTTAAACTTTGCTTTTCACTTTAGATTAACTAATTTTAAGATTAATTTTTAACCATATATTTAATCTTTTTTTAATTTTAACTATTATGATTAATACGATTGATTTTTTTAATTATTCCATTTACACTTGATAAAACAAAAGGACTCAATTACAATGTTTGATTAATTTTTAAAAGCTTAATTATTTAAACTTAATGTAAAACTAAAAAAATGAGGATTGCATATAAATAATATGTGATATTAGTATCTTATAAGTGGATACTTGTCATATAGAATGATTCACTTTTAAAACTTAATTGATAAAAATAAAATATTTAAAACTTAAAGTTATATAATATTAATATTATAAAATTTTTCACCTTATAAGTCTAGGAATGGTAGGCAGTCAGTCAATTTACTTAAAATAATTTTTTAAAAATTAGAGAACGTCTTTTTTAAAATTGGATCTCAGGTCAGTTTAGATCTTAATATCTCATAGGTCAATGCAATTGAAAGCATCTAAGTTAAGCTTATGGGTCACTCTATTGTCATTCTTACATAAGTTGATATGTGATAGACTGAAAAATGCTACAAAATTAATTTGTTTTACTTATTGTATATTATAAAATTTTAATAATACTAAAAATGTTGAATTAAATTTGTAAATAAAAATTGAAGGATTAAATTTTAAAATGATATTTTTTCAACTGTTATTATTATATTCAAAAATTAATTGTTTTATATTATTTTAATAAATAAAATTATTGAGTAAAAATTAAAATATTTTTAGTTTTAATTATATTAAAAAAGAAATTTTAATTAACAATTAACAATTAATAATTATTTTATAGTTTTAGAAAAATAATCTAAAACAGTGAACACTAGTGATGTATTCCCGGGTCAATTCTAGAAGTTTACCGTCAATGGATCAGTCCCTATTCAAAGTTAAGTACTTACCTGACATGGAGCCTGCAATCAAATTGGAAGCTCAGGCTAGCTACTGCGGATTGTTAAACGTCACGATGCTGCAGCCACACCAACTACTGATTCATTGGAAGGTAAATTCAAGATGTGGGTATTGTTACAAAGTGAATCAAATGTTTGATTGTTCTTTGTTTCGTCAATAATCCATTGAGTTTGATGTTTGTTTGCCAAGCTTACTGAATGCGAATTGGTTTGAAGGAATCTGCTGAAGCGGACAGATTGTTTCTATTGAGCGATAATGGATGAAAATTGAATGAATTTCTTCTTCCACACCCCTTTTCTCTTTCTTTCTTTGGGCTTCTTCTGTCTTCTGAAAGCATCTGGACCTGTAAATTTGGACAACAAATACAGAGGTATGTGAGATTGGATCATAAATATGTGGCCTCCTGACCTAGATGCTGACGTCCTACATGCAAAAGGACGGATTGTGATTGAATTACTGGCTTTGTGACTGCAATTTCCAGGTCAAGTTTTATGTGCTTGGAAATATCGACGTATATGTATTTAATGGAAAAATTGAGAAGTGGGGACCTAGACTGAAATTTCCAGGTCACGTTGCAGTAAAGGATGAGGATGATATTAACTTCTTGTTTTCACACAACCTTTCACAATCACAAGTCACCGACAAGTTATGCAAGTTGGTGCCACGTTTTTCAAGGGAGGAAATTTCCTGCACATGAGAGAAAGGAAGCGTTGGGTAGACTTACTTGGAAGCTACTTGGAAGGCAACTTAAGGATGTATTATATATCAATCATACAACAATACCACCTTACTAAACACAATCATCCGACTCATCAACTTGCTTTCTTTGTTGTTGTTTTAGATCAAAAATTTGGTTCCAAGTAGCAAAGAATTATGGCTGCGGCGCTCATAGGAGGAGCATTTCTCTCTGCCTCCCTTCAACTGTTGTTTGATAGGCTTGCTTCTCAGAAGGTTATAGACTTCTTCAAGGGAAGCAAGCTTAACAGTAAGCTGCTGGAGAAGTTAAAGATAATGATGATATCTGTTGAAGGAGTGCTTGATGATGCAGAGGAGAAGCAGATTACTCGGCGTGCTGTGAGGAAGTGGCTTGATGAGCTCAAAGATGCTTCCTACGAAGCTGACGACTTGCTGGATGAGATTGCTTATGCAGCTCTGAGATCGGAGATTGAAGCTAGACCACAAACCAGTATAGATAGAGTTTGGAGATTTTTCTCTTCCCAGGGTCCACTTGAGAAGGAGATAGAATCAAAGTTGGTGAAGATACTTGAAAAGCTTGAATATGTAGTTAATCAGAAGACCGCACTTGGTCTAAAAGAGGGTATTGGAGAAAATCCATCATTCCAGAAGGTACCAACCACTTCTGTGAAGGATGAATCTGGTATTTATGGCAGAGATGAAGATAAAGAAGTCATAGTTCAGCTGCTGCTATCAGATGATGCTAATTGCAATAACCTGGGTCTTATTCCCATAGTGGGCATGGGTGGGATTGGTAAGACCACTCTTGCTCAACTTGTATACAATGATACCAGAGTAAAGGAGCAGTTTGAGTTCAAAGCATGGATCTCTGTTTCAGAAGAATTTGATATTTTGAAGGTGACCAGGGACATTTTCAATGGGGTCATTTCAACAATGCATGACATCAATACTTTGGATCATTTTCAAGTTGCATTGAAAAATGAATTGAAAGACAAAATGTTTCTGCTAGTGCTTGATGATGTTTGGAATGACAATTATGAGCACTGGGACATTTTGCTAGAGCCTTTAAAGGTTGGGGCAAAAGGAAGTAAGATCATAATCACAACCCGCCTTCAAAGTGTGGCATCAGTCATGGAAGTCGTTCAAACTCATCATCTAAAGGAGTTATTAGATGAAGAATGTTGGCTCTTGTTTTCCAAACATGCATTTGATGGGAGGAGCTCTAGTGCATATCCAAACTTAGAAGAGATTGGCAGAGAAATAGCGAAAAAGTGCAACGGCTTACCTTTGGCAGCAAAATCGTTAGGGGGTCTCCTACGCTTCAAACGAAAACTTGAAGAATGGGAGAGAGTTTTGAAGAACGACATTTGGAATTTACCAAAAGACAACATTCTTCCAGCCTTAAGATTGAGCTACCATTTTCTTCCATCTCCTTTGAAGCAATGCTTTGCATATTGTGCCATATTTCACAAGGGGTATGTGTTTAAAAAGGAGGAGTTAGTACATTTATGGATGGGAGAGGGGTTTCTAGGACAACCAGGATTCAGCATGGAGAGGGAAGTCATTGGTGAGGAGTACTTTGATGATCTTGTGTCAAGGTCTTTTTTTAATCCAAACGGAGATGTTTATCGGCAAGGCTTCATTATGCATGATCTCATCAATGACTTGGCTAGATCTATGGCTGGAGAATTTTGTTTCAGATTGGATGATGATGATGATTTGTGCAATGTCACACCAAGAACGCGACATCTGTCTTATATTCTAAGAAACAGTTTGCTGTCCAGCAACTTTGAAGGTATTACCAGTGCTCCACTACTGCGCACTTTCTTACCATCTGCGTACCATAAAATTAATGAAAAGGTAATTTATGATATACTTCCAAAACTTGAGCACTTACGAGTACTGTCCTTGTTTCGGTATCGTAGCATATCAAAGTTATATGATTCAATCGGCAATTTAAAACATCTTCGATACTTGAATCTCTCTGGAACATCAATCCAAATTTTACCTGAATCTTTGTGTAGTTTGTATCTTTTAGAAATTTTATTTTTGGAGGGATGCTGGGAACTCATTGAGTTACCACTAAACTTGGGAAATTTGGTAAACTTATGTCTACTTGATATTAGATCGACGAGCTTGCAAAAGATGCCTCCACAAATGGGTAAATTAAGGAAGCTCCAAAAATTGAGCGATTTTGTGATTGGGAAGGAAGGTGAGTCTGGTATTCAAGAGTTGGGGAATCTTCAGCAACTGAGGGGAGGTCTTGTGATTAGAAATCTTCAAAATGTTATGGATGTAGCAGAAGTTTTAAGGGCCAACATCAAGGGTAAAATGCACCTTAAGGAGTTGGGATTGGTTTGGAAGGGTGAAGTTGATGATTCACTGCATGCTAGACATCTGTTGGAGCAATTGGAACCTCATGAAAATGTGGAAACTCTTACAATTAGTGGGTACGGGGGCACAAGATTTCCAGATTGGATTGATGGACGATTTCCTTTGTTAGGAGTAGTAACCTTGAAGCTCGATGGTTGTAGACATTGTTGCCAACTACCACCACTTGGGCAACTAGTCTACCTGAAAAACCTTTCAATTGCAGATTTTCCAGGAATTGTAACGATCGGTCCTGAGTTCTATGGCAGATGCACATCCATGAAAAAGCCATTTCAATGCCTCCAAGTGTTGAGGTTTGAAAATATGCCTCAATGGCAGCAATGGATTGTGTGTGGAAATGAAGAGGAAGCTTTTCATCTCCTTATAGAGCTCTACATAATCAATTGTCCTGACTTAAAGCACACTCTACCTAAACACCTTCCTTTATTGACTACACTCCAGATCCGGGGATGTGAGAAACTTGAGGCTTCACTCCCGAGAGTTCCAAGTATCCTTGAAATTGACTTACAGGATGATTTGCATGGTCTGAGTTTAGAGAATGGGAATTGCCTTTTAATTTATAGATTTCATAGTCCTCTGGTAGAGAGAATAAAACAATTGAGTTGTGTTCTGTTCAATACTTTACAAGATGTCTCAATTGGAGATTGCGATTCCTTGAAGTGTTTTCCCTTAGAGTCCTTCTCTAACTTGATGCATCTATACATTGAGGATTGTCCAAACTTTGAGACGACTTGTGGAAACAATATATCTCTCATATCATTGCGAATTACTCGGTGTCTGAATTTAAAATCACTTCCCAATTTAGGACTAAGAACTCCTAATCTGCAAAGACTCCGGTTAGTGTATTGCTCAAATTTGGAATCACTGGCAGAGCCTATGCACTCTCTTCAGTCATTCTCTGAAGGAGGCTTCCCCTCAAAATTACTGTCACTTGAAATTGTTGGTTGCAGTAAACTCATTAATGGACGCAACCAGTGGAATTTATGTTGTCTCCCCTCTCTTTTGCACTTCGAGATAGGTGGCTATAGACATGCAGAATGCTTCCCTGAGGAGTCACTACTCCCACCCACTCTTGCCTCTCTTCAAATCTGGGATTTTCGATATCTGAAATCTCTCGAGTACAAGGGGTTTCAGCACCTCACTTCTCTTCAAAGTTTGTCCATTGGCAGATGTCCAGAGCTGCAATTGTTGCCAGAAGAGGGGCTTCCAACCTCCCTCACCTCGCTTCGCATTATGGACTTGCGAAACTTAGAATCTATTGTTAACAGCAAGACTCAACAACTCACTAATCTCAAGGAGTTATGGATCGGCAATTGTCCTATGCTGAAATCTGTGCCAGAAGAGGGGCTACCTTCCACTATTACCTCTCTTGAAATCGACGGTTTTGCTGATTTAGAATCTCTCAACTCGGACGGACTCCAAGATATCACTTCTCTTAAATATCTGAGGATCGCTAACTGCCGTAAGCTCCAGTCCTTGCCAGAAGAGGGGCTACCCTCTTCCCTTTCTTATCTGTCTATCTGGGATAGTCCTTTACTGCAGAAAAGGTGCCTGAAGGACGGTGAAGATTGGCCCAAGATTTCTCATATCTCCGATATATATGTGGACCTTCTGGAGTATGACTGAGGTAATTCTACAAGTTCTGCTTTAAATTGGGAGTTTTTGTATATTTCAATCTTTTGATTCTGTCTTTCCCAACAAGATTTCTTAATCGTTTGTGTTGCATAAAGTTGATAAATTTTGATTAATTTAGAATCTAATTTAAACCTTTTCTAATAAATTGCCCCTTTTACCTTTCTTTGATTAAAAAAGAAACCATAAAAGGTTTGCCTTTTCCCCAGAAAGATTAGATCTTTCTCTGCCAGAACTGCAACTAATGTTTCCATTCATGCTTCTTTGCTTGAAGCTCCAGTACACTTAAAGAGGAAGTGCAGTGTTCCTTTTAATCTCACAGGCAGCGTCTTCTGAAAGCAATTCTTCTTTTACTATCTAGCGATGATCATTTCGCGGGCACATTCCACCTCCCACGAGGTAACCATACCTTAAAGGATTCTCTAGCAGTTTGATTTAATGGAGTTTTTGTACTAGCAATATGATGTTTTGGAACAACTAAGAAACGGGAATGTAAATTCAGGAAAAAAAAAGAGGTTGGCGGATAAGATAACGCAATGACAACAAGTGGAATGATACTGTAAAGTGAAACAATGTCTTTCCAGCTCTGCACAAGAACTCTTGCATGTATTATGAATCTTGTCGCCTAGAGATCACCAGCACAGACAGTTTTGGTTCTCTAGTCATTTTCACTCATGGTGAAACCGTTCACATGAAGACGAAGCTACTTAGCCTAGCAAGTTATCATGCATAATGTTATCATAAGAAGAGTTAAAACTTATATGTTATCTGCACTCAAATGTTATGGAAAAAATTTAACTAGGAACTTTTTGTAGGAGAATTAAGTTATTAATTTATTGAACGAATCAGTTTAAGACTCCGTTCAACGGTTCCACCAACCATTTTTTCATACTAGATTCTACTGGACTTCATAATTGACATTGCCAAAAAACTAAGCCATCTTCACCAAACTCCCACTCCTTGCTTCATGAATCTTACCATGAAGTCGAAGATGCAATTTTTTCTTCTTCTTTCTCCCCTTTTTCTTGTCCAACTAACTTGTTTCTTATAATCAGTTCTTTCCCTACAGTTGCTGCTTTCGGAGGAGAAACTAGCATATCTGCAGATGAGAAAGTAGTGACTTGACGAGTTCAAAGAAGCATGCTTTTTGTGAAATTAAAGACTCAATTGGATGAGACTGCCTATGAAGTCCTGCACTAGTCTTGGAAGCTGAAACTCAATACCTGTATGGCCATGGTTCGGAGCTGGAAGCTTTCCTCTTTTCATAGTCTTCAATATGAGAAGGAGATGGAATCAAGGGTTGCAGGCGATCAATGAAAAGCTTGAATATCTGCACTTAATCAAAAAGAGGTCGTTACTTTATACAAATTGGTGGAAAAGTGCAGGAGTCGTTGATAGCTCAACTACTAGACTGCATCATTCTGCTCTTGGTAATTCCTATGTACAGCTTACTGGTTGATCCTCATAGTCAATAGAATCTTGACCTTCATTTGATGTTATTACCAATTTGGAACTAAGGGTCAAACTCCATTCATATTTTTGATTCAGAACTTGTTTTGATGCTGCATGTCTCAACTTTCAGACAAGATGTGTATATACTGTATATGTTGGATTTAAGTACTTTTATGTGAATAACAAATCCATAGATCATCCCTCAAAAAAAAAAAAAAAAAATCCATAGATCAACTCTTTCTTTTGATTCAAGGAATTCCAAATTCTTCTATGTTACAGCAATTCAGTGGATAAGGGAATTTCTGCCACCCCTACAGGTTGGCAGCAGATGGAAGTTCATAATCTGGGCATACCTTAGTTCTTCTTGGTAGCTTGCCATTTCCAAAATTCTACCTTTCACTGGAAAAAGACTGATAAGGTTAGGTTGTCCCTTTCTGCAAGATGAAAGCGTTTCTGGGCAGGGATACATTTGATGAATGTGTGTGCCAATCATGGAAATACCTTCAACTTCTTGGTCTTGGTTTGGCTGTTTTTCGAGAGTTGAGCTGTGGGAAGTCAAGATTCAAGATTCGGCCATGGCTTTAGGAGTTACAGAAGTATTGTACCTTCAGTACTGATCAAGCACGAAGAAATTGCTGTAGCTGCCATGAATCCCAAGTGCAAAGTGCAGGCCACAATAAAAGTAAGAGAGTTGGCCTTGCTTCTCTAGTGAAACTAAATTCTTCATGACGTGCAGAATGATCACCTCCTACCATGATCGTCACCTTCCTGTGCTCAAGATCCTGATTCTCTGTAAACAAGCAAGCAAAATATCATCAGATAACTTCTTCAGAAAAAGCAGTACTAAAACATGTGTATTCCAGGCTGACAATGAGTGCCGAGGCTTACAATAAGTCGGATCTAGACCGAGTCTAATCAAAATTGATTTAGTTGATTGATTTTAAATTGTATTAGTTCAGATTTGATTATTGATTTTCAATTGGATTAGTTCAATTTTGATTAATTTGCCATAATATTTTTGGTTTAGAAAAATTGTCAAATCCAAACTTGACCATTACTCCGCTTGGACCTAAGTACGTAAATCCAAATCCGATCTTAATTAAACCATACTTAATTTGTCATGTATTTGGTTAAAATTAGGAATGACAATTGAGCTCATAATTAAGTATTTTCAATTGGATTTGGACCTAGGCTTAGGTTAAATTAGCCCGAGTTTTAACTCTTTTAAAAAAAATGATATTATTTTATTTAGAAGAGTTGGAGTATCGATTTGAGACAGTCCAAATTTGAGCTTAATTAAAAAAATTATTATTTTACACTTTTAATATTTTAAAAAATTTGACGTAGCTATATTCCTGAGTCAATTTAAACCACATGATAATAAAAATTGGCAAAAGTTAAAATTATATTAAAGAAAAAGCTATATATATCCATATTTAATTCATGAGCTCTTCTTTCGGTTAATTTTTTCAATAGTCTCTTACAACAAATGATAATTATAAATTTGAAATATGATTACTTATATGATATTCAAACATATTTAAGGAATAAGAAGTCATGTACTTCTTCTAAAAGTTATAAAAAAAAAAAGTCTTCTAAATATCAATTTTTTATATTGCTTCATCAAGCATATTAATAAAATGTTAATAGGGATATATTTTTAATGTGATTTATCTGATTTTCAAAATTTTAAATAGTTAATTAAAAATTTTAAAATTGGAAAATGAAATAAAATTGTTTAAAAGATCATAATTTTGTGATTTATTCTTCCTTATAAAATCTATTTTAGCCCATATTTAAAATTTATATTTAGCTCTCCCGTTATGCCTCTATCATATATATATTTGGAAGCAATTACCAATTTGAATGGTGTTGGTGGAGAATTTAATTTATAGAGAAACAAGGAAGTGAGTATTGAATAGAATCTCATCTAACACAACTAATGCTTGATGGCACCACCAATTCCTTCACATGCATTATCCAAAGTACCCTTTTTTTCCATTATTATTTATTCACATGCATTATTCCATTATTCAAATAGTTCTTTAACATAACACTTTTTTTTTTAATTATTATCAATGAAACGTATTCAGGATAAGCAATTAGGTCAAGCATACACAGACAGATGGTCGAAACAGGCGCTTTGTTGCTTCCTCTAGTCCAAGTCACGTCCAAGAAGCATTTACTGTTGATGTGGGGTGACCCATTGCGAGTAGGTCTCTTGCCAGCTTCAGCGGACGGAGGAATTTAATGGTTGACATGAAAGAGGAATGGAGGTGCCTAATTCAAGATGGTGTTGATGTGATGTTGTACAGATAAGGACCAGAGAGATTTAATTTAAACGTTTTGAAATAAGAGTATGCTTGATCGTCAGAGGGTAATATCAATTTGTGGGAGGGTAATATCAATTTGAAGTAAAAAAATGAGAATTAATATAATAATTATAATTACGATAATTGATTAAGATGAAACAAAGGTTATTATTATTATTATTATTATTATTATTATTGATACTAATTAGTTTGTAAAAAATGTTGAGAAATAAAATTTTATTTTATATCAAATTTTAAATATATTTTAATTGATTATTTTTAATTTATGCACTCTATTTATAATGACAGAATTTTATACTTCGATGTTTCTTTTTCAATAGCTCTTGAAAAAAAACCTCATTTTTAAAATATTGTACAATTCATCGACATAACTATAATATTTACCATTCCAATGCTACAGTAAAATCAAGTAATATAGTTTATTATAATTTACATTCCTTTGATAATACAAATGATGTTATCAACTAATATAGTTTAATATAATTTACATTCCTTTGATAATACAAATGATGTTATGTTTTAAGTAATTAATGAATAATATTTTAATTAATTATATTATAATAAACTAATTAATTAATTCTATTTTAATTAATTAATTACATTTTAATATTTTAATTAATTACATCTTAATTAGATTTTAATTAATTAATTAATTATATTCTAATTAATTAATTAAAATTTATCTTAATTAATTTAATTTAATTTAATTTATATTTTAACTAAATATTCTTTAATTAATTATATTTTAATTATATTTAATTAAAAAATTATTAGTGTTTGTAGGAATTAAAATCATTCCTCCCACATATAGAGAGTATGGACTATTACTTAAAATTGGGGTATGAAAAAAAACTATTCAATCAATCATAATAAATAACTAACCATTATCATTTATTCATTTCCTATTGATTTACCCTCATACTCCTTAACTATGCACTCATGAATTTCATATCGAATTTAGATTTTAAAATTTTAAACAAATTTAATTTAAACGGTTTGAAATACGTTTCATTAAATTTTAATTTAATATTATTTTTGTCTCCAAATTTAATTTGATAATTTGGAATCAAGCTAACTTGACCTATTACTATAATTGAAGTTCCAAACCTCTATATGCTCAAGTTTTATATCATATAACTAGTGACTTGAAACAATATTAGATGACTTGAAGTGGAAGGAGAATTACCTGAAAATTTTTTAAAAAAATTAATAACTTTTAAGTACGATTATTTGAATCAAAATTTGAGTTATTTTGTTAAATTATTTTTTAAGTTAAGTTCTTAACTATAATGTGATTAGTTGACAATGGCTCCCAATTTCTCTACTACTACTACAAACAATGGAGAAACAAACTCAATGGCTTGCATAGGTACTATCTTCTTCTATTGTCATTTTCCAATCTTCAATTACATTTAGGTATCGCATACTCATAATGGCAAGATCGGATACAACCTCAAAGAATACTGTTCGTGTGTTTTTGTTTGTAAAGTTCGTCGTTGAGTTTCACCAAAGTGTTATCTTGAAATTATTTTTTGACCGAAGAAGTTGAGAAAATAAGCGAAACAACAGCAAATGCATTAATATGCACAAATGGGTGTGTTGGTCAATGCAACAATCACAACTTAATGATTCAAGTTGAGAACATGACCAAACTAATTTAGAACCACATGGTCACAACCACTTAAATTTAATTAGAACTTCCCCAACTGTACTTTGATCCTTTTGCCTGGAACTATTCAATAAACACCTAACTATTGAATAACAGGAAAATTATATGTACTGATCTTCATCTTTACCAAAAGATGGAAGCTTTTTCTGAGTCTTTAACAACTTCAGTGCAGCAAGTTTCAGGAAGTAACAAAGCTTTTTGGTCTTATGGAAAGGTATAAGGAGATTGATAGAAAGGAGTTAAATATCATTATCTGTCAACTTAATTATCATAAGAAGTGACAAAGTTACCAGCTTTGATTGATTAGTTGGTGATCACGGGGTTTGATTCGTATCAGATAAAGAAACAAAAGCTTCATATTTTCACGGGTCTTTGAGCAAAATAGAATTTGTCAAATTAGTTCTGTCAAAATTCTGACCAGAAAAAGTGGATTACTAGTAGGTAAAAAGTATTGACCATTCATGTACAGGACAGAAGTTTGTTTATCAGCAGAAGAAAGCACAGAACTTTTCTGTTAATTTGAGACTAGATTGGATACAAAAGTTGCTCTTCAGGTTCAGAAGCATTCTAAGAACAGGATTACTGAAAATTCGTTGTCTTGAAGCGTATTTTTACAAGTTCTGTAACATTTTTCTGTAATGGACTCTTCGAATATGCATGGAATACACTGTCAGATGCAAGTAATAATCTGGGAGGGCTTTCTTTTTATAGGAGTTACTGTTCTGAAGGAAAAAATTACCCATTTTAGTTGAGTTGCTTGCCTATGACCGTCACATCAAACCTAATCAATCCCAAGCAGCACTTAAAATCAAATTTGTACTGTATCTGCTGCTCTGCCTCCATCTATCTAAAATTGAAGCGTTTGTTTGTCCACTAAAAGACAAATCAATTCCTTAGCATGTGAATACTCCACTGAAACTTTGTAGGATCTGACACTGTTATTTCTTCTTGCCCACAAACTGCCACCTTTTTTTTTTTTTTTCCTCTCTGTGTCTTAGGAACATACCCTTTAAATTAGAAAGAAGCCAAGCCTATCTTTATTCCATATTCCTACTTCTTTTCTCTCTCTCATAATCTGAAAATGGGCTCACAGGCTCTGAACCTGGCAACTCGATGCATCTTGGTGCTGGTGTTACTTGGTATGGCAAGTTCAGATGTGCAGCAGGATAGAGCAGAATGTACAGAGCAACTGGTTAGCCTTTCCACATGTCTTCCATTTGTTGGTGGTCAATCTAAAGCTCCAACCTTGGACTGTTGCAGTGGACTTAAACAAGTTATTGGGAAGAGCAAAAAATGTCTGTGCATCCTGATTAGAGATCGTGATGATCCTACTCTTGGTCTGAAGATCAATGGAACCCTCGCAGCCGGCCTCCCCAACACCTGTCATGCACCTGCTAATGTCACTGAGTGCATTGGTAAGCTCTCCTGGAACACAAACCAACAAGCAAACAGAATCAGGAACCAGAAACAGCTTCAATTTTGTATTTTTTGAGCTATAAGGTTGATCAATCTTATCTGGTTTACAGATATTCTCCACATTTCACCTAGCTCCCAGGAAGCTAAGATATTTGAAATATTTGGCAATTTCAGAACAAAACCATCAGCTACTACAGGTGAAAAAATTTTGCTCCAGATCTTGCAATTTCCAAGAATAGTCTCAGGTTTGGTGTTACTGTTACTATATCTTCCTGACGCCTTGTTTTGTTCTTTGTTTCAAAGGGAACGTCACTAGCAGCTCATCAAGTTCTGAAGTGAAGAGTTCTGGTGAGAAAGCAAGAGGGAAGCTTGGTGTGGAAATGATCTGCGGACTTCTACTATGGACTTTCCGATTCATTCTCTATTAAAATTATAAGCTTCCTTATGAGTTGAAATGCATCTAAAATTCCTCAAAAACTATGTATTCCTATCAGAATTCTTGTGATCTATATAATCTGATCACTATCAGAATGACTATAATTTCTCCGTTTTCTACTGGTTTTTATGTTGTGTCACTTGATCATGTCATTATATTTTTCAACTGTACTGAGTTCTTGATGGTCCTCTCATGAATGATACAACTGTTAGGAGTAGATTTCCATCAAGCAAACTCCTTAAATTTCCATTTATGTTCTTGCCAATGGAGATTCCACTTTTGTTTTTTCCTTTCTGCATCTAGATCCACAGTTCTCATAGCTCAGTAAGGGTAAAAAAACAATTGGAAACATTAATGATGTCCTTTCTTGAGCATCACAAGTTTTCATATCTCCAAAATTTTCATGATCAGATATGATCCGCAATGACTTTTCAGTGAGCGCTATGCAGACAGAATTACCAGAAAAGCAGCTGGAATCAGGACAAATTGCAGTAACTGTCCGGACTGCAACCACCATAACATTGTAGATAAGCAGTTTCACACTTGAGTTTACTGCCGTTCTCTCATAATCACTAGAACAGCTTTTATTTACCAGATTCCAGGTAGGTGTGTGTCTTGATT
>JANZLD010000003.1:529901-559177 GCA_026413575.1 Erythroxylum carthagenense | reverse complement strand
GCACAACCAAAACCAAGGGCCTCAGAATATTCCCGTGGTACAGGTGGAAGTGGCTGCCAGAGTTGATAGACAGGATCAAAAGCATTCCATGAGATCTTCCCATCACGATCTCGCTTAATGACATATACCCATTCCTCTGCCATACCCAAACTTTTCCTCAAAGAATAGAAGAAGTTCCCAGCAAGTAGTCTGTACCATCTCTTACACACTAGACGGAGCTTCCGATGTTCAGCACGAGGAACTCGAATCAGACATGCAATGGCAAGATCATCGGGAAGCCCAGGCAGCAGTGGTAGCTGGACTCGGGTTCTCTCTCGCCGTGAATTCTTGCTCTTGTGCGCATTAGGATTGATGTCAGGCTGAATACAAAGTTTTGATCCAGGGACAAATTTACGTGCCTCTGCTACTGTTTTCAGTCCAGTATCTACTTTGCAATAACATGACACAGATTCAACCTACAAAAACCACTCATGTTAGGAAAGACTGTATATATTCAAGTACACATGTATATTAATGAACATTTTGGAGAACAGATCATTTTCCCTGCATATATGGTATGCTCAACCATAATTATTTACTTTACCCTTGCAGAACACAGCTACAAGCAGCCATTGATATTAGGTTGATGCATTAATCTAAAATCATACCAGCATTAAGCACTGAAGTTCATGTGGTTTATGGCTTAAAGATAATTTCAGCAAGGTCCAAGATCTTCATCAATCAATAGATGCATAAAGAAAACAGAAAAAAGAAAGTGTAGGTCTATATTTGACTTGACAGCTATCTAATGCAAGTTTGCTTAATGTTCATGTTCAAGACAACGTTCTGAGAAGCGGGCTGGAACTCAAGACAGTGGTCATTAACAATCAAGTAAATTGGTAGAATCACATCTATACAGTTCAAAGAGAACACCAATTCTATAGTAACTTAAGGTCAGCTGTATAATTCAGCAGCAAATCACGTTTACATTAACTGTCGAAGCAGAATTTAGTGCGGAGACAAAGAGGAACTAATCCTTAGAACTTAATCAGGGAAAACTAGATCTTGTAAACAATGAGAAAACAGAATCTCAAGTACATGATAAAAAGGTCCCTCGTTCTCCTGAAAAGATCCTCAATTGGCATTACAAGTTGAATACGGAAACTATAGAAATCTTGAGCAAGGCAAAACGCCAGATCAATTTGATCAAATGGAGGCGCATTCTCAAACACATGCCAAAAAAATAAGTCATCAGCAAGCCACCTTAATCTGGGTAATTTCAAAATACAAGCAAAACAGAAACCTAATACCAAAAATGCAAGTGAGAAAGATGAAGAAAAACAGCAACAACTTGCAACCGAGCACCTGCACATAAAGTCCCAAACTTTTTTCGCGCAAATAGCATAAATTTGATAGGTCATTCTATCTGGGCATACTCAGAAACACCCAAGAAGGAAAACAAAAAAACCAGAAAACGAATATTCATTAGTAACCAACCAAGTAAGGCACTGAAAGTTTCAAACTTTCCTCAAAACTCGAACTTACAACCCAAATTCAACACATGGGTATCTAACGAATCTCAAGAATTTCCCAAAAACCAGTGTCAACAACCCAGATGAACACATTAGAAATCAAGAGAACTTACGAGTGGAGCTTGAACTCTAAAACCTCTTGGAGCATTTGACGATTGCTGTTCCATCTTTAGCCTCACAGAATCATGGAGAAATTTAGAGCAAAAAAGAAGAAACCTTTTGGAAGACCCAGATCAAGATAGCCAATTGAAAGATTAAAGAGTCAAATCTGAGCCCCAATAAACCAAAGAAAAGAGCTTTCTTTGTCTTTGTTATCGATACTGGCCTTTCTAATCTAACCTCAACAAGTGCAGACAAAGAAACAACCAAAAAGTGGAGAAGTAAGCCCTCAAAAACTAGGAAACAACAAAATGTAAAAGCACACCCTTCACTGCCTCTCTCTCTCTAAAACTGTTCACTCCCTCTTACATAAAACAGCTGGACCATAGGGGCTTCAAGCTTCAACAACTTCTTAAATGTCTACCAATGGCTTAGCAATTAAAAAAAGAAAAGAAAAGATTTTTATTTAATGCAACGGGTTTTTGGATGTTAATTCTTGGATTCATGTATGGCTGTGAGATTTGTCTGAATTAATTTTCAAACTCTTAATGCAAGAAGACAAAGTGGGTTTTAGTGGGGTCTTGTTATTTTTATCCTCCTTCAAGATCCTCTCGTGTCAAACCCCATTTTAATGAGCACAGGAGAGAAAGACTTTTTCTTTTTTTCTGTTACAAGTCCAACAAAAAATCTGAATTAAAAAAAGGGATCACTTTGCAACTGCACCTTAAGATTCTGCCACAATATTGCCTACAAACATCATTTTATATAATCAACCATCCTAACAAACAAGTATAAATTTGGTATTCTGAGGAGTTAAACAGAAATAAGATAGCAACTTACAATCATTGCACTACTCAACCATAAGTTTCAATGAAAATCTTTAATTGTACAAGCAAAAAAGATCATCAGCACAGCAAAACCATGTTCATTCTCACGCTTTTACTTTGCTCCACACTAATGATCTCATTGTCTTAATTATGGCATTTCAATAGTTAATGTAATGGATTTGGCTACCTATGCATGGAGCAAATACACGAATGCCTCGCTTAAGATATTTCAATAGATATCTTACCGCAAGACCAAATTTTGGAATATTGACTACAGTAAAGACTATGTAGTTAGTTAAGGGACTCAATAAATGCAAGTTTTTTAGAGGTATATTGACTTTGAAGATAAGTACCTCATCAGGATTCTTTCAAAGTGTTCCCATGTCAGATTGGAATAAATTATCTTACAAACTACAAATTCTCACAATGTTTTTATGGAATGCCCCTCAATTACTCCAAGAATAGTTCGCATTCAGATGAGAAACAGAGGCCGGCATTGGGAAAGGACTTGGCATTAAATTTGACCAAAACTTGATTAATTGGCAAATGTAAACTTGAAAAATCATCTTCTATATAAGAGATTTAACTTGTTGATGTTGATGTGCATTGATAGATTAAGTATCTCCTCAAGGTATATTAAATTGAAATAAAACAGAAAGGGCAGACAAAAACAGTGATGCAATTTTTTTTTGCTAGTTGAAATCTCAAAACATTTTTGCCTAAAAAGATAAAGAGTTTCAGTCCTAATTTTAGAATGATAATGGCTAGACTATAGCAGGACATTACATCAAACAACTGGACAACCACTAAATAGGTGAAATTATAATTAGTTACTTGAACCCAATCATGTCTGGAATATATCAATCAAAGATCCATGATGTTGTTTGGTAGATACAATTTCAGGTTGTAGGTTTTTCCTTAGTGTTATCATTAGTATATGCTTCATCTATTGACCATTTGTGTGTGTGTATATATATATATAAGCTTCCTCATGTGGTGCCTACATATATATTGTCCCACAAAAGTAAAAAATCGCTCAAAACAAAATAAATTTAAAAGAAATTGTTAAATTTTTATCACGAAATTAGGGCATTAAAGATGATTCATTTAAGCATATCTAATTTATCATAGTCATTAGATAATTATAATTATTTCAAAATACATAATTATTCTAATTGTCCTTCACATTTTTCATTTACACAATGTTTCAATCCACATTTCATAAGAGCTAAAGATTAAGAAGACTTTTACAATGATGCAGGTAAAAACACAAATTGTGTACTTGCTCTTTTGGCTTATCTATGTATGTCAAACATAATAGCTAATAAATAATAATAACCAAAATGATGTAGTTTCCAAAGGTCTTTCTTTCCCTTTTGTATTGAAGACTAAATTTCTCTTTTCTTCCTTAATAGGATGAGGATGCGTCAAGTTAAAATAAGGAAGTTATAGTTTTAGTCCAATTGAGCACATTGAAAGTCTACTCCTTCCTTTTCCTTCTTCTCCAACTTTCTCCATAGTAGGTCATAATTCTTGTCTTATTAGTTGGTGTGTATTCAAGAGGATAATTGACCTCACACCTAGTGGTGGTTGAAAACAAACATCCCAATTCAACCCGGTTTGAAAACAATAGACTAAAATTGATCGAATTCGAGCTTGAATTTTCGAATTCGATGAGTTACAAACTAATGGCTAAACTCCACATGTTAATGAAAAAACCAATTTAATGCCAACTTGATGCTTTCACCATATCAAACAAGGCTAATCAAAAAGTGCTCTGAAAACTCAAGCAATGAAAATTTTGGGGAGAAGAATAGAGAGGAAAGGATTTTCCAAGGAAATAAAAAAGGACTTTATGTTTATTTCAGTGATCCCAAAATATTACAGAAAAGGCTTCAAAAATCCTCCCACAGGAACATGGACCAGTGAAATGGCAGGACAGAAGCCTTGACACTAAACAGGGTTAGAAGGTAAATGCTTTAGAGATTCAACAATGGATACCACCAAATGGAAAGGAAGACCCTATGTTTATCCTATTGCATTCTACAACCCATTGCCCTCCGAAAGAAGGTTACACCATATTAAGAAGCAAAGGCAAAAAGAAGAGCATGTAGTAACAGCTACTCTGTTAGAACTTTTTCACCAAAGCTAAACCAACCAACATTATACAACTCTATTCCTGCAACACCACCCTCAAACTTACATCCCCCTCTCAATGATATACCCATTTCTAAAATGTATAGTGACAATGACAGCTAAATTACTAACTAAAAACACCCAAAGATGAAAAAGAAAATCAACCCCACACAAAGGGGGCAGTCCACAACAACTAGAAATAAGTACTTGTGGGGTGCTTAACATGCTATGTGTTGTCAATCCCAGGCACTACTCCCTCCTGGACCATAGCCTCCGCCGTATCCTCCTGAAGAACCATATCCACTGCCTGTGTTTCCACCATAATAGTCCATGCCCCCTCTACTGTAAGAGGAGTCTCTCCGGAAGTCACGACTTCCAAACCGAGCTCCAGAGCGACGGTTTCTCCCTCCCCCATAAGAACGTGCTGCATATCGAGACAGCCAAGCAGGTACTTCTTGGTTAGATTCTTGCATAAGATCAGCCAATGCCCTTGCCAAAGTCACATTGCTCTCATTGAAGAAGGCAGTGGCAAGACCACTTTTCCCAGCTCGTCCTGTCCGTCCAATACGATGAACATAATCATCAATGTCATTTGGGAGATCAAAGTTAACTACATGTGCAACATGAGGGATATCAAGGCCTCGAGCTGCAACATCAGTTGCCACCAAGATTGGAGTATTGCCGCTTTTAAATGATCTCAATGCTTGTTCTCTTTCCTGAAATAATAATGGGATCACAAAATGGTAGTAAGTTACACAAGAAAACAGAAGGCCCATCTCCATGACAGAGAATAGAAGATTTCATTACCCAAAGCACGGACTGCATGAATGACAAAATAAGAACATACTGACTGCATGAATCACAAAATTAGCACATACTAAGGCATAAAATAAGAATAACCAATAGCAACTAAAAAGAAAGAGCACTGTATAAGGAACCAGTTTAGACAAGAGGTTGATCGCAGTTCACAACTCCATCTTTCCAATATTTCAATCAGATATCTTATTATTCATATTATGTTCATTTCATAGGCCCACGAGATAAACTGTGCATCCATAAGGATAAAATCTTCAACCTTAGTGAAAAAACACACCTGTTGTGATCTATCACCATGAATACTTGTAGCTGGGAAACCATTAACACAAAGCCAATGCTCAAGTGAATCCGCACTCTTTTTTGTCTCCACAAAGACTAACGTCAAAGCTTGCTGAAAAATTAATTAATGACCGACCATCAGGGGACTATACAAAATCTATCAGAAAAATAGTTACAAGAATTAAATCTAAAAAGTATCCTCAGGGCCATCAGCATGCCACCAAGTCAATGCAACTCTCCCCACATCTGGCAATGGGGAAGGGGGGGAGAAGAAAAAGGGACACAGAGAGAAGTGGCAACTCGGGTCTCAAATATTACCTTGCCCTGAACACCATTTGCCCTCTGTGCATGAAGAAGGTCCATAAGGTGACTTCTTTTGTCTGAATCATAGACAAATTCAACTCTTTGGACAATCAAATCAGTACTCGAGCCGACTCGCCCAACAGCCAAAAATACATAATTATACAGAAAATCCGAAGCTAGTCTCTGCATTACACCAAACACTTGAAAGGTATCAGATGAAATAACATTTTTAATTACCAGATAACTACCGCACACAGGAAAAAGAAATTGCTTAATGTCAAGTACAGAACTCAGACCAAATTAAATTATATCTTGGTCACTTCAGGGGTAAGACAGGTCGACAGCAAAACAGGAAAGACTAGGAAAAGTAAGGTCAAAGTTGAAAAAGTGAAGGCACTTAGACAAAAACCTTGGCATGCAACAGTCTAGCAATACCACTTATCGGTCAACCTTGATCACGTAAAGAAGGGAGTTCACATCAAGGTAAATAAAGTGGCATTGGCAGCAATCTATCTCTTTCTTAACAAAATATGTTGCTAGGAAGTGTCCTAGAAAAGACTTAACAGTAGAAAACAAGAAACAAACACAAAAGTAAGCCAAACCTGTATCTCTCTTGGAAAGGTAGCGCTGAATAGCATAGTTTGTCTAGAACCTGGTGGAGGCATGTCCATTTGTTCCACAATTTTTCTTATTTGAGGCTCAAAACCCATATCTAGCATTCGATCTGCCTCATCCAAGGCCAAATACTTGACCATCTGTAGAGATACTCTAGCTCTCTCCAACAAATCCACTAATCTTCCAGGCGTTGCCACAAGAATGTCAACACCTCTCTCAAGTTCCCGAAGCTAGCCATAAACATGCAATTCATAAAGTATATTAAACCAAGATATAATTTTTGCACAGTAAACTCTAAACTATTGAAGATTCCTTCCATAAAATAGCACTAAAATAAGACATAAAATAGCAAGATTTGCACAAAAGAAAAGAAATTGGGTATAATATGTCTTGCAGAATTATAGCTCAGTTTAAGACTTAAACAGGAAAGATGCTTCAGAAGTAAGCATTCAATGACCAAGATTTATAAGCATTCAATGACCGCAAAGTAGAAGATACTTTATGAAATAGTCTGAACAAATCTGCAAAAAATTCTTAGCAACTATCAAGCTCCAGAGCATTGACAAGAACATAAAGATGCTGCAGTAATGAAAACAACAGACATTTCATCATTGTAATATCACAACATACACGTTACATGTGATCACAAACTTGTTTAATACTAGCATATCAAACGTTAAAAAAAGAAGGCCAGAATCAACTGCCTAACACCGTCTACAGATAACCACACAAAGAGTTAACAGAACTAGACAGGTAACCGTTTCATGAGACAGCACTGTGATAAACAGACTATCTGAGTATCCACTTTGGCATATGCAGGAACACAAACTTTAAGCACAGGTGATGCAGGGACATAAACTTCAAGAAACAGGGAGAAAAATCATAGAACCTGCTGGTTAAGTGGTGCCCCTCCATAAGCGACAACGACCTTCACACCAGTTTGATATGAGAACTTTCTTGCCTCCTCATGGATCTTCAGTTAAAACCACATACGGTTAGATCCTAGCATTTACTGCTACAAGGGTACAAACAGCCAGTAACTAGTAAGCACCAACCTGCATTGATAGTTCCCTAGTAGGGGAGAGAATTAGAGCTAGAGGGTATACTGTGCGTGCCCCACGGAATGGCCTTTGAATACCCTGCGCCTGCATTTTCATAATTCCGTTAATAATGGGGAAGCAAAATGCAGCAGTCTTTCCTGAACCAGTCTGAGCACAAGCCATCAAGTCTCTCCCTGACAGAGAGATTGGAATAGCATGTCGCTGCACAGGAGTTGGCTTGACATACTTGCACCTGCGAATGTTTAAATTCAGTGCTTCACCCAAGTCAATCTCCGCAAAGGTATTTACAGGAGGCGGAACATTGTCCCCACTTGTCTCCACGGGAATATCTTCATATGCATCAAAGTTTATCCCGCTATTCTCTTGCTCGCTAAATGCCTGTTCTGTATTGTCATCATCCCCAAAAGGATTCACTTCCCTGTCTCTGCTGCGATCCCAACCACCTGTTCTGCCACCACCCCAACCACCTGTCCTGCCACCGCCACCGCCATATCCAGACCGTGAATCATTCCTTGAACCACCCCAGCGTGGCCCAGTAAATGCAGGCCGATCATTGCTGGTTGCAGGCCCACTGTAAGCAGGAGCTGGTGGGTCTGAAGAAGCTGGACGGTTTCGTAGATGAGGAGGTACATAAGTCTTGGTTCGCGATGCACCCCCAGAAGTAGTTCCTATAGCTCCATTGTTAACAGAAGAACCCGCATTCGTGTTCTCAGCTGCAGAATTTGCAGCCAAATCCGCCCATGAAGTTCGTGTATTCATCACAATTTCACAAACTCCAAAACAAAAAAACCCTTTCTTCGAAAAGGGGAAGTTAGACCCACTTCAATTACCTAAAAAAGAAAGCTTGTTCTACAAATATCCCTCTTTTAACAAAATTCCTCAACTTTATCCAATCGCTCCGCTGAAACGCCGAAAACCTGATAAAAAACAAAAACCCATTAACATCCCGGTCCAAAACCACAAGCGCAAATAAAGTATTTCGTGCTGAAACCAACAAAAGCAAAAGTATTAAACCCGAACACCAAAATCAACCAAAATTTTACAACCCAAGTACAGAACGCGCGAACAAAATTTTTTTTTTTTTAAGGGCAAAAGCGAAGAGGGAAAAAAGCATCAAATAAGCATATCCACCCACCGAAAACCATACAGATCCAAAATCAAACCTGATCCAAAACACGGATGAAGCTCAGCCTACTAAAAATCGATAATGCAACTACTTAAAATCACCAAAAATAACATAATCCACCTCAAACTTCCATGTTCAGGCACTTACACACAGAAAATCTCTACAACCATCACACTAAACCCAAAAAAAAAAAGGAAAAAGAAAGACCATGTACAGATAGAGAGCAGAACCTGAAAGAAAATAGGAAAAGAAAGGCAAAAGCCCCGAAATGGATGAAAGGAAGCGAAGATAGAGAGAGGAGAAGATCCAGAGAAAAGAGAGAGAGTAACCCTAAAATTGCGTGTGAAATTGCTTAAGATATGGGAGACGCCAAAATATCTTGTGTTTTGGTTAGGTGTTCTTTTTCGGTTTTTTGTTTATTTTTAAGGACTCCCTCTCTCTCTCTCTCTTAAACTTAATCCACAAAAAGATTATTTAATAATTGAACAAATAGTACGCTTTTTTTCTAAATTGAGTATTGACACACAATTCAAATTTTATAAAATTATTCCCAAGATCCCAAAAGTTTCAATTGTTTTTGAAAATTTTAATATATTAATTTTCATTATAATAAAACAATCTAATTTATATAATTGTTTATTTAGAATCCTAACAATAGAGTATTAAATTTGTAAAATATTTAACTTCAACGTGCCTAAAAATAATCATTATTATCTTAAATAACTCAATTTGTAATTTTTATTAAATTTTCAATATTGTACAAAATTGGAATTATGAGTTTAACTCCAATTTAACGTTTGAGATTTAAATATTTATATTTGTTAACCCTCTACTAATTAAGAATAAAGTTATGTGCTATTGGATTTTTCTAAATTTTACGTATTAGCAAAACTTTCCCTAAGTTGTTGTTGTTATTTGGTAAAAGAAATATCACCAAATTAGTTAGATTTTTTATGGTTTATTCAAATTACCTTCTAAACAGAGGGATGGCAATTTGTCCTTTTAGCTTCATGTTGTATTTGACATTGATTTTAAACTTGGGAGCTTGCTAATAATATCTTTTTTAAAATATCAAATAATATTTTTAGAATTTTCTTATTTTTTAAATAAAAAAGGATAAAATATTATAATGTGTGAAAAAAGGAGAAAATGAGTCAATTCTCCCTAAGCTCTAAAATGGGAGAAGTTGATTTTTGAGTTATGTGTAGTTTCAATTACTCTCTTCCATTCTCCTATATTTCCTCCTCATTTCTCTTGTTTTGTGTTATTTTAAGAGCAAATCTTTCACATTAATGATAGATTTACCTAATTTTAAGATTCTATTTAATTTAATTTTAAAATTTTAAGTGAAATATCTTCCTTAAATTAACCTTTTTAACTAAATTGAATATTAAAAAAAAGAGTTTTATAAAATTTTCTCTATTTTTTTCCATTCTAAATACAACAGGTTCCTTTTAATATATGTGTAAAAGTACATAGATTGCAAATAGGGATATGGGATTACACAATCTTTACACCATTTCTTGAAAACAATTAAGCCTCTTACTTGTAGAAGGACTTATCAATACCACAAAATATTTAAAAAGGGAGTTATTTATGAGGAAATATTAGTTTAAAAAAGGGTAAACCAATTTTTAAAATATGGTTTGGTTAAAAAAAAGCCTAATTCATTATCTAATGAAAGTGATCAAGGCGAGAATTTGTTTATTTTATTATAAATATTTATTTTATAAACAACTCTATTAAATATTTGTAATTTCCAGATAAATTCATATATAATGCATTTTTTTGTCATGAGAATAATATAATTGGTTTTTTTTTCAAATTGGGAAACAATCCTTAGAGTTTTTTTAATAATTATCATATTAAAGCCATGTAATAAAGAAAATAAAAATGACACTAGTAAATATCTCACTAATTGAATCATACTAATGAAAATAAGCATATAGTCCCATCCTTTCAAAACTTTATAAGAGAAGGTTCAAAAAACATAATTACAATCAATCCATTAAAAGAGAATTGCTTTGACAAGGTCATTGTATATAAATTAATTTATTAGTCAATTTCATAGTCTATAATTAGTAAGCTATCTCTTTCATGTCTCATTGTCTATGCTTACCTGTAAAATGTGGAATGTTTGATTACATATAGCTCACCTAACTGCCTCCTTTTCATTATTTAGTTGCTCTTCTAAAATATCTATTAAAAAAGTACCAACAAGAAAAATCACTACCAAATTAGGATTAACCAAGAAAAAAAGAGAGAGTATTTATTTATTTATTAGCCAAAATATGTTATTTTAATGGTTAAATTTTTAAAATCAATATCAAAATAATATTAAATTTAATAATTTTCGATTACACTTAAAAATTTAAGTTTATTAAATATTTAATTAAGTTTAAATCTAAAATATTTATTTCAATCTAATTCAAATTAATTTAAATAAAATATAAAAATAATTATATTTATATTTAAAGCTCAGTCAAATTTTGAATCTTTCAATTGATTGAAATCAAATAATTTAAATATTAAAAAACTTACAAATCAATTTCGAGGTATAAATATTTAAAAATCAACCCGACTTATTTTCATCAAACTTAGTACATGTAAAATGTTCAAAAACAGACATCGGCTTGACACTTGTCCATTTAAGTACATGTAAAATGTCAAAAACAGACATCAGCTTGAAACTTGTCCATTGCATCCTTTCCTTTGACGTTGTCAGTGTGTACTTTCTCGTAATAAATGAACTTTCCTTGGTAACTATTTTCTTTATCTTTTAAAATCATTTTAAAGATTAATTATATTATCTTTCTCGTAATTTGATTAATTTTCACATTTTAAAAATAATTACATATTCTCACTTTATTACACAAAAGTTTTTTCATTACATTCCGTCAATTCTTTACTCATTTATAATTATAAAATAACGTTGTATTACAATTAAAAATTATATAAGATAAATCATGATTTTTATAAGGTAATATTAAAAATACCGATTAAAAAATTAAATTGATTTGATTAATTTAATTATAAAAACTTAAGTCAATCAACTTTTCAATTTTGTTTATCTTAATAATACTTATTATTAGACTCTGCTTAATTTATTAATTAATCAGTTGGTATTTTTGAATTAAATATTTTTATAAAATATAATAATTTAGTTAGTTTTTATTTAACAATGTTAATTTTCAATTAAATTTCAACCTATTGAATGTGCAAGGAGAGTATATTTTAATTTTTAATTTCACAATTTAATACTAATTAAATCTTTAAACTTTAGTCTTTTTATTTTGTTATAATTTTGATCCAAATTTAAAAAGATTATTAAATTCCTAAATATCACACAAGTTTTTTTTTGTTAATATTTATTAATATTTTAAAAATTGAACAGAAAGTTGAATGTGTAAAATAAAAAATTTAAAGTTTAAAAGATTTGTAGCGGATTCGTTTGTTTTTAAAGTTACTAACGAAAGATCGCTTACTTGTTAATCAACAACGGGTCTACAAATATCTCACTTCTGATGACACCTGTCACTACTGTATCCTAGAAGAATCCTCCATCCACGCTGTAAGAGAATGCACCAAAGCTCGTCTAGTGTGTGATGCCTTCCTGACGAATCTCGTCGCATCAGCCTACTTTTTTCTACCAACTAGAGACTAGCTTCTCACCAACTTTCAACAGCATCGGCAAGCTCAGGGCCAAGACTAGGCGATTATTTTTTACATTACTTATTGACTCATCTGAGCATGGAGGAATAAGTCTCTTTTTGATCCCCATTGTGTGTGGCTACCCTCACCCACTTTTCCTATTTTGTCTTTTGCAGATCAGACACACAAAGCTGCAGAGTGGCAGAGTCGGGCAAACCCCAGATTTTGTCCTTGTCAAGAACAACACATCGGTTGGAGTAGACCACAGCCAGGTTGGGTTAAACTAAATATAGATGATGTATGCAATCGTGCCCAGTTTTCGATTACAGTAAGTGGTCTCATCCAAGATAGTGACGGCAACTGACTTGGAAGTTTTATTCAGAACCTAAAACAGTGCACTGCATTGTGAGCAGAACTTTGGGGTGTCTATACCGAACTCTCGCTTACTTGGAGTTTGGGCTTCCATAGGGTAAAATTGTAAGTAGACTCGCTTATGGTGCACAAGATTATCTCTTCTTCGGACACCCACTGCCAAACTCCCAACCTTATAGTCACAGGTATTCTCGAACTGATAATCCGAAATTGGTTTGTTGTTTATCGACACGTTTATTGAGATAGCAACAGATGTACTGACTGGCTCGTCACTCAGGTAGAACGTTCTGACATTGAAGTCACTTATTTTGATATTACATTTATCGGATGCCAATGTATCGTATTAGAGGATATGTAGGAGATCTGTTTCCTTAAACTTGTTTTATAACCAGTTTATTCTGTTTTCTTTTATACAAAAAAAAATCGATTGTTATTACTTCATCATAAAATTAATTAAAAATTAGAAAATAAATAATGGTTCAAGAAACCTATATGAAAATTTGAAAATTTAAATAATGAATCGATTTATTTTATTTTATAAAAATTATTAATTTAAATATTTTAAAATTTTATTAATTTAACTAATTTTAAAATTTTTACATTTTTGAAACACGTGTTTATTAATCCATATTTAAACGTGACTAAAAGCGAAGATGAGTGAATGGGTGCTCACATGCATGGCTCTCAGCAACATCAACCAATCACATCTAGATTTGAAGATTCATTTCATAGATCACTAGTCCAACGCGTGGCAGTCACGAACCAATCATACACTTTAGCACTTACTTCAATCTTCTCCCCCATTGGCACGTCCGTTCACCTTCTTAGTTAAACTCTGGCAGCTTCGAAAGATTCATGTCTTAGTAAAATCCAAATGAAATGACGACATTTTCAATTTCCGCTTTTCCTCCTTTCGGTGTCTGCTGAAGTTGTCATAAAGCCATAAAGCCAATGGAAATCAAACAACACTCTTTTTTATATAATTATTTTTAAAATTAAATTATTTATTTTTTAAATTTATTAAAAATAACAATAATAATATACACAACTTAAACATTCGTCATAATCATCTTCGTTATATCCCGAAATCCCTTATTGAAGTGGAGTCTAGAAGGTTTGATAATACGCAGCCTTATCTTTATATAGTAGAGATATTGTTTCCAATAGACCCACATGCAGATATAACAATAAAAAAGTAAATACTTAAATATTATTTTTTAAATCTAATGTAATAATGCAGTAAAAATTTTAAATTTTAAAAAAGTCTAATAATAAATAGTCTTATCCTTAACTAGAAGGTAGGTTGATTCTTAATATAATATAATACAAATCAATTAAAATTAATAAAAATCAATAATTTATTAAATTATTAGTTTAATTTAAAATTAATTAATTTAAACTAAATTTAAAAATAAAAACAATTATCAGTATGTTATAAAAAATACATGCAATAAGGTATTTTAACATTTATAAAAATAAAATTATTCATGTAAATGGGAACTCGAAAAAAAACTCAAGTAGTCTTAATTTATTTTAAAATAAGATAAGTAATTAAGAAAATATAGAGACTTTGAATTTATTATTTCATGAAAATAGGAAAATAAAACTAAAAACAAGAATTTTCCAAAAAGGAGTGGTGAGAGGGCCCTCTAAAAAGCATTGGTTTCTTCATCACCGTTCCTTCTCTTTTCGCTTTCTCTCTCTACAATCCATTTTCTCTCTCCCTAAATTGGAAGTGAAGGTGGAAAAGCCTAGGGCTTCATTTTCTCTGCGGGAGAGAAAAATTAGTGAAGGATTAGTTATCATTCGTTGCAAATCAGAGAGGGGAGAAGAAAAAAAATCTAAGCTTTTCTCGATCTGTATAATTACAAGTACCGAGTAAAGGAGGAAGAAGAAGAAGAAGGAAAAGGAAAAATGAGCTTGGATTCGGTTCCGTCTTCGAACACACACGGCAATCTTGATGAGCAGATTAGCCAGCTCATGCAGTGCAAGCCCTTGTCCGAGCAAGAGGTACCGTTTTCGTCGAAGTTGCTAATTTTCAATTTTAGCGGTTCTTTTTTGGCGGGTAGTGTGAAAGTTGGTGTCTTTTTGGGTGTTTTTTTTTTCGGTTGTGTGCTTTTCAGAAATGTGAATGGATCCGTGTTGGGGGGTTCTGGATCGTCCAGATCGGAGGGAAAGTTTGAAATTTTTATTTTTGTTTCATTTCAGGGAAAACATCTGTTCTTTTGGAGACGGGATTTTGTGGGGTTAGGAAACCTTAGTTTGTGAAACTGAATCAGATCCGTTAATGGGTGTGACTTTAAATGGTAGATTGCCTTTTGGAGTGTGATTTTCTAATTCAGATTTTCAACCAATGTAAGGGTATTTAAAAGGTTCGATCTTTTATAAAAACTCGAGAATTTGAATTTAGGTACCTCAACTAAGTGAATGTCGGTTTTATGAACAAATTTATAACTTGTAAACGCTCTCCTAAGATCTCCGGACTTTACTCTTGGCTTGGAACTTTTGCCTTGTTTGATTTTTTATTTTTGTCTGTACAATGTGATCCTGGGAGAACTGAGTAATACTGATTTCTTTTAGTATCATGGATCTGTTATGCTAATTTAAAGGTTGATACTGAGATGTTGAAGTATATGATTTTTTAAACGGATGCTTGCAATGGTGTAGTTGCAATATCGTTTAATTTGCTGTTTAACAAGTAAAGGCTATTACTGGAGGGGTTGTTAGAGTATTGCTTTGTGCTTTGTAATACCTTGCCATGAGCCTGATATTACAGAATGTCCTTTGCGTGATACATTATCCTGGATATTGAGGTAATGATGGTTTTTTTTTATGCAGGTAAGGGCCTTGTGTGAGAAGGCTAAGGAGATATTGATGGACGAGAGTAACGTTCAGGTACTCCCTCTGTCATTGTTTTACATGCCCTTCCCCTATCCCTTTTAGTTATGTATATGAGGATGCAATCATTTTCTGGGTGAAAGGTTGGAAGGTGAGCTAAGAGCTTATCAGCAAACTTTTGCTAACGAAAGTTTTCTGCTATGCGAGAGAAATACTAGTCTGTATGGTTAAATTTGTTCTTTGAATGTTCATACAATTTTGCACTGTTAACGCAGGTGTTTGGATTGAAATTTGGTTTTAATCTGGATTTTCTGGGCTTATTTGATAGTGCTGGTTTTATGATTTCTATTTTAGGTGGTGCTCTGATTATCATCCCTGTTTTGTTTTTAGTTTATGCCATAAATCTTCAATGATAATATATCTATATTACTTGACTGATGCAGCCTGTTAAAAGCCCTGTTACAATCTGTGGTGATATCCACGGTCAATTCCATGATCTCGCTGAGCTATTTCGTATTGGTGGAAAGGTATTTCCTGATTGTTGCAATATGCTATTTTATGTAGTATCTGTCCTTTGCATAATTTAGATAAGAGTTGATTTTATCCAAAAACTAAACGTCTATCCTTTGTTTTATCTATGGTAGTGTCCAGATACAAATTATTTGTTCATGGGAGATTATGTAGATCGTGGGTATTATTCTGTTGAAACTGTAACTGTAAGTTATTTCTTTCCAATTTAATCTCAGTTTCATGTTGCTGCTCCTCTTTCTTTTCCGAATTTCCACAAGGACTGATCATTACTGTACAATAAGCTGGTTTTTTTTTTAATCATACGTGAGAAGCACAGTTGATAATGTACTTCTTATTCCTTAATTTTCTCTGTTTTGCTCAACAATCCAAATTCAAGTGTTGGTGTACTTGGCTATGCCTTTCACATTTGTTTTATTACTTCAGCTCCTGGTAGCTCTGAAAGTACGTTTTCCTCAGCGAATTACTATACTACGGGGTAATCATGAAAGCCGTCAGGTACCAATCAGGTTTTCCTTTTTCTCTTTGATGGATCAAACTTTCTTGAGTTGATTTTTGCTAATCATAGTTTTAGAAGTTTAAGCATTTAGGTTTAGTTTGTTCTTTTGGCCGGGGCTTCGAATAAAAGATGCCTTCCGATCTTTTAAACTTCTTTGAAACAGGATATGAGTTGAATCTCTGTACTGATTGTAGGCTTTTGTTTGCTATTTCAGATCACTCAAGTTTATGGCTTCTACGACGAGTGCCTACGGAAGTGAGTTCCTTTCAATCCCCAATTGAATGTTAATACTTCTTGGCAGCTTTAGTTAATTCAAGGTTCTAGCTACAAATCTTTGTTATGCTTACATCTTGTGATACATCATGTCTAGGTTGGTAATAACTAATGTGATACATCAAGCCTGAGGGTCTTGAATACGATGAACAACCGAGTTTTGAACCTTTGACTTTGGGCACTTTTCTTTCGTATGGTTAGATGTTACTTTCATAAAATATCGCAAACTATTAACAAAAACATTGATATGTCGGTCTCGGGTTTGAGTTTGTGAAATTAAAATCTTCTGATTAGCAAACAGTGTTGTGGCTACTGCTCTCTTTTGATGGTTATTATTCGTTTTTCTTATAGTTTCTTTTGCTAGATTTGTGTGAGCATTATTGTCTCTGATTCTTATTTGCAGGTATGGCAATGCCAATGTTTGGAAGATTTTCACTGATCTGTTTGACTATTTCCCACTGACAGCTTTGGTGAGTATACCATGAAGCAGAAAATATCTGAGTATTATGTTCTTTACCTACAGCCTCCTCTCTTATGCAATACTTAAACAATTCCATCATATACCTCTTTTTTTACCTGAAGGTGGAGTCAGAAATATTTTGTCTACATGGTGGATTATCTCCCTCCATTGAAACCCTTGATAATATACGTAATTTTGATCGTATTCAAGAAGTTCCCCATGAGGGTCCTATGTGTGATCTTTTGTGGTCTGACCCTGATGACCGATGTGGTTGGGGTATCTCACCAAGGGGTGCTGGATATACCTTTGGCCAAGTAATATAAACTTGTCTCCTTCAGTCTTTTCATATATTTAACTTTCCATTTTGCTTCTCTTCTTTGTTTCCTGCTGTGATTTCTCTTGGCCCGCTCTAATATTTTTTTCTTTTTTATAGGACATATCAGAGCAATTTAACCATACAAATAACTTGAAACTCATTGCTAGAGCACATCAGTTGGTTATGGAAGGATATAACTGGGGTCATGTAAGTACACTCTAAAGAACTCTTCACTGCCTTCTCTGTTATCTTAATCCTTTTTTGGATGAATGTTGGCTCTTCTTTTCACAGGATCAAAAGGTAGTTACGATATTTAGTGCACCGAATTATTGTTATCGCTGTGGAAACATGGCATCTATTTTGGAGGTTGATGACTGCAAGGGCCACACCTTCATTCAGGTTGATCTTACTGAGATACTTGTGCCATTTTTAGGTTAATTTAAATACAATCCTGTAGAAATAGTGGGTTGAAAATCATTAAGCGAACTTATATTTTTGCAGTTTGAGCCTGCTCCAAGGAGGGGAGAGCCAGATGTGACCAGAAGAACACCTGATTACTTTCTATAATGTGAGCTGACTAGCCGTTGCAAACTCTTCCGGCCATTGCCTCCTGGTTGGATATATCCTACGGCTTTGGTTGGTGAGAAAGCAAAAGCATGCGTAACGGGCAGTCGAAGCTTCGTTAACTTGATTGTTTCGTTGATCTTGCTCAAAAGTTTCTCCAATATGAAGTAGAAGACCCGGCAATGCAGTAGCTGCATATGTACCATTGGGTGGGCATCATTTGCATTTAGTTCCCTTGATATTGCCTTCTGTTGCAAATATTTTTGTTCTTTACCTTATCTTTATGTAGGGGGTGTTTTTTGGTTATTGGGATCTGTAGAGGGACGATGAATGGGACATATAATGGATGCTTTCATGATCTTGATGTTTTCTGCTGTTATAGTTCTAATCAAGAGTTCTCCAATAGATTCTGTCTTCTGTTTTCACCTGACAATCATTGCCACTTAGTAACTTCTCAAACTAAAATGAAACGATTAAGCAAGGCTAAGAATACATAAACATGATTCATTAAATTTGCAGCCCATATTCAAGTTCCATTTATTTTCATAGCTGGTAGGCATTATGATTCAGACAACAAGGCTGTTACACGAACAGTTAAGATCAACTTCTTGTTCCCATAAAACCCAGATGTTGTCCCCTGTTATATTTCGTTTTACAGTAGTCAATAACCTTTCTGATTCCAACTTAAAATGAGCTGGACAAGATTTTCTATCTGCAAAGCATCGATTAATCATAGGTTTTCCCCACAAATTTTAAGTTGGAACCTGTTCGGGATAGGACAACATGCAATGTCACGAAGTCCGCCGGTTTTTTCATATTCTGCATTTCTATGTTCTTTCTTTGAGTATGACTAGTGCTTCCAAGATTATGGGAACTTGCTTAGTCTTGAACAAAAACAAATGTCTCACGTGTGCTTGTAACAGGTCCTTGGTGAACACCCGGTAATTAGAAACTAAGCTGAATCGAAAATATTTAATCAGGAGTAGTTAGGAAGTTGGAAAGAATTCATGAAATGATAGACTACTGGGATTTTCCAATGATTAAATTGTACTCAGTTTGCTTTGATCCATATCCTGCTTCTGCAGAACAATGGTGGTCCCAGAATAATTTAAAAGGTTTCAGAATCATGGAAGTTTAAACAAGCTGTTGTTTAGCTTACTATTGTTCATTTCTGTACAAGGAATTGGTTTCTGAAACTTCTTGGTGTTTTACAGAGCTGAAGAATGCTGCCAGGAATGATCAAACCAGACCCTAACTGAGCTCTGGCGTATGCTTGTGGCAGCATCAGGATTTTCTTGGTCTTTCCAACGTATGCTCGCTTAGTGAAGTTGTCATAACCATTATCCTCGATTGCATCTAAGATTTTGCGGTACAACATTAATGCCGACCAGACCTACAGGTCAAATTCTATCGTCAGGATATTGCAGAACCAACTGTTTTCACAATTGTTCATTTTGCTGTTAGCATTTGCATCCGGAGTTTTATCCACGATTGTGGGAATTGAAACTTAATAATGCAAAAGATGTGGGTGTGTTGTAGTTTACAAGCAACTTACTGGCCAGCGACTGGCCTTGTCAAGTTGTGAGGCTCCTTCTTCTGCAAGGTTAAAGTAGAATCTTGCCCTTTTGATCTGCTCCTTCATAAACTCCCTCCACTTATAGGTCACCTTCCCGGCAAAAACATCGTTGTCGTATAGCCCGAATTGTTCGAGTTCATCTTGTGGAAGATATACTCGGCCTCTCAAGGCACTGAGAGAAAACTAAAGATCATTAGAAAGCATTTCTTAAGGAAAGTAGCAAGAGGATAGAAACATCAGAAATATCAACTTACTCCTCCCCAACGTCTCTAAGAATGTTTGTGAGCTGATTTCCAATGCCTAAATTCAATGCTGCAGTATAAACACACTGTGCAGAGGAAGATGATTCGGGAGCAATTCCCATTACAGGGACGCTCATAAGACCTACAGTACCAGCAACACAGTAGCAGTAAAGATAGAGCTCTTGAAAGTTCTCGTATCGGCATTTTCTTGCATCCATTCTCATACCTTCAATCATGTCCCTGAAAGGCTGTGATACAACACAATACTCTTATCAGATTGGAAGTAAGGCCTGCACAAGTTATGCAAAAATATCTGCAGATAGATCGTAACTGCGATTCTTGCATGTTAGATGAACATGTATTGGACAAGAAGTTTGATCAAGGTGACAAAGTAGTTCGAGAACCTTAATGTCTACAGGGAACTTGAACACTGTATCAGTAAGAGCAGCATCAAGCTTGTCATAAGGGCGTCCATGGAAGATGTCTTGTAGTCTCTCTTCCCACATATCAAGAACTGTAGAGCTCATGAAGACTGCATTAGGTCCATCAACCAGTTCATCTGTTCTCCTGCACCAAACTGCATAAATTTGCAGCAGAATAGTTTAGGAATGCATCTTTAAGAAAAGGTTCTGCAAATATTCAATTTAGTTAATGAATGTCAGGTGCTGAACTCTCACCATATATAGCCCATATAGCTTTCTTTCTCTCCTCTGTCATCAACTTGGTTCCTGCATTGATTGAACATCACTCTTAAGCTTGAACCTAGCATCAAGAACTACAAGAGGCAAGTATGTGCAACTTCTGCAAACTATTGGACTGGATATGGAAAGAGGATCTAAATCACACCTAAATAAAACGTCTTGGCATACTCCGAGCATATCTTTCTGCAACTTTCGTAGGCTTCTTCAAGAAACACAGGATGGAACTCAGGCTTTCTACAGGCATCTTGGTTGGCCAAGTTGTCAAGATTTGATTGCTTCTCAACAATTTCATGGATATGATGAGAAATGTCTGATTTCAACGCTTGAGGAAAAGAAAGCATGCCCGATCTTTGAGGAATAGCAGCAGCTTTAGCACCTGTTACTCTAACATTGTACTTCTGATAGAAGAACTTGCCACCATTTTCTCCAAAGGGAGGTTTAGCTGGAAGCGAAAACGTGGAGCTCATTTTCACGAATGGAGATTTTGTTTCTCAAGTATCACAGATTCTGAACAAGTGATTATTGATTAAACTACATAAATAATGTAGAATGGTGAATCAAGTTCCTATCTTTTCTTTATACTTGCTAAGAAGACAATCACATCTACATATGGCTACCTAGATTGTCCATAAACAAGAGCATCAAAATTGCCACCTTTAGTTTGTTGTCTTTATTTGTTTCTTGTATTCAACTGTAAACAAGAAGGATCTTTTCGGACAGCTCACCGAGTCTAGAAACTTAGATTGGCTATTGTGAACTGAAACACCTACTTTCTGATGTTCAAATCTCAAACATAACCATAATTAAAGTTAGCAATTTCAACTGTCTACTATGATTGGACAGATATGCCAGCATTTGTTGCTGCAAAATTCTAGGCATGTAAAAAGATTCCATCTTTGTCCGTTACAAGTAGCCAAAAACCATTGATGGTACACAAATACCGTCTTTTTATGAAGTATGTAAGAGAATCTTGATCTTACAGGATAACCAGTTAAAGCCGTTTGGTTCAATTTTTTGGATTTTGTCTCAGGTCGACGTTAACAACCTTGTCAGGTACCCAGGTTGCAGACTAAAATACGTACACAAATGCAGAAGTAAAACAAGAGAAGTAACCAATTTACTCACAGATCACAAACTTCAATAAATAAAGCTAACGTTTGGACTGGCATGTAGGACAGGTCTGCAACTTTAGATGCCATTTTAGCTGCTGCTATAACATACCCGACATTTTGAGAAATATCCGAGTACGAATCTTACAAAAGTGACATGCTAAGGCAGTTGGTAAATTAAATTCATTACTTTCATTTTAAAACAACATGTAAAAAGTGGAAAAGAGATAATCAATTTTGGCCCAACTTATTTATAACCAATTTCAGTCTTAGAAATTACAATCATTATTTACCTCATTAAAGTTTCAGTAGACCATTGGGCACATTACAAAAACGAAACACTTGTAGTCACAATAACATTACATTTCAAGATCATTTTTATACACATTGAATAAAACTTAATATTACATTTTTCAATACAACATAACGAAATACATATGCAGACGTATACTAATTCCGACCTGAAACTTTTACTCGGAGCCTCTATGGAGTCCTTTGCTAAACCTTGAAAATCACGTTGCAATTTTTTATGAGTTTTGCGAACTCAATTGAGTAATCATCATCGATGGTTCACTCATGTAACAAAACTTAATCATCAGATAATCACGCAATTCATATAGTCAAATGGTTCATATCCATTCATCATTACATTTCAGCTTTGCAATTCATTTAATAAATTCTAATCACGTATGAATGCTATATGTATGAGATTCATATTCGTTTTTATTGTTGTGACCGAGTGCCTATCACATACATATACAAATACTGACCCATTCGACTCGGTCAGAACAGAATCACGAAGCATAGTTCTATGTGTAGAAACAATAATCACAGAGCAAAGTTCTACGTGTAAGCGCTTTCATACTGACTACTCCGGTCATAACGCCTTTATATTACATGCATTGAAATGATATACACGTTACAATTCAGTCTTCAATTCAATCACTTTCACTTGCATGTATTATCATAGTATAACAGTCTCAATATCAGTAGTCATCGGACTAGGTTCGGCATTTAACTTTCAGTTGAGAATCAGAATATTCAATTAGGCAGTCTCATTCAGATACAAATAGCACTTCCAATATTGTTTGCATGCATCAAATGCCTCGGATATATATTGTCCGGAATTCAGTGCACAATCAGTCAATGCAGTTCAGTAATATACAGAACATAACAAATAAAGTGAAACCATCTAAGGTTACTCACAGTTGCTTCCTTAAGCCTATTGTCTTGACGTTTCGATAATATCTGGAAGTGATCGTCCTAGTTGTTCATCTATACGCAATAAAAACAATTTCATATTACTAGAGCACTTATGTAACAGGATAAACACATGTATCAATGTTTCATATCTCATGCATGTTCAATGACAAATTCTCGAGTATATTTTTGTCATACATTGATGTACATATCATTTGTATTCCAATTGTAACGAAATTCAATCACTCATTCCCATTTCAACTATTTCCGAAAACATTCCATTCTTGTTAACTGTTTATGATCAATAAGATCCAGAAAATGAAGGGTTTAAATAACATTTCCTTCTAGACAATTATTTCTCTGTGTCTTAGGTTTTTAATGATACTAAGATCATTCAATTTGACTCAATGTGCTGAAAGTTATACTCCAAATAAGTCAGTATGTTCTTAAACTATAATAGAATTCATAACTCAACTTCAGAACAGATTTTCGAATTCTTAAAACCAGAATTACAATTTGCCTTCTTCAGGATAATTGTAGCTTTATGTCCCTAATTTCATTTGAATTAAGAATCACCTCATTTGGAAACTACAAATCAATATATAATCAAAATACCGAAGTATATTTAGTAAAATATTCCAGTTCATATTATTTTAACAGATTCCCTCACTTTCATTGAATCAATTTTTTCAAATCAATTCAAAAGACTACCAATTTTTATGAAGAGGTAGAAAAATTGTTCCTTTATGTCTTAAATTTCTAATGACACCAATTTTGTACAATTGGGTTCAGTATTTTGAAAGTTATCCCCAAAATACTACATACTGTTTACAAACAGTGATAGAATCCAAAAACTCATTTTCAAGCCAAAATGTGACACTCTTAATGATAGAAATCAAATTCGACTCCTTCATAAAAGTTATAGGTTTATGTTTCTAGTTTAATCTGAAATTAAATTTATTCAATTTGGATACCTACAGGGAAAGATATTGCTAAAATACTGAAACCTGTCTAGTGTAACTATTCTTTCCAACCAGTTTCCAGTATATATCTAACTTCAATTCTTTCTTTATTCAGTACACGTTTGATCCATTTCAAGCATCAAACAATACATGTTATAACAGGATACTAAGTCTATAATTCCCTTGCCTTATTAAGCTTTAAATTAAACTCCAAGAATCTAGCTAATCTAAGCTTTCAAACATCCAGCTCATACTTAAGTTTATTATGCAACTTTCAGCCTTAACAGAAAAATAGTACAGAAAATTAATATAACGTTTTTCTAGATTTAGGAGCTTACCAAACATTCAAGTGATGACAATCAAAGGTTCAACAAAAAATTCCAAAATTTAGAGAGACTAAGCAAGTTTCGGTGGGGAGAGGTAAGGAAAGTAAAAAATGAACCTCTCCACCGTACCTTGCTTCATCACCAGCTAAGTGTCACTAGCTTAACATGCCATGTAACCCCAAGGCATGAAGCCCATTTGCCCACCATTTATGCTGCCACATGTCTCCAACATGCCATGCCATTAGTCACATAATGAATGATGCCACTAGTCCTCGTATTATGCTGTCAAATATCACACATTAAATGGTGTCAAATGTCAAAATTTCATAGGCTTAATCATACTAATTTTTATGTACCAACTTAACTTATTACTTGATAATTTTTCTAGTCCAAAAATATTCCAATTTTAAAAATTCTTAAAATTCACAAAAAATTCCGAAATAATACTGGCAATCTCCAAATAAATTTTTATCTCTAATAAGTCACAATTCACATCTTAAATCACATTATTCAATCAATTATACCCAAACATATCAATAAATTTATGAACAATTATTTTAAATATGTCAACAATAAATATTCACATATGTGTGAATATATACAATAATGCATAAGCAAACAATGGACTTCTATGCATTCCTGAGGTCTAACTCCTAACATAGGATATTACAGCTGCCCTCCAAGCTATTTCCACCAAATTATCCTTCCCGTTACTTCAGGACTATGTGGAGATTAAAATGAGAAAAACATGTAGAGCTAGCTAGCTAAACACACAAAAGGTTAAAGCAGAAGGGTTTAGTGTAAGCGTTTGCATGCAATTGATTGTAAGGGAATTCTAGTTTGTTTTGATGAGTAAATAAGACAAAATTATGGAAAATTCAAATGGGATTTGCGCATTGGATTTGGATTCCTTCCAATAGAGTAGATAATGTAACAAGATGTCCTCATCGCGTTTTTAGTCCAACGGTTAGGATAATTGCCTTCCAAGCAATAGACCCGGGTTCGACTCCCGGCAAACGCATCACGCTTGTTATGTTTTGCTCTCTCCAAAGTCCAAACTCGATCAATAACTTAATATGTAACTCTAATTTGATCGAATTTAAATAAACATGATTTGATCTAATTGAAATCTTAATTTTGTTTCAATTTATAAAACATAAGTTAATTAAATTAATTTATATTAGTGTTTATTACTCATTTTTCATTTAAAAACAAATTTCATTTCCTTAGGCTAATATAGTAAATACAAATTCCCTTATATGTCACAGGAACTTGAAGATATAGAATTCTTGAAGAGAGAGAAATAAATAAGTATAAAAGTATTAAAATTTTTAATATGAATAAAATATAGAACTCAGTAATAAGAATTGGATTTGGTAATAGACTCTACACTCTGCTCACGTTAAAAATCCTAATATAATATTGGAACAAGTTTGATTCGAATAATTAATTTTTTGATTGTCCGTTTTGATGTTCAGTCTCAACAACTCGATCCAGTTATCACTGCATCTATTTCAAGTGACAACTAAATGTCAGTTATAATTGTACTTAAAAGAAAATCTTAAAGTATTTTATATTAACTGAGCATGAGGATGTTAAAGAGTTTATAAATAGATCGGGTAAGTAAACTATCTAAATAACTAAAAATAACTAATTCTTGTTATTGTAAACTACACGTATTAAAAGTTATAATAAAAATAAACATAATTGTAAGCAAGTTAATTAGAAGATCCATCCATGGATGTCCTTTTCTTCTGCAGCTTTCAGGTTTCTTCAGGAAACCCCTTATGATCAAACTTGAACAGCTTCTTTTTCCTGCAAAACTTCATCAGGAAGTACCATAGTATAGCTCCTACTGTCATCAAACCACTCACCAAATAAACAGTCTTAGAAGCAGTAGAAAGTATCAGAACCAGAAATCCCGACGGTACCAAGCACAGAACCACTAAAAATGGTAGCTTGAATGGAACCCTGTAAGGTCTCTTCAGGTTCGGGAGCTTCCATCTCAACCAGAGAAAACATGCAAATTCCAATAACATGCCTAAACTATACAGAAAATTTGCTGATGCAACTATGTCAGTGAAAGTCATGGACGAGACACCAAGTATGATCAGAGTAGAGAGGAGGATCGCAAGCCAAGGCGTGTTGAACCATTTGGACCTGACGGCGAAGAACCTTGGCAAGACACCTATGTCCGCCATTCCCAGAAGCTGGTAAGCGCAGCTACTCAGTTGAGCCTCGTATAATCCGAAAGCAGACAACACTGCACCAACTTCAAGCCAGTACTTGAGCCACTTGCCAGCAATAATCTCTGCCGCCGTAGCATGAAATCCCGATTTCCACATGTTTTGATCCACAACAACAGCTCCCGCCACCGCGAAGAGAGGGATCAAGTAAGTTAAACAAGTGAAGACCACCGAAACAAGAAGAGCCACTGGGAAGGTTTTGTGAGGTTCATCAACCTCTCCTGCTAAAGTACTGACACTGTCCCAGAAATTCAAGTTCCAGAAAAGTGTGTTGAGGTACAAGTTCCAATCTTTCTTCACACCTTCCTGGCCTGAACTGAGCCACCTGTGAGGACGAATCTTTGGGATAGCTACTAGTGACATGATTAAGAATGGAGAAACAGAAACGATACCTAGCAGAATACTTCCATACCCAACTATGTTCAATCCCGTATAGTTAACAAAAGAAAGAAACACTGATATGACGACCACTGCAACTTTTCTTGGCCAACCTGAGTCCAAAGCAGGAGCTACCTTCCCGATGTAATCAATACAAAGAAGTGGAAATGCAGCGATGTTAATGACGACACTCAAGAACTTCCAAATCCCCATTAATGAACCAAAGAAAGGGCCAAAAGCACGATCAGCCCATATCACGAACCCGCCGTTACCAGGATATGCGGTGCAGAGTTCTGCCGTGATAAGAGCCTCAGGGATGCTCCATATGAACGGAAAGATCAAGAAGCCGAGAAGGGCATAGAGCGGTCCTGCAGCTTGAACTGCAGGTTCTTCCCCGTAAGGTCCACCAGCAACCTCGAAATAGATGACAAAGATGAGCGGCACAAGTGTAAGCTTTTTCCGTACTGCCCCAGCGGTGGCGGTGGAGACGGTGGTTGGGAGTTCTCCACCCCTATCATCTGATGATTCCGTGGACATTTGGGTAGCGATTCTTGTGGTTTCTGCTCGTCTTTACAATGAACTTCTACAAGTGTAAAAGATCGAACTTTGACTAAACAGAAACTCCGACAAGAATTCTGATAAAGGGCTCTAGTCAGTGATTCATGCCAAGATTGTGAAAACCAGAGGATCGTCACATCAAATAGTAGTTTCAGGTGAAGAATCTGATATTCAGGAATGTGTCGGAGAATCTGAGAGCTTTAGTACTGGTAGGAAGGAGCAGTAATTGCTTAGCATTCATTAGTCATAACGGATGGTTATAGACTTATAGTAATTGCATCATGACCAAAAAGAAAATGCATAGTTCCGTACTAACCTAAAAAATAGAAGGGAACTTTAAGAAGTCTAATAATACGCAACTTTATTTTTATATAGTAGGGAAATTATCTCCTGTAAATTCACGTAACAATATAATAATAAAAGAATACTTAAAGCCTAATCAATTATTAAAAATGTGCGTTCAAGCACAAATGAGAAAAATAAAAAATTTTAATTTTAATTAAATTAAACCGTTACAATTTTATTACACATTATTGTTTGGTATATTTAGAAATGACAATGAATTGTATCGTTTCTGCTCTACCCTCACCTAAAGTTGGGCCAATCGAAACTTTAATTACCAAGCTTATACATACTTTAATTACAAATTTTAACATTTTCCTAGTTCAATGATTTGGTTCAATATCATCTTGTCTTTAGAGTACAGTTGCAAATTCTTTTTTTTTTAATAACATTTTACCTAACAAAATTATATTTTTCTTTAGTAGATGTTATATTCTTTAACATTCTTGTTTCAGCTTGCTGTGTAACTTAATGTTTATCCAAAACAAGCAAATACGTAATAAATTGTTTTAACTTAATGCTTTAAATGACCAATTGGAATAAATCTCTCAATGAAATGTCATCAAAACTAAACATAGAATATAATAATTGCATCTTAAATCTATTATTCATGCGCATTAATTACTTTAAATTAGGAATGACAATGGAATGACTCGTAATAATTAAATGTCCATTACCAATAGCCTGATCTTTAGCCAAAATTCGTCTATTTCGTATCATAGATTGCACAAAAATGATATTGTTATAATATAACTAAAGGCTAAAAATAAAATTTGAACCTTAACGTGCATGACAGAATGTAAAATAAATTCTAACATTTTGAAGTGTTTAAATTAAATTTTAATATTTTCAAAACATACCTTAAATAGATGAAAATTTTAACATGATTAACTTCTGATTAATTAAATATTATGTCAATATTAATCATAACATTATTTTTTATTTTAAATCGGTAGACTCTACTACCAATCCACTTATTTATTTAAATCTCAATCCCTATCCCTCCATTTTCTGCTTAAAAATGTCAAGGCTTTCTTTTCATCATGCATTTGATGCTTATGAATTCATTTAATGCTAACAGAATGTCAAATCTTTTCACAAACCATTTAATACTTCTGAAAAGCTTTTTCAATCCTTTAAACGAATACACAAATATTTGATTTAAATAAAGCATTTAATGCTTTCTTTTCATTCATGCTTTTCTACTAAAATAATCCTGATACCTTCTATCCGAGTTCTTACAGTTACCGCATCTACCTATTGACTTTCTATGTAGAAATATGCTTACCAAATTGTCAATAATGTGCACTTCTTTAAGGACGGCAATTGGAGTTTTTGGAAATAAATTTAATTAATAAATTA
>JANZLD010000003.1:488865-501200 GCA_026413575.1 Erythroxylum carthagenense | reverse complement strand
GCCGCGGGGGTACGCGGGGGTACGCTTGGTACCGAATCCCGGTACCGAATCCCGGTACCGAATCCCGGACCCAACACTCCACCTTTGTCCTTCTTGTTGGAATGGCATCTCCTTCCAATCTACAATGACCTTTCCCAATGTCTGTGACCAAATAACCCCTAAAACCACATCCATTCCTCCTAAATCTAGTACATAAGCATCGATCTTTCGGTCCAGCTCACCCAACCGAATTGGAACTCCTATACACCTTCCTCTAGTAATTATCTTATGGTCACTAGCTAATTCAGGTGAGATAAAGTTGTAGCTTGCCCCACTATCCACCAAAATGGTTTTAGTTGCAGATACCATTGTTTCATTAACCTAAACACTCTTATAGTTTTGCATACTAAAGCGACATCGCCTTCCTCGTCAATATCTGCATCCATAGCTATTATTTTCCCATCTTCATTCATTTTTTAATTGTTATCTAGAACCAGTAACCTTAGTTGTCTCTTCGAACATTGATGTAGTGGATGGAATCTCTCCCCACATCGGAAACAAAGGCCTTTGGCCTTTTTATCCATGAGTTCTTGGTAGGAAACGTGACGCAACCTCTTGTTTCTCTCTATGGACACCCTCCTTTCTCCCCCAAGCCTCCTTATCGATGCTGCCATGGAAGGTGTTGCAAATCTACTCTGTGCATGGGAGTCGGGTTGGTACCCGGATGTTTCTCGGTCCTACCTGCTCCAAATCCACCAGAAAATATCACTAGACCCATGGGGCTTGTATGATCTGACTCTTTAGGGTTCAGTTGACCCCAAGGTTGCCCTCAAAATTACTCTCTCAGTTTTGAGTCCATGCACGATGTCGAGAACCTAAGTTCTCGATGCCTCCTTGCTCTCCATTCACCTCTTCTTTCACAGCCCTTGTGACCAAACGTAAGCACCCTCATCTAGATATTTGATCGCAATCCATTCATGAAATATCCCATAAATTGTTCTTCTGGTAAATAACCCACCAGCGACGATATGAATTCGAAAGACTCAATGTATCCTTCAACTGTGTCAATTTGCCGCAAATCCAAAAGTTCTTTAAATGGATTCTCAAACCACCTCTCTCCATATTGATCTATTAAAGCTCTCTTAAAATCTTCTTAATTCAATTCTACCTCCGTCTCTCTCAAAAGGTTAAACCAATGAATAGTTGATCATTTCATACTTAAGAGAGCCAGTTTGATTTTCACCTTTTATGAGGTATTATGAACCTCAATATATACTTGCGCTCTAGTAATTCACCCCACAAGGTCAGACCCATCAAACATGGCCAGTTTAATGTTATGTACCAACATCCTATATTTCTCCATATTATCATAAGAATACTCCCTCGGAGTGGGTTGTTGAGGATACTGATTATTCCTTTCACTAGCCATAATTTGCCCGCTTCCTGAGATATCACTCCCATATCCTTCTTTTGATCTCTTACCCATCATCTTGCTCATTTCCAGTAGCAAAGCTCGCTGCATTTCTCCCATTGCCATCCTCATAAAAGATTGAATATAATTGACTCTAGCCTTCAAATTAGCCGTACAAGATTCCAACAAATCTATTCTATCAAACATCTTTGGTGGCGTCGATGTTGATCTTTCTAAATTCTTAGTTCCCTAAAAGAAAACTGATTCTCCCTTCCCATATCTGGTAAGTCAGACCAATGATAGAACTCTAGTTTTATAAGTCAAAGAAAGTATATATTATTGAACAGACAAAAGGCACTATACTGTTATTACAAAGGTTATTTCACAGAACACCCCTTCTAAAGCTGAAATGCTCCTAAGAAAGAAGGAAATTTTGTCTGTCTACAATATCTCTCTTCCTACTTTCCAATCCCCTCTCCCTCTTTGCCTCAAAACTACCTACTAAAGTTATTATGTTACAACCCAGCCTTTATACCAACTCAGCCACTAGCTAACTCCCCTTTGCCCCCTTTTTCTTTCTCCTCGAGTATACTCTTTATATCCTAGGCTTATTTACGTCTCTATTATTCTCCCCCCTTCTTGAATTGCTCTCGATCACATGGGTCCTAACACCATATGAGTACATTAATGAGTTCCAAGAATATAAGACAAGATACAGACTTCACGGATTATGATTAGGGGGCAGTGTTATAATCAGACCAAAGTCAGTTTTTGTTGAGGACAAACTTCCAAAGTTGCGAACTTTTTCTGCAAAACGAACATGTGAGACTCCATAAATCTGGCCACTCACTAAAGATACTCAGCTATCATTCAATAATCATTATGCAGATCAAACAGTTGAAAAATAAACAGTACAGAAGAATAAGGGGAATTGGGTACAGGTCTAAAGCCACTAGATAAAAGAAACTAATGATCAAACAACTACATATCCAAGTGTTTTTGTCAAATTTTGGCACACCAGATTCTTCAACAACAGAAAAGGGAAGCAGGGGGTGGGGGGTAGTTCTACAAACTTCAAACCGAATGTGGATGGAAAATCTAGTTTGAGAACGATCCATAACAGATATAACCAGCCACAACTTGGGAAGGAAGAAAGTCAAAAACATATGTAGCATTACAATTCCTTCCAGGAGTTCACTGACTGGGAGATCTCTCTCCATTCTGTTCCCTATGATATTCATCATCATTTGGGCCAGCACTTCGGCTTCTTGGGCTGCGGCTTCTGCTTCTGCTTCTGCTCAGGCCTCGGTTTTCAATGGGGCTTCTACTTTGACCCCTATTTGGAGTTTGGCTGCAGCTTCTTGAGCGTGAGTATGACCTCTCTCTACTATACCTCCTCTCTTGAGGGGAAACAGATCTGTACCAAGATCAAACGGTCACAGGCATAGTAGTAAAGGAGACATTAAGCAGTTCACAAAACAAACATAAATAACGTAAATTTCACTGGACAATTGCAAAATGGCAATGGTACAGATATTACAAAATACTAAACCAAGCATAGTTGACAAAGAGGAAGTAGCTAGACCAAACCTAACCAATCAAGTTGCGCCAAGACAATTGAGAAAACGGAAAGACAGATGAAATAATCGCTCATGTTCAACAATTATGAAGTTTCAGCAGCATTCATACAGAGTTGGAGCAGTTTTATATTTTGCTTTTGCATCAGTAGTTTAAAAGCATTTCAAATGCTTTCCAAGGCAAACTTCAGATTACCTAATTTAACATGAAAAGAAAACAAAGCTAAGATGACTTTACAGAAGGCAACTTTAGGTTAATTCTAACATCAACAAGAAAGAGAAACAAACACCTATGATCTCCATATTGCTTAGTGCAAAATAGTTTAAACCTTAGAAGCTACAACACAAGGAGTACAGACTCCACTAAATGCAAACTCGGCGGTATAAGTTATCAACTTCTTCCATTAAGATTCAGTTTGGAGAGAATAAACAAATTGAAGTCAGCCAAACCAACAATAGTCATTTCCAAACAAACATTTTATCATACCCTGAAAATTGGTCAATAGTAACTACATTATTGCAAGAGAAATACTGGTTAAGTGGTATAAAAACTTCTACCTGCTTAAACTTTACGCTTGTATATTAGCTCATGTCGTTTAGCATATATATTGTACTCTGGATGCTTAACTATCAAACAAAATGGAAGTACTATAAACATACCTTGAGTAATGGCTTCTTTTGGGAGGAGGAGAATAATAATCCCGACTTCGGGAACGAGACCTTGCATGACGTCTTGGAGAACGAGAATAGCGAGGTGAGCGAGAATAACGAGCAGGAGACCACCTTCGCTCACGAGGTCTACCCCGGCTGCAAATTACATTTATGACGTGTTAAAACTTATTGCTGTAAGCCAGAAAAAGATGATGGACCATGAAAACACTAGCAACAATAATATCAATAAGGAGTTGAATATGTCATCATCATCAAAACTGAATACATCTGGGGTTGTTCAAGAATCCACAAGGCTTTAGATTTTGAAATTGTTACCATACAACAGCCGACTGATTTCAATGTTCAAACGTTACTTTCCAATTCTCCCCAATAGTAATGTCCAGAAAAGATTCATGCAATCGGGAGTGAATACATGATATCAAGAACAATAAGTAAGCAGTAAAGCCAACCTCACTCGTTCCCTTGCTCTCATCTCAGTTGGCTTCTTCCTGTTTTCCTCAGCAAATACAACAGTCAATTCACGACCAAGAAGAACTCGGCCATCCATATGATGTTTGGCCTCAGCAGCATCATGAGGATCTGCATACTGGACAAATCCAAAGCCACGTGGTTCCCTGCAAATATTACATGAAAAAGGAAAGTGTAAAAATATGGATATCATGACAGTAACAACCAAGGGCATGGGCTGTGCACAGCATAAACCTTGCTCCAATGAAATTCACCTACACAATCCCCATCATATGAAGGTCATTATAAGCATGAACTAGGCTGCTGACCTTTCAAGTGTCAGTTTAAAGATGACTTGAAATTCTTCAAGACTTGGAACATCTTCAAAATGTATTCAAACTCAACTTCCTTCCAATCTTCACTACCATTAACATCATCTTCAAAAGAACTCTAATTACCCGAATGATGTCTTCAAAACTCTTATTTCACTGTTAAATCTCAAAAATTTCAATTAAGAGGCTGAACTTGCGAGAGCAATGAGAATAACACGAAGAGAATGTCCCATCATAATAACAGAATTTTGGAGGATCTAGCCTACTATTGGTGGACAGCAACTCTAGAGCACACTTCAAACCAAGTAAAAATCATAATTAGAAGAACCATGGCATGATAAAGTTTAAGCTTGGAAACCTCATGAACGAGGACATTGCAAATAAAAAGATTTCAAGCTTGGGAACTCCTCGAGACTTGACGGATGGATTGGAAACTATGCTAGACAGAATCAAGATAAGTTTAAAACTTGAATTTCACTGATAAATCTCATAAGCTTCAATTAGGATACCTACCTTATGAGCACAATGAGAATAATATGAACATAATGTCCCATCATATGAGCAGAAGCTTGGGACTTGCACGATTTTCTTCAAATTTTAATTTCATTTTTATATGTAAAAAATTTCATTTAACAGCCTGAACTTTCAGAAAAAAGAAAAAATGATAGATCGTAATATTACGGGCTTGGGGGAAGGTTCTAGCCTAGCAGGTTTGATTGATAACAAATCATAATTTGAAAGAACCAGGACATAAAAAGTTTAAGATCAAAACCTTAAGAGCAAGGAAGTTTCATTAAAAGAGCTTAGTCTGGAAACTTCTCCAGTATTGAAGGATGATACAGTGCTTGAGACCTATGTTAAGCAGAATCACCAAGAACTCAAGCAAGGCATACACGTCAAGGAGGGGTTTTAAAAAAAACAAATGCCACAATTGAACTTCACCAAAATTTCCATCTTATCTTTGCCAATAGAAAAAGAAAAGGAATATTTTGGGGAAGTCAATAAACACAACCATTAGCTCCATACAATGCAGAAAAGGGAGATAATCCCAATTCAATAAGAAACGAAACAAGAAAAGATTACCGAATCTCAACGAAAACATGTATGTATCCTCACCCAGTATAATAATCCCTAGGCAAGTAAATATCCTTGAGAGCACCGAACTGTTCAAAGGGCCTCCGAAGATCCTCCGGCCTGGATTTGAAAACAAAAAGATAAAATAAAATTGAAATCTATCATACTGCACAAAAATCCACAAGAAAGAAACTAAAGTTTGAAACTTCAGAATAAAAAAACAAACGGGTAACCTGCAATCATGACGAAGGTTTCGAACAAGAAGACTAGTCGGCAGATCCCTACTCCTGCCACCGTATCGACCCCTAGGACTAGGGCTCCTCCCCCTACGACCACCGTAACCTCTTGGCGGAGATGGCGTGTAACTCCTCCCCCTCATTTAATCAATCCAAAGAGAAATAAAGCAAAGCACTCTAAACACACACAAAAAAGTAACAAATATCAAAACTTTACGCCTTGGGGCCGATTAGAATCTGAAAAGAGAGTGTTTGAAAGAGAGAGACCAACCTAAAGAGACAGTGACCAAAATTAGGGTTCCAGAGACGGCGAATCCAGGCACGGAAATTCGATTGGATAACGTTAATAAGGCGGCCTTGGTTTTCAACTTTTGCTTCAGCTCGGGTGAGTGAAAGGCACGCGCCTTGTCGTTGGTTAATGATTATCATTCTAAATTTGTGTTATATCATGAAGTAGTGCTAGGGCCCACTTCGGCTCAACAGGTTCAAACCGTTAATTTGCGGGTCGGGTCTAGCGAGCAATTGGGAAAAGATCTTCATAAGTAGCAGTAGCTCCGAGAGACACTTCTCTGTTGTTTCTCCTCCCACGAAAGCTTGCGAGAACTCCAGGGTAAATATGGTGCCTTGACGTTTCGAAACTTGATTAAGCTTGTTAAAGATTCCATTTTTAAGGTCGCTGTTTCTTTATTTTTGGTTGTGGTGGTTCTCTATGTTGAATTGTTACCTGAAATTCTTAAAAGTCCGTGCTTTTTTCATGTGGACCGAAATTAAGTTTTGTTTTTGAATTGAATTTGCTTGATTAGTGATTAACTCAAGAAGGTTTCAGTTCGTTGCTTTCTAGCTATCGGTTTTTGTGATTGTTTTCTAATTGCAGAACGTGTAAGGGTTTTCTTATGTGTGTTTACGAGCTTCCATGTGGGTCATTTGCCTTCATTTTCATTTCTTTAATATGATTTGCGATTGGTTTTCCAGATCAAAGAGAGAGATCGGAATTTTACTCCACCATGTTCTCCAATTAAACGCACAAAGTTAACAGAGCTTAGTTTAATCGAATATAGGAATAAGGTGTAAGCGGACGAACAAGCCATACTTTGCTCATGTTGAGTTTTCCTTTTTCTCCTGTTAACCAGTTTGCCATTCATATCATGACAGATTTTATGAATAATACATACAGCCTTCTTTCGAGAGGTTTCTAAGAATGTGTTCTTTGTTCTGTGTTTTAGTATTTAGGACAGAGATTTTGTCTAGATGGAGGAACAGTTTATACTAAGAGTCCCACCGTCTGTTGCTGAACGGTTGGATCGCCTATTGAGTGAGAATGCCTCTTCTTCTGAAGACCAAGCAATAGATTTATCATTTTCTGGTGAGATTGTTTTCCTGCTCTTTTTCTGAGGAATGCTGCATGATTTAGTGTTCGATTTTGTCTACTGTAGTTCATGCCATCATCACGAGATCTCATGAAGGTGTAAAAAATGACGAGAAGTTGCTATGCAGGATACGAATCTTATGGGTGTGGTATGGGTTTTGGGAATCAGATCCCTGTTTAATTTGAGATACTTAAATGTTCCTTAAAAATCATGTTCTTTTGATATTTGGCTGTCAAGTTAAATGTGGGTAAGAGAGCGAGATGCTTGAATATTGTGTGCAAATATCTTCTTCCATCTCTTTCAAGTTTCTTGGCTGCTTTTCATATGAAATCGCTTGTTGCAGAGGATGGAAGGAGTGGTACGTTTGTCATTGGTAATGAGCATTTCCCTGCATCTCTCTTGGATCTTCCTTGTGTTGTGGAGTCCTTTAAAACATATGATGATTGTGCACTAGTGAAAACTGCAGACATTGGTCAGGTTGAGATTGCTTTAATCGATAGAAATGTTTAAACTGATTAGTTTTGTATAATCAATTACTTATACTAAATACTGGGTCATCCAGATGATTATGGTTAGAGAGCAAGGTGATAATGCTCCTGAAGTGGTTGAGTATAGACACGGTCTCACTCCTCCTATGAGGGATGCTCGAAAGAGAAGATTCCGTAGAGAGCCGGACCTAAATGTACTGAGTTATCTCTTTATGTCTGAGAAGATGTCATTATATTATCTCAAAATTTTAATTTTCTTGAAAGAATGAAACTGTATGATAATTTTATAATCATTACAAAAGAGTACTTGCTGCCACAAACATTTGAATAGGCTTAGTGTGAGAAAAAGCTTCATTTTGTCCACAATTAAACGTTGGTTGCACAGTTTTTTTTAGTTTGTAAGTTGCATTATGTTACAAGTGGTTCAGTTGCTTCAATTCCTTTCCCTTTCTCTCCTGTTGATGAACTGATTGTGCTATTATGCATTCTACAGCCAGAACTTGTACAACGAGTCGAAAAAGATCTGCTGAACATCATGACGGGTGTAACTGTGGATAATGCTGATATCCTTTTAATTATGGATCAAACTCCTCCATTATTTGGTAGGCACAAAGAGAAACAAAGTTTATTAACTTTTTATGACTCAATAGGTTTTGGCATTGGAGAATTACATATTGATATGATTGAGGCCTCCATTATATTCAAATTTTTGCTTTAGGCAAAATGGCAGATCTTTCCTTTGTAAATGGTAATATAATACCTATAGGATTGAAAGGCCATGCATTGGAATCAGGTTCTAGAAGCATAGGAGGCTTCCCTGTAGCCTTGCTAACCTTAAGCATTTAGCTCTTGTGTTAATTGGTATAACATAAACACTACACATGAAAAGTCAATTTGATAAATGGTAGAGGATGGGACAACAAATACTGCCTTCCATGTGATATTGTGATATGTATCAAACTTGTTTAAATTGGTTTCCTGTTATACATATCTTTAGTTCATGAATCCATTCTATTTATAATTGCTTGCCAAAAATTCCTTAACAAATGCCTACATGTTGAGGAAGATGGTGATCAAAATGCCCGCAATGCAAGTAAGAAAACTGAACCTTCACCTGCAGCCAAGCCTGATGCTCCAGAGGTGGTAGCTAATAATGAGGAACCTGAAAGAAGCGACACAGATGAATCTGATGACTCAATGTGATTTATCGTCCCTCGATTCACATCAAAAAATGGAATCATTCAGTTGAAGGGATAAAATGTGATGGTATCTCCAAATTGCTTTGAGTTGGATTCCTTGCTGTATTTCTGATACATTAAATGATTGTCTGTACCTTTTATGGGATCATGTAGATCGACGGAAAACAAGTAGAATGTAAATCTTTCATGTATACTATTAGTATCAATAAACGATTGCTTCTTATGTTCCAACTTAAAACAACCTGCAAAGTTTTACACATCAGTGTCAGATTCCAGAATGCATGATGTTAAACGCTCAACCTGCATTGTTTGTTTACACTAGTAAATCGGGCCTTGTCTTACTATTGACGTTTGCACTTGGTCCTGTGGGCTTGGTAGACCAATTTTTGCACAGCAGAAGGTGTTGTTAGACTGCTGATCGGAAACCTGAAAGCTGTTAGTATGGCCATCCAGCTAATACCCACAAACTTTTTGCTGGACACTCCTGGACCTTGTCTGAAACACTTTGATAATTTTCATGTGCTCCATGCCCTGCGTGTGTCTTATTATTGAATGCCAGATCCGATTTTCCGTGGTACCATAACCTGCTCTTAGCTCAATAATCCATTTTTTTAGTCCAACTTGTATCCCTTGAATCCTTCATCCATCAATGTTTGCATTGACTCGGAAAAGCTGTTCATTTACACTCAAGGCCAATGCTTTCACATGGAGAGTAGTTTACCCCAACTAGTTTCATCCAAAGTGAACTCAATAGCGACGGAACTTAACGGCACAGAGTTAAGAGTTCTGTTAGTTGAGGGTTTCGATCGGTTTGGTTAATGGTAATGCTATCCATTGGAGAATAGTTGGAGGTGTGGATGAAGTGCCAGCTTTGCTCATTAGGTATGTCCATGACTATGGTTGGTGGTGTAGATGAAGTGCCAGCTTTGCTCATTAGGTATGTCCATGACCATGGTGTCCCAAATCACATCTTTTTTGGTTATCGTTTTTTAAAATCTGCAGGGTTGAGGTCAGTGAGTCTGGTGATGGTGTGGAACAAGTAACCTCAATGTACGCCTTATTTTTAAGTTTCTTTAGAAAGAGTAGATTCAATTAAGGTATGATTCAACCTGAGAAATCACCTAATCCAACTTTAATAACAACATCATTAAAAGTGCAGCACTTACGCTTGACTTGGAATATACACCAAACTTATCTTCCACTTCACACATTCTTGACCATTTACTAGCAAAAAGTCAGCCTCCACCAACCAAACTTCAAGTTAGAGACGAGTATTACAACTTTACTTTAGAGACTTTTTCTTTGAAAATTTCAATTACTAACTGTGGAAAAGAAGGTGGTCAACCCCTTGTTTGAAGGGTTGAACCTAATTTATGTGGCAACTTGAAGCCAAGGGCATGTTTTCTACTCTAATACTACCAAACTCTTAATTAGTTTGGTTAATATATATATATGCACAAGATAATTAGTTTTTTTTTTTCAGTAAAATGTTGATGACGGAGAATATTGTTCTGATTAAAGCTTAAAATGGGAATTGTTAGATGAACAAATGTGAATGAGTTTGGCATTGAGACCAAGACAAGTCGTAATTTGATGTATCCAAATCAAAGATGTTCACTGAGGGTTGAATGTATATGAACAAAAGTAATTAAAGAGAGCTTTTGAATCAATCCTTGTCGTCGTCATTATCATACCCAGTCTAAAATTTAGCAGTGAAGTAGAATTTGAAAAAGTCTGATAGTACGTAATCTTACCTTTATATAATAGAAAGACTATTTTCAATAGACTCACATGCAGATGTGACTGAACGAATAGACGTGAATTTTGAGGGTTGGTCTTTTCCTTACAATTTAAAATTAAAAGGTCGTTTTGTCTCGTGTTTTGACAATTTGGATGATTGCAAGCTGTCTGCATGGAATATTACACTTCAATTCAATGCTCGTAAATAGGGGAAACCTTGCTTGACAAGTTCCCGAGGCCGACAACAGCTTGACCATTTCCCTCCTCAATTTGGAAGATTTCAAGTAAGCAAAGTGGTTAATGACAATAAAGTGACCGACTATTAGTAGATTATAAGTAAATATTAATTAATGTATTCAATTTTAATAATTGTTAAAATTTATTAAATAATAATTACTTGTGATCAAACCATCTTATGTATCTTTAATTATTCGCGGTTAACTAAAAATTTGTTCTTATGAACTTACTTGTTGAGCTTTTGGAGAGCAAATAAGTATTTTTTTTACTGCAAAATTTCTTTTTAAAAAAAAGTATTTGGTTGTAAAATAAAAACGTATTTTTTTAGTAGATATAACTTTTTTAACAACTAAAATACAACTTTTAAAGTTAGAGCTTCTAAAAAAACACTTTTTCATGTAGATTTTTCATATTAATTAACGAATCTATTTTTTAGTCCATTTTATTATTATGTTTTACACAAAATTTTTACAATACTCACAAACTCGTCTTTACGTTTATTTTGAGATTTATATAATATTATTTAACTTTTTTATATGTTTTAATATTTAGTTTTGGTATTAGTTTTACTTGTGTTATAATTTATATAAAAAATTTGGTTAGATATATTTTCATTTATGTTTTATATGGTTTAAAATTATATAATAATTAATATATTATATTTTGTATATTGTTTAATATACTTAAAATAATATTTATATGTATAAATAATTTTTATTATAAAATAAAATATAGTTAAAATTAATAAAAGTGTTTTTTATGTTTATGTTACTAAACAGTCTACTGTATGAAACTTTTTCAAAAAAGTTATTTTTTTAATTAACAACTAAATAGTCAACTGACTTCTTAGAAAAATTATTCTAAAAAAATTTCTATCCATAAAAACACTACTCATATAAACCCATTCAAACATGTATTTATTAATTTGGTCAGAAAAAATCAACAGATTAAAGCTCTTCCCTTTTAGAATTCAAAGGTCTATGAAGATTTAAGACCCAATATATGACTTGGACTTATCCCATCATAATTTGGACCCACCATTCACAACATAGACTCCAACCAGACAATGACCACTAAGCTCTCAAGCTGCCGATATGTACAATGTAACATCCATCTGAGCTGCTCACATGAAAGTCTTTGGCACCGAGTTGGTCCCTCCCTCCATCGACCCCATCTTTAGTAAGCTAAATGAACGGTGATGTGATTGCGACGGTGATTTTGATGGATAGTGGTAAGAGTCATCCTCTTAGTTTTTGGGCATGACTTGATGGAAAGTGGTAGAGTCATCCTCTTAGTTTTGGGCACGACTCAGTCACTTTATGAAATGATTATGTAAGTGCATACATCAACCCTTTTTAGACCCTGAAATTTAGGATTGCCTATTTTTGACTGAGGAGAATTTGTCAAGTTCGTTGAAACAGACTTAATTTTTACACATTCTCTGGAGCAGCTTCAATTTTCACCTAAGAGAGGAAGGGATGAAGATCAGGACCATTTGCATGGTGGAAGTTCAATTCTCGAGAAATAATAAGAAAGTTGCAGCAGTAAACGTGCAGGTTCTGTTTTGGGTATACAA
>JANZLD010000003.1:478085-488765 GCA_026413575.1 Erythroxylum carthagenense | reverse complement strand
TTGGACACATAGTGTATATATATATATATATATATATATATATTCTACAAGGGAAATAAAATTAAAGACAAACAAAAATTATCCTAAATAGGACATCGCTACAATTAAAACTAGGTGATCGGCATATTAGTTTCTTTCACGACATACGTGCTGTAGTTGTACCTCCTAAGCTTTATGTCCCACCAAAAGGTTAATTTCAGTTAAATCTATAGTGGAAGGGGAGAGAATGTTTATTACCCGAAGGGAGTTTACTTCAAATTACCCGAAGGGAGTTTACTTCAACACTCACGCACTGGTATCCCAATGCCTATGTCAGGTTAAGATCTGAATGGACTCTTCATAATTTTGTAGTTACAGGAGAGCTCTTGTCAATGTGGTATAGAAATCCACCGCACCACCTCCCTTGACAATTCGATTCCCAATTAAGCCATTCGCAATGGCAAGATTCGAGCTATGCTTAATTGCATCATCCGACTTAATTTTGACCTAGGATTTAATTCGGTAGGTGATGTATCTTCAATGCTTCAACATGCATGTGCTATTGATTTTTCCACCATTTTCACATACTCAATGACCAGACAAGTTTCATAGTAAATTCCCATTCCTCCTATCAAAATTCCGTCTCAATAGCAACAAGATTGATGCTAGACGTTTAAATTCATGCAACAAAATCGTATAAATGTGAAGTGAAAATTTTTGTAGTTCTTATTTTCATTCCTCGTATCAAAATTTAATATCAATATTAGTATTAGACCCTTAAATTCAATCGAGAATGTAAACCATTGTTTTAAATTTCTAACTAATTTGACCGGTTTAATAGTGAAAATCTTAAATTGGCCGTTTAATTTAGTCCAACAATTTTTATTGTTAAAAACTGACCGGTTTATTAATTAATCGGTTAATTTTCATAGACTAATCAATTTTTATAAACTAAAATAAACCGGTTAATTTCATTTAGCAATCTCATTTTTTAATTAAATATTAAATTTTTTGCTAAGTAAATATTTCAATTTTTAACTAATTTTGTATCAGTACTTTTTACTAAATCTCTTATCTTATTAGTTTGGGGCTGTTTGTTTATGTTTTTTCTCGTTTTTTGTTGTCGTTTAAAAAAAAAACAGATAAGTAAAACGTGTTTGGTTTACTCTGTTGCGATTTTTTGTTTCTAAAAATAAAAAACCACAACAGTTTTACAAAAACAAAAAAAAACATCGTTTCTCTTAATTTTGACTATATGTTTTCTTCGACAAAAAACCGACACACTCTGCTTTCTATCTCGAAAATAATAATAATAATAATAATTAAAAAAAAGTAAAAGTAAAAAATTTATAATAATAATAATAATAAATTAATAAAAATAAAATTAATAAGAATAAGAATAACTTAATAATAATAATAATAATAATAATGAGTTTATTAGAAATCTTGACCAAACAAGTTTTTATTTTCAATTTTTATATTACAAATCTCAACTAAATAGATTTTCATTTTTTAAAGAAAAAAATAAAAACTAAAAACAAAATACTAAAACTAAAAACAACAATAGAAAAATAAAAGTAGAACTAAACGATACTTAATTTTCAGTTCAATTTTTTAAACATTCTTATAAATTGAAAGTGTCTTGTTTTTCCATTATAAGGATTAAATACAAACTTTCCACGCGCAGAATCAAAAGTTATTCGATCCAAGCCAACAACATTCAACACAACACAACACGAACTTGTTCATTAAAAAGTAGTTGACTTTTGAGTTTACAACGTAATCCCAAAGTTGCTGCAACAATCTAGTGACGGTCTCTGCTCTGCTCTGCTCTGCTCTGTCTCTTCTTTCGTCGGTGCCTCTCCTCTTTTCTTGCACAAATCAAAAGCGCGTTTTTGGTATCAATGTGGGGTTCAATGGGACGGTGACACCAACATTACTGCCTCCATTCCAATCTCTATCTACTCTTGTTTATATATATATATATATATATATATGCATGTAATAGTATACTGATTCGTACTTATAAAAACACTATAAGGCACAGCTGTCTTCTATTTAACGTGTTCTCCAGCTATACCTATCTGCCTCCTCTTGCCTCTGTTGCTTGCTTCTCCCTTTTTTATTTCTCTATTTCCTTTGAAGACATACCACTTGTAAGTTCACTGGTTGCCTGATCTTATGTTAATCACCCATAATTCATCAGTTAGGAAGCCGTGATAAAGTGATTTGAACCGATATTGATAAATGTTATTGTAATTATGACCGTATAAATTATAATTATTAACTACATTGGGATGTTTATTAAAAACAACCTTTTTATAATGTAGAGATAAAGTTGTGTACTATATGGCCCTTTCAAATTTGGCTTTATTATAAGATTTTGGTGTATGATGATGATAATAATGACATTGGGACGTTCAAATCAATCGTATAAATCATGAACTATTTTTGCTTAATCTCTTGTTGAGCAAAACAACCCTCTCAATTAAAGATCATGCAGGGAGAAGAGGATTCATGTAAGGACGTGATTTTTGTTAAGATTATAATGTAGCTTAAAAAGGTTTTACGAAAAAGAAAAGAAAATGAAGAGAAGTAGATAATTAAATGGATTTAAAATTTTTTTATTCTTCTTAATTGTAAATTGTGGTGTATAGTTCCAAACTAATATTATAATTTATTGTAATTACAATCGTATCTCAATTAGTGCCTCTTACTTACTCTAGCTATTTGACTTGAATTTATTGGAGAACATACAGACTACCATTTGGCAGGGGCAACGTGGCCAAAAGGGCATCCGACACGTGGACTTTCTTCACAAACCCCTCCCAGCTTGTGTACGGTACGAAGAACGTACCCATCTCAAAATCGTCCATGCATGGAGTCTGGAGATCTGAAAAAGACAGTTGTATGTGACAAAGCATTGCCTTAATTTGTGATTGACATAAGAACGAATTTAATGGTTGTTGGCTTAATGGGTCCTCGACCTGATCTCACTCCTTTTCGATATCAAGAAAAGAACGATTATATAAAGGAGGGAAAAGAAAAAAGAGACATGGTAGGTCGTGGGTGGAGGAGGATGACAAAACCTAGTCGTAGAAAAGCAAACGAGTTAAGGGCTTGTCTTTGATGTGGTTCAAATGCAAATCAGCAACTATGGTGGGAACGAGGTTTTGTGTCACCGTCCCTCACTTTAAGACACAAATCAGCTGAAAGGTCGAGCTCAAAAAGCTTGAAAACCAGGAAAAAAACTGTGTATACGCTCCTGTTTCACAGGTCATATCTTGAATGTGCAATAAATTAGACTGGTTTTGGTCAAAGTTCCTGTGCTATGTACCCTTGGTATTACAAAATAACGAAAGGTAAGTATGATCATATTAATCTAATAAGACTATAGGATCATATAGTATAGTATAGTTATTATTATAATGCTATTAACAGTTTCGTTGACAAGCACTTCAAGTTGTCCAACTTTTTTATTAAAGAATTTAGCAATTTACCTTCCTCAGGATCCTAATGTATATCCAATTAGTTCATCTAATCACGAATTAGGGTGACTTAATTAAACCTTAGCGGTTGACCATTGCATAGAGATTTTATTAAATTAAATAGCTATGTGTTATTTTAATTATGCAAAATGTGTTATTTTCTTTTATGATATTAGAAAAATTAACATAGTAATATGTTGGAAATTTTATTTTACAAAGAAAAGTTACGTTTTAGATGAGTGTATTAATTGGAAAGATTGAATAAAAAAAAGACATAATTAATATGTTGGTAGAAATTGGATCATTAATTACACCAATTAATATTTTTAAAAACCTCCCACATAATTGGGTATTGCTTAGCTAATTGTGGGGTAGGACAAATTTTCTCACATAAAAATTAATCCATGATCCTTATCATTTTGGGTAGGTGTTTATGCATGATCATGAATAGTAAATGATGTGTTAATGTGCATACATCGAACATTAGTAAATTGGGTCAGATTAGAATCGACTAAACTTTACATTAAACTCGAATTTAAGCTTCAATTTGACTCTAATAAATTCAATTAAATAAATTGGTTTTGATAGAAATAAAAGTCTAAACATTTGTCTTTAGTTTATTCTTGAAGATGAAGCATTCAAGCTTTTCACATAGATATAAATAGCATATTTGTCTATGTAAAGAGCTTTTATTCTTGAAGAAAAAGCATTCAAGCTTTTTACATAGATATAAAAAGCATATATTCTTGAATCCATCTTCTTCAAGAATAAACTAAAGACAAATGTTTAGACTTTCATTTTTGTTGCTATTAGCTCAACAAAGTCCCTCTTCTTTATACATATTGATTGATATTCAATTTGTGGGTCATATAAGAAGATTACTGGGAAGCTTCTCATGCAATATTGTTATTCGCTTTTGATACCAACAATAACATTCAACACCTCACGCAAAAAGATTCCAACGTGTGCAAATACGTCATCAATCCCCTAAATAGTAAATGAATTGTCATTTATACATACTAGAAAGCTTGTAATTTAATTATTTTTGGCCATGCTTAATTATTTAATTCTCTATGTTATATCATATTAATGAATTTGAAGGCTATAATATTATAAAACTTAAAAGACAATGCATTTTATCTAAAACATTCGACAACATCAACATAAAGTATTTGTATAGTAATTTATCGTGCTAGTTTTATTTATTTATTTAATCTACATTATTTTTATATTATCTTATTTATATGTGAATTTATTAGAAACAACCTCTTTATTATATAAAAATAAAATTACATATTATTAGACCTCTTCCTATCTTCCTTCCTTGCAAGACTTTAAATTTAAATTTAACGTCACGACGATGACCACTACTGCACAAGTCTTAAATAAAACCTTAAAACAAGAAGCTTGAAGGTTAAGTTACGTTGCCAAGTTACTTGGGAAGTACCGACCTACGTAAATGACAGCTCTGGTGGCGACGGCGAACCAAGTCAATCTCACAATGTCTTGGAACTAGGCATGACTTTTATCTTGATTGTGACCATCATAACTTCTCGGAAAATATTTTACAACTTCATCATAATTTCTCAAAACACAAGAGGATAAATAATTACACCAAAACTGACTCTAAAAATGATATCTTTCTTCATAACTTCTCACAATACACTTAGGATAGATAATTACACCAAAACTTACTCTAAACACGAGAAAAATTTCGTTTGTTACTAAAAAAAAAAAGATCTTTACCATTATTTAGCATTAAAGGAAGGGAGTGTTCGAACCGAGAAGAAAAGGTAAGATCTTTGGACATTTATAGTTAAAGAAATCAACGTCTGAGTTTAGAGTCGATGAAATGATCCTAAAGGGTGCCCTAAAGTTACAGTTTTTGTTATTGGTAAGAAATGGAAACATCCTAGTCAATGTCTCCTGCCCGTACTAGGAGTCCAAGCCACGTGGTTTGGAAATCGCGACTCTCTCTCTCTCTCTCTCCCCGACACTCTCTATTATGTCTCTCTCTCGCTCTCGCTCTCTAAGTGTAAACGCACTCTTTGTAAATTTTCACCCGCTTTCTCTCCCCGTTGTGTGTATATAACTGATCGTAAGAGAGGAGGTTAGCGATGTTACTTAGTATAGCTCTGAAAAGCTCAAACCTTTTAAGTGAAATTCATATCCAAAATCGACCCTTTTAAAGCGGATTGCTACTCCAAATCTCGACAGAAATCATCTCCCCCATTTTCTGGGGACTTATATCTTCCACAATTCAAGGTAATGCTTCCCTTATGTTGCTAACTTTTCTTGGTTTTGTCCAGTTTTGTTTGGTGGTTCTCCTGTTTAGAGTATGGACATAGGCCTTCAATGGTTAAAAGGCCTGTTCTTTCGTGTCCTAAACCTGATTTCTGATGCTTCTGCAGTTGTTTTCTGGTCCTGGTTACATTGGAATGTTAGTTATTCTGTCACTCTAGAGTCTGGTATTGTGGTTATGAGTTTGTTAGACCCATTATTTGTTGGTAATGGATCGGTTGCATTTCATTCAGGGATTTTTGGGTTCTCGTAAAAATGTTGGTATTTATGGTTTTGGCCCTTTTGGTCCTTTGCTATGGATTCAGGATTTAAGCTGACTGTTCTTGACTATCCTCAGATCCATTGTCTTGTTTTCTGCAACAGTAGTTCTATTCTCATAGTGACATGCAATTTTGAGGCCTCCATGGTGAATGTGTATAGCCTGTTTCACTTGTTATATGATTTGTACCATGTACAGGAGAAAATAATGTTTTCTGCAATTGGTTTTGATTATACAGGTTTTTACATAGTAGTCCCATTTTGGATTTTTTTTACATTGAAGTGCTTGTTCAGTATCCAACATTCGTAATCCATTGAATATAAGTTGCGTGTAATACTAAATTTTGATGCTTCTGATTTGTTTCAACAGGAAACCAGAATACATAAATTGCCAGAAGTACGTTTCCCTTTCGAATGGGAATATCTTTTACATGCCCATTTGCTGAGGACATTGACGTGGAAAATGCCTTGGAATCTGTTAGAGTGAAATCTATTAGCTTTGGCGATGATGAAGTTAAAACTCCTGTACGATCAGTTAGTTTCGGCAGTCAAGATCCAGAGCCGAAGATAATGAGATCTTTTGGTTCTGGAAAGATGGTGGTAGAGAGATCTGTCAGCTTTAAAGGGAGGGAATTTGATAAGCTGATCTCCAAAAAACAGATGGGAATGGACTCCCTCCGCCTGGGAACAACAAAAGTTTTGCCATTTTCTGATCCCACCAATCCCAAGCATGAGGCTGCTGTAAAGTTGCAGAAAGTGTATAAAAGCTTCCGAACCAGGAGAAAGCTTGCAGATTGTGCAGTTATTGTGGAGCAAAGCTGGTTTGTTTCTATTTCTATGCTCAAAGTTTTTATCTTTGCATAATCTGTCAAAAAATGCATCTAAAGCAGTTGTTTCAAAATGTTTTAGGTGGAAACTCTTAGATTTTGCTGAGCTCAAGAGGAGTTCTGTTTCGTTCTTCGATATTGAGAAACATGAAACTGCTATTTCACGTTGGTCAAGAGCAAGAACAAGAGCTGCAAAAGTTGGAAAAGGTTTATCAAAGAACGACAAAGCTCGGAAACTAGCTTTACAGCACTGGCTTGAAGCGGTAAGGTTGTGTAAAGAAGTTATATGGAAATTAACTTTATCATTTTTCACATCCATCCTAATAACAAATTGATGTGTCTCTTGTGAAAAAACAGATTGATCCACGGCATCGTTACGGGCATAATTTACACTTCTATTATGTTAAATGGCTACAATCAAAGAGCAGAGAACCCTTCTTCTACTGGTAACTTTCTGGCTGGAAATTATTCATTTCAGTAATCACAAATATAAAAAGAAACGTTTTTCACATATTGGCATCGATACTGCAGGTTGGATATAGGAGAAGGGAGGGAAGTAAATATTGTTGAGAAATGCCCTAGATCAAAACTTCAACAACAGTGCATAAAGTATCTTGGTCCGGTAAGCTTTCCACTCCTTTTTAATCCTTCACTTTGCTATTGATTGAGTTAAATGGTTTCACTGATAGATTCTCACTCTTACAGATGGAAAGGAAGGCCTATGAAGTTGTTGCAGAAGAGGGAAAGTTTATCTACAAGCAGACAGGAGAGATCCTCCATACCACAGATGATGCCAAGTGGATATTTGTGCTTAGTACATCCAAGGCATTGTATGTTGGCAAGAAGAAGAAAGGCAGATTTCAGCATTCTAGCTTCTTGGCTGGAGGAGTAGCAACTGCTGCTGGTAGATTAATCGTTAAAAATGGTGTCCTTAAGGTATAGCTATAAATACCAATGTTGTTTGAAATTGATTTAGTTGGTGTTATATGTTTATATAGTCTGTTGATATCGATTGATCTTTGCTATATGACAGGCAGTTTGGCCTCACAGTGGTCATTATCGGCCTACAGAGGAGAATTTTAAGGATTTCCTTTCATTTCTCAGAGAAAACAATGTGGATCTTTCTGATGTGAAGGTATAAGAACAGATCCCTATATCCTGATCATATACTATTGATAGAGAACCCAAAATGTAGAGCTATAATCACTTTCTTTTGGTTGATTCAGACTAGTCCGGTAGATGACGAAGAAAAATCACTTTCGAAACAAAGAAGCAGTCAGCATATTAGAAACAACTCATCTGAAGAGGACTTCTACAACATTGTTAATGCCTTGGATGCTGCAGCCAAAAGTGCCGCAGACTTCACACCGGGGGTCAGTGACTTGGAGGAAAAAGATGCCCCTGATGCAGTGGAACAACTGAAGTCAGACAGATTCCACAAGTTCGGTAGAAAACTAAGCAATCTTGAAATACCGAGAAGAGATGAACTATTTAAAGAAGTGGGTGAAGATCAGTCTGTTGACCCGAATGGAAGCAGTGTGTCTGCAGACGTTTCATCGAGAGCTGACTACAGATATGCAGATGAGGGGATATCTAAAGAACAGGATCACTCAACTCCAAAGCAAAACAGGCTTCATGAAGGGCGCGAAGATAATGAAGTAGAAAACATCCCTAAAGAAGCAATCGTTCAAAGGATTAACTCTAAGAAGGGAACAAATTCATATCAATTGGGGAAGCAATTATCTTGCAAATGGACAACAGGAGCAGGTCCAAGAATTGGCTGTGTAAGGAACTATCCCTCAGAACTTCAATTCCAGGCTTTAGAGAAAGTGAACTTGTCCCCAAGAAGTGCCGGCCAATTGAGAACAAGAAGCAACACCCTACTGACCCGAAAATTTTCCGTTCCCACAAGCTTTTCCGAGGAATTAACAGCAAACATTGGCTCACCATTCTTCACAGGAAGAAGTTTGGATTAAGAGAAGTCAGTTTGAAGGACATTAATGGAAAGTAGATAGGAATAAGCGTGGAATAGATTCTAATTCATTCATTCTTCTTTTTTGTGAATACAGAAGATAGTATAGGAATTCTTTGTTATTCTTTTTCCTTTCCCATGTAGCTAAAGATCACTTCTATACATCAACTTTCTGTATACTTTCCTGTTGTACAATACCAGATGAAATTTATAAGATCCTCTTGGGTTTTCAAGCCCATTTCAAACGAAGAATTAGTTTTTTTGTTCTTAAAGTTGAGATATTTAAACATCGTTGAATCCAATAGCAGGTGATTCCTCCAACTAACCAGACGATTCAGGGAAGTTGGAAGTACCAAGAAGTAAACTTATGCTCTGAAACGCTAGATGAAGATATGAACACAAGGCACCAGCAGAGCTTCAATGGGTTTCTGTCTCTGAGTCAGTTTCTACTGTAATGAGTATGTTCAGAATAGTTCATTCACTCTATAAATTGTTATTCAACTTGGAAGAAAACAAGAACAGAGGACATTGACCCCAGAGGCTAGACATTGCTCTTGAAGTAGCACGAGCTCGCTGCATATCTGCACTCACAGCGTAAAATATCAGTGGCTCTCGGGAATCTGAAGCTTAAAAATGTATGAAATAGTTCCTAAGTTTACAGATTCTTACTTAGAAACTGCTCACTCCAGAAGGAGACAGCTTCTTCCTCCGAGTCTTTATCAGAGGGAGACATGCAGGTTTTGGGAGGGTATTTTCACTTAAAGTTCTCGTCATTTACACCCTGTTTGGTAAGCGATGGATTGAATTTAAGATTGAATTCAATTAATCTGTTTAGAACTTAAAAAAGAGCATAAATTCAATTCCACTAGGATTCAAATCCCACTTTCTTACACCCTATTTGATAAGTGATGAATTGAATTTAATCTCAATTCATCTGTTTAGAATTTAAAAAAGAGCATGAATTCAATTCTAGTACGATTCAAATTTCACTTTCTTAATGAATTCAATCCTAGTTAAAAACCACGTGAATTGAACTCCACCACTGCGCCTCTCACAACCACTGCCATCTGATTGGTTCAACAGTGCGTGAGATTGAAGAAACTCTCACGTGAATTATTTTCAACCTCTTGAAAATTCTTCTCTTCTTCTCCTCTTCTCCAACTCTTATTATTATTATTATTATTAAGGAAATAATAATAATAATAATAAGGGTCATAATAATAATAATAATAATAATAATAATAATAACTGAAATAATAATCAAAATAATTGAAATATTCAAAAGAAATTTATAAATAATAATAATAAGACTAATAATAATAATAATAATAATGAAATATCCAAAAGGAATTTGTAAATAATAATAATAATAATAATAATAATAATAATAATTTCTGTAACTAAATATTATTTTTTGTTTTAGATAAAAAGTTTAATTTTTAAAATGTTTTATTTAATTTAATTAATAATTTATTAATAAATATTATATAAGAGATTAAAATAAATTTAATTAATTAAAATAATTTATTTTGAAGTTTATTTAAAAGTTTATATTACCAAAGGATAATAATAATAATAATAATAACAATAACCAATGTATCATAATAATAATAATAATAACCCATATATAATTTCAAAATAATAATAATAAAATATTATGTAAAAAAAATTAAAAGAGACATGGCTCGCGAGGCTGGACGAAAATTTGGCCAGCCTCGCAAGGGCAAGGGCGAGCATGGGTCATGCCATTTTTTTAATTTTTTTTATATAATATAGTTTTATTATTACTATTTTGAAATGATATATGGGTTATTATTATTATTATTATTATTATTATTATTATTATTATTATTAT
>JANZLD010000003.1:461258-476508 GCA_026413575.1 Erythroxylum carthagenense | reverse complement strand
TTTTTGCATATTGTTGTATTTCGTATATTTTGGATTTTGGTATTTGGTTTGTGAATGGCTTGGAATGCCATTAAGGTGTTGTAAGAAATTAATTCATGGTATGTATGGATTATGAAATTTGTATATGGCTTTTGAGTTATGGAATTGTTTATGGATACGATTAGGTTTGTGTTCGGATTAAATTATGGACTTGTATATTGTATTGAGGTATGATTTTTTATTGTGGATTGAGATGTATTGAAGTATTATAGAAATAGCATTGTGTTTGTTTATGCTGAATTTTCAGACGGGAGGGTCCGATGATTCTGAGTTTTTGTTTGAGAATTTAGAAGTGTGTTTTGAAACCCTTTGCAGGTTTGGGTTTATGAAAATGCAGTCGTTATGCTGCCCGATTTTTATTAAGCACTATTTGAGTAAAGGATAAGAATAAGGATAAGTTTTATTATAGTTGAAATTGAAATATGAATGATTAAGAATGAATAAGAAAAATCAAGTAATTTGAGATTAGTATGAGATTAAGGACAATTTTCCAGAAAGGAGAAGTTGTATTGATTTGTTTAAGGTTGGACAAAGATGAATAATATGAAAATGCAAAGGAAAGAAAGAAAAAAAATTTATATCGATTCGGATTGATTTAGTCTTAGAGTTTCCAACGCAATGCTTTTCTAAAGTGTATGTTTTCGGATGTCGAAAATTCGTATTCAATTCGCTTTCATTTGCTTTGATCCATTTGTTTGCTTTGCTTTCGATTCGTATTCGTTTTGCCTCGATTCGTTCGCTTTCGCCTTTCGCTTGATCCGATTTTTCGCTTTCATTTTTGTCCGTTTATTAGTATTGTTTTCAGATTCTTTCGCGTTATGATCTGTCCGTTCGTTCCTTCGCTTCGTTTTTCGTATCCGTTCTTGTTTTTCGGTTGGGATCTGATTCTGAGATCGGATCACAAAACACATCCAACATCAAGCGTGTTTTTAGGTGAGTATTGCCTTCACAAGCTAAAAGGAAAAGAATTTAAGTAAAATAGAGGCCTAAAATGGAAGATTTGAAATAACTTTGGAGATACTCATCTGTGTAAGAGAACCGCGTAAGTCAGTGTAAACATATGAAGCTTTGAAAATGTATTTTATATCTGTATGGAGATACACACCTATATATGTTGACATACACGGTCTTGTATGACTATGTAAGCTTTTGTGACTATGTAAAGTCATAATTTAGAGGTTTTCGAGATACAAAGTCACCTATATGGTTGTATAAGTGATCGTGTATATTCTAGGAATCCTAATTTGTGATATAAAAGGAAATTATGAAATCTAAAGTGGGAGAGAAGCGACTCGAATCATATTAGACACCAAAGAAAGCAAAAAAGAAGCATGTCTAAACCAAAGACGAAGGAAAACACAAAGATTACATCACAAGATTTGATAGAGAGCAACCTTTGATCCAAATTTTATAAAGACTTCATTAGAGATAAAAGGGGATATATATTATGAATTCTTTTATTTCTATTTGTTCTTTTAAATATTTGATGATGGATTTATTTTCTAAGTTTAGGAACTAAATTGTTTAGTGCCTAGGTTTTGTGAACCCTAAGTTGGGATTAATAGTATAATATAGTCTTTTATTCAATACAATTTTATTGATTGGTTTATTGTTATTCAATTATGCGTTAATATTTTTGGACTGATATGCATGGAATATTAGACTTTTTAGCAAGAAAGAGATTTCAGTTAATAAACCAAGAGTTTATTGTTAATAGTCCTGAGAAAGATATTGATATGAGATAGAAATTTTCACAGTCCAACAATCAATAACTTAATTGATTCAAAGCACCTGAATTAGTAGAATGTAGCATTATATCCTCATTTCTAGCAAATTTGACATTGTAGAGGTGGTTTATTGATGTAGATGGACCAATAAAAAAGATAAGTTGTTTAGAATTAGGCTTAGGTGTAAGATTGGCCCTAAAACTAAGTTGGATAAAACTAACGGTGAAATGGCCGATAGGAAAGATTAAGCGGTTAATTAGTTTGATGATGATGGTGGTCATAAGACATTGCCCCATTTGAGTGTGGTGACTTATTAGATATCACGACTTGCCAAGAGTTTCCTAAAGTGATTAGGATTTCTCCAGAAATTGTGACCATAGCTTCCTCTTCAGTTTTTGTTACCGTCTTAGCCACTAACATCATGCGAATATCAACCACCGGCGTGAAAGACAATAAAAGTTATGTTAGATAGGGGTGGTCAATGGTGTGATAACAGACACACCTTGCGGATAGCTTCAACCTAAGTTCAGCAAATATGATGGTGGAGTGTTGATGCTTAATAGCAGTGATGCAAGATTCATACTCTACAAGTAAGTCATTTAATAAGAGAAATGTGTTCATTAGCAGTGGTGGAAACAATGGAGTGTTAAATTATGATAGAGTTGGAATTGTTCTTTAGAATGTGAAATTTTCTTCAGAAAGGAAATATTGAGAGGTTGATTGTTGCATAAAGTATTGCTCAAAACCAACCTAAAGGTCACAAGTAGTTTGGTACCTGAGGATAAGACATGCGAGCTTGAAAATAAGGCATTGAAGAAGCAATAAACAAGATGATCAAACTTCTGTTACTTGATGTATTATGAAGATGGAAAATCAATGTTAAAGATGCCAACTGGTGGTTATGGGAATGTACCATTTACGTAGTTATTTAACTTCACCATATAAAGTCATTGATTGAATGTAATGATGTGGTTTAGAAATTTGTGATTTGGTTGAAAAAAGCCTAAGCAAACTATTTTCAATTGTTTATATGATTTTGATGTTTGACTCTAAAGTAGTTTTGATGTTAGGTTTTGAAGTGTTGTTACCTGGTATTGTTGTGTTTTACAATGTAGGTTATTGAAAGAGGTTATTTGTTGACTATTAGCTTAGATGTAGGTTTTAATATTATGGTAAAATAAGTACAATAAAAATGAGTTGTTTTTCTTATTAACTTTGTTAAAATTTTTCAATTTGAATACATAGAATGTTAATGTATAAGATAAGATAAAATAAAAAATTAAGGATATTTAATCATTTGTTGATATGTCTGTCAATAAAAACTAGATTTAAGTTTATATTACTATCAAGAAATAGTTTAGGAAATTATTATATATGAAAAAGTTGAGAAAAAAGATAGAGAATTAGTCTAAATCAATGTTATGAATACTATATTGGTACCAATATCGGATTTGGTTCTGGTACAGTATTGTGCTAGTATTAGGTATTTTTTTAGATTATTTTGTAAATTTATAAAATATTCGTTTTTTAAAATTACAAAATGGTCTCTTATATATTTTACTTTATAATTTATAATTTTACATCAATCATGTCTCTAAAAATTATAACAATGGAAAATTAAAATAATAAAAATCTATTTATTTCTATTAATATTACTTTTTGAATATTTTACGTATAAATAATAACTACAATTAATGTAAAAATTATTTAATCATCATACAAATATAAAATTAAGAACAATATTAAGTACTTAAAATGTTATAATTTTATCATACAATAAATAATAATTTTATCAAAACATCAAATAAAATAATAACAAATATCTATGACTTGTAAGTATTACAATTTATAACAAGAGTTCGTTATGAGGAAACAACCAACTACTAATGAAATCTGAAACAAAAAAATTTACAACTATATTTATATTGCATATATAGAATTTAAACATTCGTCAAATATAAATGAAATTAAAAGAAGAGAGTAAATGAAAACCTGAAACTTCACTTAATCGAATATCCGCTCAAATCGCATTGATTATATTTCTCATTTTTTACAAAATTCTCATCATTGAGAGGAGTCTTATCATCATCATCATTCAAATTCATTGTATAAAATGACATGTCAATACTTTCCTATCCAAGATTATCTTCCAATTTGTTCTCATCTTTCAAACTCGATTCCTCAAAAACCAATATGCCAAAAGATTGGTATGGTCAAGGCAAATTTGATCTATAAAACTACTTGTTCTATTAATAGTCATAGTAAACAAATAACATTAAATTATTAATAAATTACAAAAATAATAACAAACTTAATAATTAGAATAACATATCTTTCTCAAAGCTTTAAATTGTATCGAATAAAAACCTAAGTTGTTAAATCTTTTATGTTTCAATCTATTCCTTTTCTTAGAATAAATGAATTCATATATATTCCAATTCTTTTCACATCTTGTTGCACTCATACATTGGCTTAGAATTTGAATTGCAAACTTTTGTAATTTTAGAACACCATTTTTGAATTGGTCCTACCAAACAACAGTAAGATAACAAAAGTAACATTATAAACAAAATAAAGTAATCATTAATTCTCAACAATTAAAAAAAATTGAAAAATATAAACTTGGATTAAGTTTATCTATTTGACGAATAGCAATAAGCATCCCAATATCACCAGAAACATCCTTATAAATCTCCATTTGTATGCTCAAAAGATCTTGCATTATCTCATGGGCAATAAGAGTTGTAATAGTTAATAATATCCCTCTATTAATTTTAGCTTTCTTTGTAAAACTTAGTCTAAAATAGACACTAGGATTAAAAAAATGTCCCAAATGTAAACAACGAAAAGTACTCATCTCTCATTAATAAATGCAAGCTAAGGTGTGTACAAAGAAGATCTATTTTTTATTGGCCTTAATTGCTTTCTTCTCCCTCTTTATGGCATTATAAAAATAACTCATTATTGCTTTCTCATAACTATTTGCCAGACAATATACTCTCACCAAAGACTCATAAACTCATATGACCAAAATTCATTATCTTCAAGTATAATTATGAAAAACCTCCAATTTAGCATTAGACCTAATATACTAAGATGTAATTCATTTATCACTTTTAAACATTTGCCTCAACTCCTTCTTTATCATAATAAAACACATAATTGACAAGAACTTAGTTGCAAATCTTGCAATAGCAGGATGATAAAAATTCCTTCCATTTGTGAAATTCTTTCTCATTAAATTCAGGATCCATACACGATTATAGATAAACTTAACCACCTTTTTTTAATTTCTGTATAGTCTCATAAATAATAAAAAATATCTAGTATCTTTTTTATTTTTTAACATTAAATCAATGCAATGTATAGTACAAGAAATCCAACAAAAAGAATTATACCTTCTTTGTAATCTTCTTCCAACTACTTTATAAGAAGAATCATCGTTAATAATTATTGTTCACAACTTTAGCTCAACTTTGTTCACAACTTCATCAAATATCTGAAAAAAGAGTATCAGCATTCCTAGCAGGGCTAAATGCATCGAAAGACTTTAAAAACATTGTCCACTTTATAGAACAAAGGGAAAAATTAATAATAAGTTCTTGCCTTCTACTTGTCTAACCATTATACATTATTGAACACTTATAAGTAGCCCCAAGTTATTCTTCTTTCATCTGAATATTTTTTTATTTCATAAACAAAGTTATTCAGTCAAACCACCATCTAGTCATTGCCATGTCTACATCATGAGTCCATTCTTTAAATTGTAAGACACTAAGGATTGAAGGCTGAGCTCTTGGAGTTGTTTGTGGTGTAAAAAATTAGACATTTATCCTCTTCTTTTCCCAACATCAGTGCAACATTCCCTTTTTGTTGGGTAGGAATATTGCCACCTTTAACATCCCCACTATCATCTTGACTATTAATAACGTAGTGTTTGGCTACTGTCCCCAGGCACGGGAACAGCAAACAAAACAACAAAATCCTGTCCCCTATTAGTGTTTGGTTCACGTCCCTGCGTTTTTGTCCCCTGACTCCGATAAACAGGGACAATGATATATGTCCACTCGAAAATCGTCGGACAGAGACGCTGCGTCCTGTCTACCAAACAAAGACGCTGCATTCCACGCCTGTTTTACCCCTCTCCTCTGAAACTCTTTCCCTTCTTTCTCTTTCGCATGCCCTCATTCCCATCTTCCCAGATTCACTGTGTTTTTGTCCCCTGATTCCTAGATTCGCAGCCATGGAAGCTACAAGAGCTTCCTCTATTTTATCTGTAAAAGTGCCAACTTGGATATTCAAAACCCAACATACCAAACCAAAGTTCGTCGCTTTTTCGCATGATTCAAGACCGAGTTCAGGTTTCTCGAAGATTCAAGGGAACACATCGAAACTTTTCAAATTCTTCACTGCAATATCACCATCGCCTTTCTCAGTCTCAACGGAGTCTGTAGACCCACCTGAGCCAGAGGTTGAAGACGACACTAAAGCAGAGAAGTTTGACTGGTTTTCACATTGGTACCCGGTTATGCCAGTCTGTGATTTGGACAAAAGGGTGCCACATGGAAAGAAAGTGATGGGTCTTGATGTCGTGGTTTGGTGGGATAGGAATGAGAAAACATGGAAAGTCTTCGATGATGCTTGTCCTCATAGGTTGGCTCCGTTGTCCGAAGGAAGAATAGATCAATGGGGGAGATTGCAGTGTGTTTATCACGGTTGGTGTTTCAATGGGTCTGGTGATTGCAAATTCATCCCTCAAGCACCACCGGACGGTCCTCCGGTAAGCAACCGTGAATATTACATACTCTATGCAGATAATTCAATTAGTAAATGTGCATAGATGGGCATAGAAAATTGGTTTTAGATCAGATTTTCAGATACAGGCTAATCCTGTACGTGTAGGTACATACGTTCAAGAAAGCTTGTGCAGCAGTTTATCCAAGCACTTTGCATCATGACATAGTGTGGTTTTGGCCAAGTACTGATCCTGCATACAAGGACATCATTCAGAAAGAAAAACCTCCCTTCCTCCCGGAATTGGTTGATCCATCATTTACCAAGTTAATGGGAAACCGAGATATTCCTTATGGGTATGTTGAGATATTCCTTGTTCATTTGCTTTCTCTGGCATAAGTTTGAGTTTGAGAGTTCAACAAGATAGAGTAGCACTTTGGATAAGGCAGAATTGAACTGATTTTCACTTCACTCTCTAAGTTAGAACTGCTTTTCAGGTATGATGTCTTGATTGAAAACCTTATGGATCCTGCTCATGTTCCTTATGCACATTATGGGTTAATGCAAACACGAAAACCAAAAGGTAGATAAAAGTTCCTGGATGAACATTAAACTTAATATGCTGTATTTCACTAGCTTGTATGGATTTTCATGTCAACCAAACAAATTTTGTTTAATAGAGAAGCGTGATAGAGAAGGTGGGAGACCCGTGGAAATGCGTGTCAAGAAACTAGGCGTAAATGGATTTATTGCGAAACAGGAATGGGGTGGTAGTAAATTCATTGCACCGTGTATATTTTATGCTTATACTGAACCTGAGGCAGATCAAGGAACTGGAGCTGTGTCATCAGCTGGAACTCAAAAGGTAAGGTCTTGGTAGGTTATGCTGCAAGGTCAGGTTGAAGCTTTCTCACACACTATGCTAATTGCATGCTTTGGCTGATCAATTTGTAGCTAATTAGATCAACTACAATCCCAAAAAAAATGTTTTAGGACTTATTTTTCTGATGATTTGATGTTCTCTAACATTTTGCATTGCAGCAATCATCAGCACAAAGGAGAGCGGCTTTAATTTTCATCTGTGTTCCAGTTAGTCCAGGCAACAGCAGATTGATATGGACATTTCCAAGAAACTTTGGAATTTGGGTCGACAAAATTGTTCCAAGATGGTTCTTTCATATTGGCCAAAACCTGATTCTGGATTCAGATTTGTATCTTCTTCATGTGGAGGTGATTCTAAGGATAAAGTGCATACTATTGTAGAGAATTATCTCACTGATTTTAGAAAATGAGAACATTATCTGGTACTTGCCAGATGAACTAGTTGATACAATATTCATCTAGGTATATCAGACGCAATTTGTTTTTAATTCTTGCAGGAGCGCAAGCTGATGGATATTGGTCCTGCTAATTGGCAAAAGGCCTGTTTCTTGCCAACAAAGTCGGATGCTCTTGTGGTTGGTTTCAGAAGATGGTTAAACAAATACGCCGGTGGTGGAGTCGATTGGAGAGGCAAGTACAGTGGGGCTCTTCCACCAACACCTCCTAGAGAACAACTGATGGATAGGTAGTAAATGCTGGAACTATAGTTGAAAGTTCAGGATTCAGTTTTGTGCACTTCCATAATTGAATTGGAATTTGCAGGTACTGGTCCCATGTCCTAAACTGCAGCAGTTGCAGTACTGCTCATAAAGGTCTCAATGCCTTGGAGGTCACCCTGCAGGTATTATCTGTAGTTTTAATAGGAGTGGTGGCTGCAACCAAGCAGAGCATGACGTCAACCGTCGCAAGGAATACTGCAGTTGCAATGGCAATCATTTGCTTTGCAGCCTCGAGATGGCTTGCACACTTCATCTACAGAAACTTCCATTACCATGACTACAATCATGCTTTTCGCTGAGTTTGATGCTTAAAGTTTCACAGTGAATGTAAATATGTTCGTACCCTTTTATGTAACTAACATACAGAACTCACTGAGACATAGATTTTCTTACAGAAAGCATTGAATTCCTGAAGTCTTAAATGAAGCTTTTCATGGTTTGGAAAATTAGCTTGTCGAGATCAGTAATAAGGCAAGAGTTAGAAAGAAATCATTCGCTCATCTTTCGCTAGAACACGACAAGATAGATTAACAATGACAGTGAAACTATTTTAGATAGCAAGATCGCCATCTTAAGCAAGTGATTAATAGAATCAGATAACGTTTACAGGAGAAAGGTAGAAGACAATTACATTCACGTTTCTGGTTAGTTTCCTAGTTGCATTTATCCATTGTGGGGTTAGTTCAATCTGTTTCCAACCCGTTAAGCACCTGACGTCAGTGTATGTGAGCTGCTATAAATACATTGAAGTAGTTATTAGCCAATCTTATCCTCCACAGCCACTGTCGAAAGGAGAGCTCTTCAAGCTTCCCTCTTTATTTCTGTGAACCACCCAGCAAAAAAGTCTAAGCTTGGTGGAATACGGAATGAGCAACTTCAGTTTCATTCAGTACCAGTTCATGGGTGTTGAGAATTGGCATTCAGTTTTCAATAGGCTAGAATTTCAGTTCTAGTAGGATTTTTATTTAATTTCAATATAGGACTTTTTCAGTTCTAGTAGGATTTTTATTTAATTTCAATATAGGACTTTAATTCCTGGTTTTTAGCAGATTATTTGCAATTGATCTTATCTGTTGTTGCAACTAGCTTTATCTTTCGATTATAGTAGTTGATTTTAAGTAGGAATGTTTGTAAGCTTTCATTATTTAAAGGCTTGAAAGATTAATAAAGTGTTGAGAGTTTTTCCAAATTCAAAAACCCAATTCTTTCTTTTATTCTCAACAGCCTTTTTAAATTAGTTTTCATAGTAGCATCGCTGCAATTCTCCAACATGGTATCAGAGCCTTAGTTAGTCTTATAGGGCCTACAGAAAAAAAAATGATCTAGTTTTTTTTTTAATCACAAAACCAATGTCCAAAATTTTTAACTACTGCAGTTATTTTGATCTAGTCTCAGTAACTTACATACTTCTATTTTAAACTTGCTATTGCTACTATTTTGAATATGTTTTTAAACAATTTTACAGTAGAAACTTTCTCATATTTTCAACTTGTTTGTTGCTGTCTTTTGAACAATTTTTTAAAACCTCTTTCAAACTTGTTTTAAACACTTTGCAGCAGCATATCTACATCTGTTTTTAAACCTTTCTTTTAAACCATAATCAAAATGTTCACTAGTAGCATTGCTTTAAATCCTCCAGAAATCTTTAATGCTAAAAACTATCAAATATGGTCAGTAAAAATGCAGTCTTATTTGGAGGTTTTTGATTTTTGGGAAGTTGTAACAGAAAATAGGCCAGTGTCACCTCTACTCAAAAATCCCACCATGGCTCAAATCAAGCTGGAACAAGGAAGAAGAATTTCAACAACAAGAATAAGAGCAACAGCTGCGAATTCTCACCTTGTGCACGCTACAGTAAGACTACTCATCTTGAAAAATATTGTTAGTGGAGACCTGATGCAATGTGTGGTACATGTAAACAACTTGGGCATGTTACTAAGGTTTGCAAATTCAAAAACAACGATTGTCACTCTCAACAAGCACAGATTGCAAATGAAATTTACACACAGGAGGAGCAACTTTTTTGAAGCTTTGAAGAGTTTGTCACCAGAATGGCAAGGAGGAGTGTTGAGAATTGGCATTCAGTTTCCAGTAGGCTAGAAGTTTAGTTCTAGTAGGATTTTTATTTAGTTTCAGTATAGGACTTTAATTCTTGTTTTTTAGCAGATTATTTGCAACTGATCTTATCTGTTGTTGCAACTAGCTTTATCTTTTGGTTATAGTAGTTGATTTTAAGTAGGAATGTTTGTAAGCTTTCATTATTTAAAGGCTTGAAAGATTAATAAAGTGTAGAGAGTTTTTCCAAATTCAAAAACCCGATTCTTTCTTTTATTCTCAACAGTCTTTTTAAATCAGTTTTCATAGCAGCATCGCTGCAATTCTCCAAACAATGGGTGCAATCGAATCATAGAAACTTCTCAAGATCCAATCTTTATTCTACCTTCTCATCAACCCCATTTTCATAAGAACTTGTTGGCTTGACACATCCGGTGCTTGAAACTGATAGCCAAGAAGATAAGTTTGATTGGCTTGAACATTGGTATCCATTAATGCCAGTTTGTGATTTGGACAAGAGAGTGCCTCATGCCAAAAGGCCAATTGGTCTTGACATTGTGGTGTGGTGGGATAGGAATGAGAGTACATGGAGAGTGTTTGATGATGTTTGTCCTCACAGGTTGGCACCCTTGTCTGAGGGAAGAATTGATCAATGGGGGAGATTGCAATGTGTGTACCCCGGTTGGTGTTTTGGTGGCTCGGGTGATTGCAAGTTTATTCCTCAGGCACCCTTAGATGGCCCTGTGGTTTGAATCTTGATCTGGACTTGACAATTACTCTTTTCTTTAACTATTTTGACAATTTTGGCGACTCTTATCTACAACAAAATTTCCCTTTTGTTTGATCCATTGGGGTCTTTTGTTTCATTTGCCTAGTGTCTAGTTGTGTTTTTGTATCTTCATGGAGAAATATGAAAACTTTTCTAGGCCTGTTGAAACAAGACAAGTAGAAATTACTTGCATGCATACATATGTAACCTTCGCATGGCATTTCCAGGTTCACACCTTCAAGAAAGCATGTGCAAAAGCTTATCCAAGTATTGTGCAGCATCAAGTTCTATGGATTTGGCCAAAATCTGGCACTCAATATAAAGATAATTTTCCAACTAAAATGCCTCCATACATTCCAGAGTTGGATGATCCATCACACACCAGCTCTATGGCATGTTGAGAACTGCCTTTCGGGTATGCAGGAGACTTTAAGCCTCTGTTATTTCTCGCCAGATCTTGTGCTGTTTATAAACTGAAACAAGGATTGACAATTTATATACATACAATTTAATATGCAGTAGAAGTGTTTTTAGGCATATATAACTTGCAAACTGTGCTGGGGATTATCAATTTCAGCCATAAAAGGTTGTTTCTTGTTGTGATATTACCTCAGCTGTTGTGTGAAGTTTAATCACTTCCACATTGAAGTGGTTCTATTTAGAGTTTTCCTCATGATTTTTACTCTAATAATAAACTACAATGTTATTTCAGGTATGAAATGTTGATTGAAAACTTAATGGACCCAGCTCATGTCCCTTACGCACATTATAAACTGGTGGCTAATCCAGCAGCAAAGAACAGATAAGAACTTCGCTGATTCCATAATTTGATAGTATTTTGACACTGATTGATATACAATTGATTTGTTCTTTCACAGTTAAGGACGGCAGAGAAGGTGGTTCACTGATCGACATAAAAGTACATAGATTGGACCTGTACGGTTTCAGCACCAGTAGAGAAGGAAACTTAAATGGTGAATTTATTGTTGCACCATGTGTATATTTTTCTGCCTTTATTATTCCTCCTGCTAAAAGAAATTTGGCAGAACAAGACAGTGAATCACCATCCTCAAAGAGAAAAACTAAGGTAACTTGGAAATTAATACTACACTACATTTTAAATGATGTTAGCTTGATTTCAATTTAATATCTTCCTATCGGGATTTTCCCTGCAGCTCTGGGATATCTATAATCTTTGTTTCTTCTGTTTCGGTTTGTAAATGCTGGGCACATTAACTCAAGTATCACAGAGAAGAGCTCTTTTTGTTTTTCTGTGCATACCAGTTAGCCCGGATAAAAGTAGATTGATATACTCATTTCTAAGGAATTTTGGTGTCTGGATTGACATAATTATTCCCAGATGGGTGTTTCATCTGAAACAAAATCTGGTTGTAGATTTAGATTTGTATCTTCTCCACTTAGATGTAATGCAGCTACAATGAAGGGTAATATGATCAATTGAATTGAAAGTTTGGAACAAAATTTTGACATCTTTTGAGAAAATGATGTGAATCAGAAGACACTAGACTCTTTTAGAACTGTCTTTTTCATTCATCTTTCAGTGAATTTTACTTCAGACTGAATGCAAATACTTATCGTCTTTCCTTTTCAGGAGCGCAAGATAATGGATGTCGATCCCTCCAACTAGCAAAAGGCCTGTTTCTTGCTGACGAAATCGGATGCATAGGTGCTTACCTTCAGGAGATGGTTGAACAAGTACTCTGCTGGTCAAATTAACTAGGAGGGAAAGTTTAGCGGACCATTCCCACCAATCCCTCCAAAGCAACAACTTATGGATAGGTAATTTGGTTTGATCAAGTTTCATTCTTTTCATTCATTTCAAGTTCTTGGATATTTGAATAGAAAATATAGAAATGCTGTGATCTCACTCAAAATGCAATGTAAGTTTCATAGTTCTTAAGTATCATCACTGTTCCACTTGAACTTACATCCTATTGTATCTTCTTTAGTCATAAATTTCCATCAAATTTGCTCTTCAGATTCGTTTCCTCTTCTTTTCTTGGCTACAAAAGACAATGGATGTAGCTGAATATAATACTGATGAAGTTGGTTAACATCTTCCTTCAAGTATTGGTCCCAAGTGGTGAATTGTAGCAGTTGCAGTAAGGCATACAAGGCTCCCAGTGCCCTTGAGACTGTACTGCCTCTTATCTCTGTCGGTTTAATCGGCACAGTCGTTGCAGCAAAGCAGAGTCTGAGTTCAGCATCCACAAGAACTGCAATTGTCTTGATGGCTGTTCTATGCTTCACAGCTTCAAGATGGTTGGCACACTTCATTTACAAAAGTTTTCATTTTCATAACTATAACCATGGTCTTGTGTAACAGTTTAGCAAGTACATACACCACATACAAGAACTTTCTGCATCAAGTTCTTGCTAGAAAATATAGAGGAACTCAGATAGGATGGAAAGAAGAGAACTTTTGTCTTTGAAAATGTGAACTTCTAAATGTCCAAATTGGAACTTCTTTCATTTGCAACTCAACTCCTTTATTCAACTACATGCCCTGCTTTGATTGAATAGCTCTGTACATTAGTTTGCAATTAGAGTTGGTTGTCCTACCAATGTCGCTTTTGTTTTTAATCTTTTGAGGTTCTATCATAAATGGTTTCTTATGGAACCATAGAACATTGTTGCTTGGATCATAAAGATTTGGTTTTTAGTTTTATGTCAAGAGGGGATATTAGTCTAATACCAAAAAAGAAAAAGACAACAGAGGACACAAATCAGTAGTGTTGTCTAATTCATTGCGAACCATTTGCATGGAAGGGAATAAATGAAAAACAAAAAAGAAAAGATAATAGTTGTTGTAAAATCAAATATGATATCATTTTTGCTACTTATTTCTTTATTTTCTTCATCTCTTCCATCTTTTCACCCATTAATTTCAGATAAAGACACAACAAAAGAGAGTATCAATCTAAAATGAGATAGTAATTGTAGTATCTTTTATAATTTGGATAGTCCATCAATTATAAGGAAAAATTAGGTATATGTTATATATTCTAAAAGATAATATCTTTCGGTATTGGTTTTTTTCCAATCAAAACATCAGAGGTTAGTTCAAGTATCTAAGTCATTGATTTTGACATGACACCACAAATTAGGGAGAGAACATTTGTCTTTTCTATTTTTGAAGTTTTTATATTATTTATTTGTTAGAAAAAATATTAGGAGGACGACGGAATTGCCGGCGACAACTCACTTTACCATATAGTGAAGCTGACTTAAACTTTACTTCTAGCCAAAGCTTAGCACATCCCATTACCTTGTCTCCCTCAGAGCGAGTAACAGTAAAAACCTTTTTGCTTATATCTCGCCAAAACCCATTTCAATACTAAGTTCGTTCCTTTCTTCCCTCATTTTATCTTCCAGTTCTTGCTTGTTTGAAGGGTTGGTTCGTATTGGCATAAAGATTGGATTTTGAGGGGATAGTGTGAATGAATTTGGTGAGATAAAAGTTGGGTTCTTTCCATTTTCTTGATTGAATTGAAGATTGGGTTAGATTTGCCATCTGGGTTTCGAACTTGAAGAAAGCCCCATGAGGGAGACAAATCCAACTACTGAGCCAATCGGGCAAAATCTAATAAGGATTATTAGCAACCTATGTTTCTCTGTGTTTGTATTCTCAGTTTTGATTTTTACTGTCATTGCAATCACCTACCAACCTCCGGATCCATGGCTGGAATCAGCTCCGGCTCTTACAAAACTCTTCACCGAAAGTGAGAATGCCACCTTCAAGACTGATAATTCTGTCCTCAAAACGGGTGAAGATTTGCAAACTGCGTCTGCACCTGCTGTCCAACCAATCACCGAGGAAGTGATTGAGAAAGCTGAGGAGGAGCTGATTGGGAAAGCTGAGGAGAAAGTGACTGAGAAAGCTGAGGGGCAAGTGATTGAGAAAGCTGAGGGGCAAGTGACAAATTTGACGCTGAAATCATCTGGTTGTGAGGATTTGCAGGTCGTGAATTGCTCCGATCCAATGGTACTGATTACGGTTGAGAAGTTCAACTTGAAGTTATTCAAGGCCATTGTGTTTTTGGAGTATCAAACCCCAGTTAATGGGTCGAAGCAGGATGAGTGTGATGTGGCATGGAGATTTAGGAATAAAAAGGAGAAGTCTTGGAGGAAATATAGGGATTTTAGGAGGTTTAGGTTTGGAATTGGAGACAGTTGTACATACAAAATCATACATGCAGGTGGTTGGCATTCAGGTATTAATGCCAGGAGGCAGAGGAGCAGACTGAATACTACTAGAAGTGGTAAAATTCACCCAAATCTTGCACCTTCATTGCGTGATGATG